>CM035839.1:154269436-154614436 GCA_020510985.1 Pholidichthys leucotaenia | reverse complement strand
CTGGATCCTGGATTTCCTGACTGAGAGACCTCAGTCTGTCCGGGTTGGAAACAACATCTCCAACTCTGTCACGCTGAGTACCGGATTCCCTCAAGGCTGTGTACTCAGTCCACTGTTGTTTACACTTCTAACACATGACTGTGTATCCAGACACGAGGGGAACCAGATTATTAAGTTTGCAGACGACACCACGGTGGTGGGACTTATTCAGAGGGATGAGGAATCAATGTACAGGGAAGAAGTGAGAGACCTGGAGGGCTGGTGCAGGGAGAACAATCTGGTGCTCAACATGGACAAAACGAAGGAGATGATTATCGACTTCTGGTGGTCACAGCCTGAGCACGTCCCCCTCAGCATCGGCGGCCGTTTAGTGGAGAGAGTGGAGAACATCAAGTTCCTCGGAGTGCAGATCTCGCAGGACCTGACCTGGAGCAAGAATTCCTTGGGGATCAGGAAGCGGGCTCAGCAGAGACTGCACTTCTTGAGGAAACTCAAACAGGCCTCTCTCCCCATCTGCATCCTCAGGGCCTTCTACAGAGGTGTGGTGGAGAGTGTTCTGTCGTACTGCATTGCTACATGGTACTCCAGCTGCAGTATGTCAGACAAAAAAGCCCTGCAGAGGATAGTCAAGGGGGCTGAGAGGGTAATTGGAGTCTCCCTCCCCTCTGTCCAAGAACTTTTTCAGAACCGTTGTAGGAGCAGGGCACTGAACACTGTCAAGGACCGTTCTCACCTTCTGCATAAACACTTTGAACTTCTTCCATCTGGTAAACGATTCCGGAGCATCAGAGGCAGAACCACCAGACTGATCAACAGCTTCCTTCCACAAGCTGTCAGGATGCTGAACAGTTGACCCGGAATCGCTCATACACACTACTGCACCTAAGATAAGATAAGATAAGATAAGATAAGATAAGCCTTTATTAGTCCCACAACGGGGAAATTCCAGGATTGCAACAGCACAGGGATAGCAACACTCAGAGCAACAATCAGAAGGCAAGAAAAAAAACAAGCAAGCAAGAGCAGCTAATAAACATATGTACGTATTACTATAAAATATATATATATACACACACACACAGACACACAGTGCAGAGCATTGTAGCTGGATGGAATAAATATATGAATATATGAACACACAGTGCAGAGCATTGTAGCTAGATGGAATAAATATGTAAATATATAAACACCCACAGTACGGAGCATTGCAGCTAGGTGGAATAAATATGCAAGTATATAAACACACACAGTGCGGAGCAATGTAGCTAGATGGAATAATATGTAGATATATAAATATATAAACACACACCCAGTGCTGAGCATTGTAGCTAGATGGAATAAATATGCAAATATATAAACACACACAGTGCAGAGCATTGTTGCTAGATGGAATGAAACAGCATAACCGTCTACTTAGTTATCCTACATGGTATGATTATGTGCCCATACATATTCTCACCCTCCATAGCGACCGGTATGTTCCTAGTTGTATGCCGGAGGGGACCATTGTGTAAGTCTATTGCATCTTTTGCATTCAAAAAACTATTAGTTTGTTACGTCTTTTTGCTATCTCTGCGAGCAGACCTACGGACATTTTGTATATTATTTGTATATTATAGTTAGTTAGTTTTTTTTTTTTTTTTTTTTCAAGTATGTCAGGGATGTGTGAATGGATGGGGGTGGGGGTGGGGGGGGGGGTGAAGCTATGTGGGAGTGTGTCTTAAATCATGCTGCTTCTATTTATATGGATGCCGAGAGAAACGCAATTTCATCTTGCCTGCACTACAGTTGTATGTACAGCAATATGACAATAAAGTTTGATTTGATTTGATTTGATTTGATTTTGAATACATTCCAAGTTTCATTCAATATATTCTGAAGTTCATTCAATATATTCCCAGTTTCATTCAATATATTCAGAAGTTCATTGTACCTACAATGTAGGTACAATTTGTACCTACGGGTACAAATAAGTAACAAAAAAAAAAAAGTTCATTCAATA
Organism: Pholidichthys leucotaenia; assembly: GCA_020510985.1. Classification (NCBI taxonomy): domain Eukaryota; kingdom Metazoa; phylum Chordata; class Actinopteri; order Cichliformes; family Pholidichthyidae; genus Pholidichthys; species Pholidichthys leucotaenia. Next base: position 154,612,434 of record CM035839.1, on the reverse strand, counting down.
TATTCAGAAGTTCATTGAATATATTCCAAAGTTCATTCAATATATTCCCAGTTTCATTCAATATATTCAGAAGTTCATTCAATATATTCCAAAGTCCATTCTATATATTCCCAGTTTCATTCAATATATTTGGAAATTCATTCAATATATTCTGAAGTTCATTCAATATATTCGGAAGTTCATTCAATATATTCTGAAGTTCATTCAATATATTCCAAAGTTTGTTCAATATATTCCCAGTTTCATTCAATATATTCGGAAGTTCATTCAATATATTCCAAGCTTTTCTTTGCAATATATATATTTTTTCCTGAACGGCTTGCCATAATATGTGTATATACAGTATATATTATATATATATATATATATATATATATACACTACCGTTCAAAAGTTCGGGGTCACCCAGACAATTATTTTGTGTTTTCCATGAAAAGTCACACTTATTTACCACCATGAGTTGTAAAATGAATAGAAAATATAGTCAAGACATTGACAAGGTTAGAAATAATGATTTGTATTTGAAATAATAATTTTTTCCAGCTACTCAACCTGCTCAAAGGAAGGTCAGTTTTATAGCTTCTCTAACCAGCTAAACTGTTTTCAGCTGTGCTAACATGATTGCACAAGGGTTTTCTAATCATCCATTATCCTTCTGACGCAATGAGCAAACACATTGTACCATTAGAACACTGGAGTGATAGTTGCTGGAAATGGGCCTCTATACACCTATGTAGATATTGCACCAAAAACCAGACATTTGCAGCTAGAATAGTCATTTACCACATTAGCAATGTATATTAGATATTAGAGTGTATTTCTGATTAGTTTAAAGTTATCTTCATTGAAAAAAAACAGTGCTTTTCTTTCAAAAATAAGGACATTTCTAAGTGACCCCAAACTTTTGAACGGTAGTGTATATATATATATATATATATATATATATGTGTGTGTGTGTGTGTGTGTGTGTGTGTGTGTGTGTGTGTGTGTGTGTGTGTTTATATATGGTATCAAAATACGTAAAGAATGACAAATATGGTCAAGTCTTAGGTCTTGTGATAGTACTGTTTTGTGACCCAAGAATCGCAATACGTATCACATCGTGAGGTCCCTCGCAATTCCCACCCCTAGTGAGCATCCAGGTAACTGGGTCAGAGGAATATCATCTTTCTTGTGAAAGCACATACAGTAAGAGTCCAGATAGTCTGAACTTTGACCCTGACCCTGACTTTGAGCTTAAGCTGGATGCAGACCTACTTAAATATCACTCTGTGAGAGTTTGGTGATAATCTGGTCAATTGGCTCAGAAGCATATCAAGTGTTGAAGAACGAACTTTCTGCCAAGGCATTACTTTATTTATCCTTGACCAAATGAACTAAAATTACTCTTTTTAGTACAGCTGGCATAAAATCAGTTTGTTTTTTTGTTTTTTTTTTCCCCTGTAAGATTTGTTTTCTACAACTTTGAAACTTCAGCTCAGCAGCTAACACCTCTAAGCTACACAGATAGTAAGTGTTAGAAGATCTATAATGCTATAGGACCCACTGTATCTATAATCTATATTGTACTGGAGTGGTGGCCTAGAGGTAGACCATCTGCCCCACAACCGGAAGGTTGGGGTTCAAGTCTCATCCAGGTCATACCAAAGACCATATAAAAACTGAACTTCCTGCCATCCAGCTTGGTGCTTTGCAAAAATGGAATGGAGTGAAATGTGGGTAGCAGTGGCTCAGGAGGTAGAGCGGGTCATCCAATAACCAGAAGGTTGGCAGTTTGAATCATGCTCTCCCCAGCCATCCTGTCGTTGTGTCCTTGGGCAAGACTACCCACCTTGCCTCCAGTGTCCATGACACTGGGTATGAATGTGTATAAATGTTCGGTAGTGGTCGGAGAGGCTGTTGGCACGGATTGGCAGCCATGTTTCCGTCAGTCTGCCCCAGGGCAGCTGTGGCTACAGTAGTAGCTTATCACTATCAATGTCTGTCTGGAGTGAATGAATAATGGACTCACTGCAAGCACTTTGAGATGTCACTTGACATGTAAAGTGCCATATAAATCTAATCCATTATTATTATTCAGGTTATCTATTTTGGTGTAAGATACTATTTCGATGATAGGTGCTAATCAGTACAAGAAGTATATATCATTAATTTTACAACTGAACTATTAGAGGAATTGTAACCTTGACTTGATGATTCCACCTACTGATAACTAGCCATAGCAGATGAATAAATGCACCAACTTTTCTTTAAATGTATTCTAAATATACTAAGGTAGGCCACAGAACTGTAGCATTGCAATAATCATTGGATAAAAATAAAACTCAGTGACATTAACAGGCATAATTCCTGGCGAGATAGTTGTACCAAATATCAATACAATCCATAATTTGGTTAGAACCAGCATAGCGTGTACTTCCTGCATAATCCCTTCGGCTGTAAGGAACTTGTTTACTTCATTATAAATACATTTGGAACATTCATTTGTACAGGGTGGGGAAGGGATTAATTCTGCACTTCCTTTCACTGCAATATGAAGTCTGTTTTAAGGGTTTGTTGACTACATGAATTCCCTTCCAGTTACGCTTCAATGATGACAAATGCTGCAGAGCTACAGGAAGCAAAACGATGATGGAAAATGAAATTTGGAGCTCAGGCAGGAAACGACAGATCCTTTTGCCAACAAAACATGAACAATGGAGATTAAGTTAAAACAAATGCTCCCTTTCTTGAATTTGAAGAAGACTATCATGTGTGAGCATTGAACAAGGCTGTAATTAATTTATTCTCAGGAGTCAGGGAACCTCAGCAAAAACTGCTTTTGAAGCACAGAATTTGCGTTCTTGTTTCCTGTGTAGGCAACCAGCTCCCAAGAGCACTGTTCTTTGTTAAAATGAGCTGTCTTGTCAACTCTGAAGTAAAACCTCGGACCTCTTTCAAGTCTAACAGTAAAATCTCACCTATTGTCTGCTTTGCCATTTGCATTTTTTTCTTTTTTTTTCACATCCAAAACGTTGCTGATATCAGTTTCATTTCTTCTCACATCTTTTTTCCAGCTTTTTCTTTCTCTTTTACCTAAGCTGGATGCATTTTATCTGTTTTTCCAATTTTAACTCTCTCCCACAGAACTAAGAAGCAGAAATTATTTGTACTATAAATACATGATGCAAATTATTTGATGATGGCCCAAACCAAATCAAATCAAGCCGATCCAAATCAGCAGTATGAGGATATTTCTTCTCACAACCATGACATTACAACCCGGCATCAGGATAGATTTGAAAATGATAGGATAAGTATAAAGGGCAGAGTGAGAGTGACTTGTGTAGCAACAAGAGGATCGTGTGTGTGTGTTTGTGTGGTGGTGTGAGGCATTACTGATTTATACTGGCTTCTGATCCTAGGCTCTGTGAGAGTAAAGCCCTGTTCTCAAACTTTCACATTTCAAAATTCATTGCTGGGCTCTTGGTATTCCTCAAAGCTTCAAGAGGCATCAGCCATCCCATTCACCCATCAATGATTCACTGCCATACCCACGGCTGGAATTTAACAACGCACTGCAATAGAGAGTTTGGAAGAGGGTTTGGGCTTTTTTCTGCTGGTAAGTGAAGGACTGAGCTCTTGGAATTTCCCAAATCAAAGAGATGACCAGCCCATGAAAACACGCTCAGGCTCATTTTGTGTGTAGTCAACTGCCTTTGTGTTTTCATCCCAAAAACAAGGGGGAGAATTCTATGGTGGTTGCAGCAAAAGATTAAAGAGCTCTACCTGAAATGTTTTAAATAATTAAGAGGAATAGTTTGATATTGCTGCCAGGCAGCAGGTAGATTTGATGTAGGGCCAGCTCCTGCATAAATGTAGCAGAAATCAAAGCACTTTGATGGGCCTAACCATGACAGAAGTCCCTGATGGGTTCATAAGAGACAGCTCTGTGTCTGCCAATCACTCACCTGAAACAGATTCTTTTTTTTTTTTTTAAGCTCAGGGAGAAAAATGATGAGATGTTTGATTGCATCATTCCATTTTATTAAATTGGAGTCCAGAAGCAATTACTGGGGAAAGTTGGTCAAGGAACTGAAAGCCTCACATCAAAATCACCTCAAGTTTTTTTTTCGCCTTTTTTTATCTTTAACATTCTGAGAGTTTGTTTTAATGGCTCAGTTAGATGAGGCTGGGTTCATAAAAATGAGACAATTTTGGGAGTGAGATCTGACTGAAATTCCTGCATCAAAGATGTCATAAATAAGTAATTCAAGGGCAAGTTACAGTGGGTTCAGTGTAAGGCAGCAGTCAGCATGACATCTGAGCTGCCACTTGGCTACAATCCCCGCTTGTCTTGATCTCGGGTGTTTCTGTCAGCTGTGAAGGTGAGAGGAGATCAGACAAGTCAATATCTCTCCTTCTGCTACTTCATGCTGAAATCTGCAAGAAAATCAATCACGTGTTTCTGTACTCTGATATGTGTTCTCCTTTTTTTTGTTTTTCTACATCAAGACAGCTTTTTCTTGGAATTATTGGTTGACTCTTGACTTAAAATGACCCTTCTGCTGCTCATATAATTTACAAATTACTGGTAAATGCAATTGATTGTACATCGCTTCAACATACTGTAAATCTGCCATTATCATATGATATAGCCACTTATTATTCAAGGCAGATAGAAAGAAAAAAAATGTGTCTGGCATATGAATACGTTAAAAGACATAATTACATGAAATAGGGATTTAACAGGCTCCTATTACTTTGTTTTGTGTTGTTGATTCATTTCAGTGAAGCCAAGGGCATTGATTTTTCTGAGCTGATAGTCATTCCCAAATTAAAACGAATAGATTGCCAGGCTGTTGGCTTTCTTGCATTATCTGGATGAAGCATATGCACTGGCTGATTTTTAAATTGCATGTTATGAGTTACAGCATTTCACTCAATTTGTATTTGTGTTTCCAGAGAGAGAGAGAGAGAGAGAGAGAGAGAGAGAGAGAGAGAGAGAGAGAGAGAGAGAGTTTGAGTTTTAAAAAATGCCTTTATTGCACAATTCAAAAAATGTAAGAGCACCAATATCATTCCACCAAGTGTCTCACATTGGAAAAGTGCAAACATAACTCATCCCCCTCCCCCACACAACACAAAGTATTCCCTGCAGTCCACCTATTCCACATTGCCAGTGGCAGTAGTCCGAGTCTTCCTTGTAGTCCGTGCAAAGACGAGCCACAGGCCTCCAGTTCTTAAGCAAGGCCAAGTCCCCTTCCTCCGGCAGCAGAGATAGCGCTGCGCGCCCGCAGCCAGTTCCGTTGTACGTCCCAGAGACATTTTCCTCATCTCAGAGGGAGTGTAGTCCTTAGACCTGGGGTGTCCAATCATGTGCCATGGAGGGCCAAGACCCTGCGGGTTTTCTCTTCTACCCAGTCTCTTCAGCAGGTGTTTTCACTTATCAGGAATCAGTGGGAAGAAATTCAGTGGAATCTGCTGTTGAAGACACTGGTTGGAGGTAAAGCCTGCAGGGTCTTGGCCCTCCATGCCACATGATTGGACACCCCTGCCTTAGACCATGCGGGATTTTTAAGCAAGTCATCTTTGCAGCAGGCTCGTCCAGATTGTAGAAAGAAAACGTTGGGGCATCCATGCCCTGCAGGCGAGTAAACCGTGACCTTGTAGTCCGTGCAAAGAAGAGCCACAGGCCTCCCGTTTTCAAGGCAGGCCAAGTCCCCGTCCTCGGGCAGCAAAGATAGTGCTGCGCGCCAGCAGGAGACCAGTAAAGATCCAATTCTGTGACAGTCAATTACAGTCAATTAGAAACATCATAAAAGTCTGATAAAACAGGCAGAGGAACGACCGACATTTATTCCTTCTGTCGGGCGCGCTTGACCCTTGTTCCCTCTGCTGCTTTACGCAGGGCTGTCAGGTGTTTTTTGAGGCGAAAACGTTTCCTTTCATCCAGGAGGTCAAGACCACCTGCCTTCTTAGCACATTAACAGACTTAATGAATTTATCAGTGTCACTGAAGTAGTCAGTGACTTTAATGGTCTTGTTGTAGGTTTCATCCAGAAAAGCATTTATTTCTTCCAGTGAATACAAAGTCGTGTTTGTACTGCATTTTGCCTCAATAGACTCAGTATTAGACACAGTGTCGGGATCAGATTCCATTTCCTCATCAGCACAACTCAGCTGACTGTTTGGTTCATCTGGCCCAGTGGATTCATCATGGGCCACATTTTCCTGGACACCACCCACAGCAGCTGACTGTCGCTGTTCCGTCCCCTGCTCTGAAACGGTAGCAGCCTCCGGAAGCACAGCCGCTGATGTCACACAGCGAGATTCTGACACACCATCAGTGACATTTTGGGCGCCATCACCAGCGATGCTCCCGGCCGTAAGCTGGGCTGAGGGCGCCACAGCCGGGCTGTCCACAGACACAGCGGCAGGCTCCGGAGCAGGACCGGCGGAAGCCCCCTCAACGTCGTCCGTAGTAGCGGTGGGAGCGGAGGCCGCACCAGCGGCCTCAGCTGCGGCAGAAGGCCCCACCACGCCATCCGCAGCAGCGGCATGAGCGGAGGACGCACCGCCGGCACCAGCCGCGGCCCCATCAGAGCCCTCCGCCCGCTGCCTGTGCAGGCAAGCGAACCATTTATGGCCCATGTCCCCACATTCAAAACACTTCATCTGTCCTGAGCTCGCATACACCATATAGGAGCCGTCCCCGTGTTTGACCCGGAAGGACACTTCCAGAGTTGCACTTGGTGAGTCCAAAAACATGAACACCTGTTGCCTGAGTGATCTCACATGTTTTAACTTGGTCTCCTTGCAACCCAAACTCAGAGTTCTAAACGGGCCCGCAAACTTCCCAAATCTGCGGAGCTCCATCGCCAACTGCTCGTCAGTGATGAAAGGTGGAACACCTGAGACGGTGATACGCGTTGATGGGACAGATAAGGGGGACACTTGTACATACGTATCCCTGATAACAACACCGCTTGCAATCAGGGTGTGGACATCCTCTTCAGCAGCCAGAAACACAACTACAGCTCTATTCATGCGGGACGCAAAGCAGATCGCATCATGGCCCACCTGCTCGGCCACAGCCAGAAGGACCTCCTCCACAGTAACACTGCTGTCTGGGGGAACGATCCGGACCCCCTGGTGGATAGACGGAGGTGGCATTCCCAAGGTGGCCATCCTCCACCCACAAAAACAAAAACTGAAAATGCGGCCAGTCGTAGAAAATCGAAAAAAAAAGTCCAAACAAACCACGGAGAGAGAGAGAGAGAGAGTATAGAAGCAGGAAAAAAGAAGAAATAGGTGAAATAAATTACACGTAGAGAGTTTGAAGTTCAGTTGCTTTGGTGTATTGTCATTGTATAATAAAATACAACAGAATTTGGGTAAAAATGCAACCCAACAGCAGCAATAAAGATAAACATATAAGTCATAAAACCTTCAAACAGGATAAAATTGGTAAATAAATAATAAATAGATTACATGACGGGGGATTTGGGACTAGTTATGTGGAACATGAGTCACTTAAAATATACAGTACCTCATCAGCATCAAGAAGAAAACAATGTGTAAACAAAAGGTGGCGGTATAAAAGGATGCTTTATAAGGAAACAAATTTGCTCCTCAGCAGAAGATGATTAAAGAGTCAACAGACACAGTGGGTAAGGGAGCTGCACTGGACCCCGTCTTTCTGGTGGAAAACAACACTATGGGTGACCACTGCAACCCCTGGGTTGTTATTAGTCGACCACTGTTGCAACACTAAAGTGGCACCACTGCGTAAAAAGCTATTCTCAGATCTGCCCCACACGTCAGCCTAGCCACCGTGGCGAGATAATCTCAAGGGGTTCCTTTCATACAGGTGCCTTTGCTTATTTATGCTTCCCTTGACAAACTCTGCGCCCCCAGAGGAACACTAATGCTAGCTAACTATCTGTCACAGCAACAAAACATAGCTCCCCGATCCCTAATATTAACCCATAAGGGCTTCCAGCCCCGGCTGCTGGCCCCGCTAGTTTGCGTGATCTTCCCGGCAGGCAGTAGTCATTAAGCAGTTTTCACAGCTGACAGGTGTGTGCGAGAAAATAATGCTGTACTCATCAGTGCATCCCCAGATCATATGAAAGATTCAAGCATGCGTCAACATACGAGGAAGCGCAGGACCTTGGTTTTTCCTCTCTCACTTTCCTTCCTTTGCCATCATACTCAGCCCCCTGCTGAAGAAAATGTGAACAGACAGCCACACAGAGATGACTCTGGGAGGGGGAAAAAAAAAAAAAATCAGTGAAACTCCTAAAGAGTGAGTGGGCCTAAGCTGTAGGGCAGAGACAAATCACCTGAGGCAGAACACAATTCCACTTTGTACTTTAAGTCGCCCCCCCCCATGTCTATTTCAGTCATGAATAGGTATGAGAGGAAAATGAGGTATTTCCTTTAATTAGAAACCCTTGGTAGGATAGAATGTGATCTTTTTGTTCTTTGCCTAATTAGACTACGTGTATCTGGAAATATGCATTGCATTTTTACCTGCGCACAAGTTTGGGCCACCCTTAAGGGGTTGACCTAGTAAAAGTTACAGGGATAGTGGGAGCATGTGCATATGTATGTGCAAGTGTGCCAAACCTGTGAAAACTTTGTGCAGCCTTTTAAAGTGAGATGTGGGAGGGTGTCGTTCCAAGAAAGTCATAGCTCTGCCTGTGAAATGGCAAGTAGAGGAGGAAAATGTCAATTCCCAATATGGAAAAACTGGGTAATGGCTCTCTTGGATGAAAAGGGTAACACACACACCTCTACAGGCATGGATACACACTCAGATTTGACTTTTTTATATTCTTTCATCTGCCCCTCAAAAGACAGGAGGTCTCCAAGGAGTCCTGACAACTGTGTATGTGTTTGTGTGTCTGAGCTCCAGGGCGTACGTGTTCATTTTATCCCTCAACTCACCTGTCAAACGAAACCAGGTGGCTCTGTGAAGGTTAAGACAAGGAGATCTAGTTTAAGTGAACGCCTTAAGAAAGAAAGCAAAGAGTTTTGTCAGAGAGATTCTTCAAATTTTGTTGGTGCTTTGACAAAGCAATCATCCTCTTGCCTCAAACTGTTGCCATTTCTGTCCATCAGCATGTGAAATATACTCTGTTTTACACGGGTTGGAAATATTGCTGTGTTTACTGGCTTTTACCAGCACTGTATTCTCTAATTAAATATAAGATGACAATTTGTTCAAAGAGCTATATATAGTGTGACCTCAGTAGCTGTGTACAACATGAGAACACACTGTTTCGTCTACTATTCAAAGCAACGTGTGATCATTTTCTTTTCAAATTTGGCTTGAATCTATTGTATGCATTATACTGTAAGTACTGTAAGTGCCGTTATATTCTTGGAAAAATGGAAAGTACCAAAGATTCTTGGGTCACAATTGAGAAAAGGTAATTCAGTATAAGTGAGCTATAGTGCGAAGAAGTTAATGCATAGAGGTTAGTTTTGACTAGAAATGATGGCTTTTACACACAGTGTATTGCTACAAAGCCCTCTTAGATATTTCACTACCAAGAATCTATGTACACAGAGTTAGGTAAAGTAAGCTACAGTATAGCATGCAACTTCAGTACAATCTGATTTCAGTCATAGTTGCTCTTTGGCTAAGTCCATATGTGTCTCCTGACATATATATGTAGAGGGTGCCTATCAGTGTAGGAGCTGTGTCACACTGGGTTTGAAACAGAACCAATTTTTGGTGAGCACACGGTAAACAGTTGGTCTATCTATGCCCCTAGCATGGCTATAAACGCCATTTATAGATGCAGCTGTATAAGCGACAGATGGAAAACTTTTAAAAGAGCCACAAAGGCTTCACAAGAAGTGTGTAAGTGTGTGTGTGCTTGCGCACGTGTGTGTGTGTATGTGTGTGTGTGTGTCAGGGTGGGGGGAATCCTGTAGCCTAGTGCTGTACAGTGTGGCACCACATTAAATATGCTGCTCACACAGGCAGCACGAGTTCAAGTCCTGGCACAGGCAAGCTTCCCAGCATGTCCTCCTCCCCGTTCTGCTTCCTATCTACCTAATAAAAAAGGCTAAAAAAAAATGCCCCCCCAACAACAAAAAAAAAATAAATAAAAAAATATTTGTTTGCAGGGAGGGTGGTAACATAAATCAGTGGTGTTTCATATTGCTTAGATACTGAAAGTCATGGCAAGTCAAAACATGTTCATGTTCATTCATTGTCAGCTTAATCCTTTTTGGATCATGATGGGGGGGGGGGGCTGGAGCTTATCCCAGCAACTCTGGCCGAGAGGCAGGGTACACCCTGGACAGACGGCCAGTCAATCACAGGGCTAACACAGACAACCTTTCGCACTCTCATTCATACCTAACGGCAGTTTTTCTTTCAAGGTGTCAGTTTGTGTTCAAAAAGGTAAAAAAAATAAATAAATAAAAATAGAAACAAAACCAAGTTTGCTTTGAAACCTATAATGTTTTGGCAATCTGATGTGAAAATTTTGTGAATTATCCTCAAATAATGTTCAAGTAACAGCATTACAGTAAATATAGGTGTAGTGGTTCTAGAGAGGTCTGCAGCCCCTGTCCACGCTTTATGATCGTTTTGACTCATTTGTCATGTTTCTGTGTATCTGCTCTGTGTCGTCAGCCCCACCCATCCGGTCAGCTATTTCCATCATGTGTCAGCTATTGGTTTTGATTGCTCTCCTCACTTGTGTTGTATCGCTGATTATTCCCCCTGTCTATAAATGTACCTTTTCAGCCTGTTTTCGTTGCTGCAACGTTATGTTAATCTCACCGTTATTTTCACCATGCTGTCTGGAATTATTGTTATCGTCACTCCCCATAATCTGAGTTATTATTGCATTTATTTTCTGCCCTCGTGCAGCGTTTATTTTCTTTTTGTCCTTAATAAATAATGGTTTACAAGATTTGCTTGGTGATTGGGTTCTCTTCTTCGCCCCAAAAGAGCAAACATGACAGTACGTCACAGCCCACAATGGACCCAGCGGGTGAATCTGGTAAGAGGAGGATGATGTGGAATCGAGATGACAGGCAGTGTGTCTGGGCGATTGAGGATTTGACCGCCGCTATTCGGAGCTGCACTTCCCAGGAAGATGAGATGCATTGCTGGGGGGAGAATCACCAATCTCCTGGGGGCCAGACCAAGCCTGCGTTTCCACCCTCAGGTGCAGAATCTCTATCTTTCACCGCTACCATCACTTCCACCCCCTTCCTGGTCATCTGCCGAGTCCGAGGATTTCAATTGGATTCCACCTGCAGTGGACTCAGTGGGCAAAGGGAGGTCGGGATCCAGCGGTCCCACTGTGGATGAGCAGTGGGTAGTCCAGTTCATCCAGGATTTTGTCTCTGAAGCCCATGCCTCCCACACACTGGAGGAGGCCCTGGAGTACCTCGACGCGGCGGCTGGGATTGTAGAAGCGCACAACTGTCTGTGGAGATACCCCGAGCTGGTGGGACTATTGCGCACCATTTCCAACCTCTACCGGATATATTGCAGGTTGGTGAGGAAGTCACGTGGGACATCAGAGCTTATGCCAATGCAGAAACGTTCCCTGGCTCCCACAAGTTTCATACACCTCTCCTCCACTCCAACTCCAGCTCCTTGCCCCTGTGCAACAGCGTTCTTGCCAGAGGATCACCATAGCCACCCGGAGTGATTCGTCTGACTCTCCAGTGGCGGGGTTGACAGCAGTAGCCTCAGTGGCAACAGAGCTGGGGGCAGGACAAGTACCATTTTCTCATTTTTTAACATCTAATAGTGAGAGGTCTTGTCTTGTCCTCAGTGAGGAGACTCAGCTGCCTCCTCTTATTGCTGCTGAGCCCTCAAATGTTTTTTTTTTTTTTCTGCTGCCATCCCCTTGTGTACTCCAACACTCACCTCAACCCCTTGTTTCCCTGAGGTCATCTCCACCTCAGCTGGTTCCACGGCGGACGAGGTGAGCTCAAGAATGGTTACTGTTCCTCTACAAGTGCTCGCTCCAGCAGCAACTGTCCAGCCTCACGTGCATGCTCCTGTAAAGACTGTTCATGTGTATGCTCCTGCAGAGACTGCTTTGCCTCATGTGCATGCTCCTGCAGAGACTGCTTTACCTGATGTGCACACTCCTGCAGAGACTGCTTCGCCTTATTCGCACACTCCTGTAAAGACTGCTCCTCCTGATGTCATCATCCCAACATCGGCAGCACTGGGATCCTCGCCAGCGGAGGAGAAAGAGGTAAGGCAAGTCCCTTTTTTTGTTTCTGTTCTGTTTTAGAGAGGTCTTGTCTTACTCCTGGTGAGGAGACCCAGTTGCAGCATCCAGCTGCTTCTGAGCTTTCCCCACCAAACTCTTCTGCTGACTGTGTTGATGTAACTCCTGCTTCAGCCTGTACCTCTCCCCCTCGTCCGAGGTGACTGCATTGGAGGAGGATTCCTGGACATCTGGACCGGATGCACTCCAACCATCTGATGCAGAGGGCAGCGTGTCCAAACTGTCTCATCTAGAGGTCACCGCGCCCAAACCATCTGATGCAGAGGTCACCACACCCAAACTGTCTGATGCAGAGGTCACTGCACCCAAACTGTCCCATCTGGAGGTCAGCGTGCTCAAATCATCATTTTCTGGGGTCAGCACACCTGTCTAACACATCCTGTTTCCTGATTTAGGCGCCCATGGATTTGAGTAGACCGCCTGAGCCACCTTATCACATGGTCTGGTGGCCTAGGAATTCTGGGAGGCCGCAAGATCCAATTTGCTCCTCAGTCTAGGGGCCAGTGGACTGGGGAAGACCCCCTGACCCATGTTGTTCTCCAGTTCAAGGGCCACTGGACTTTGGTAGACCCCTTTACATATTATTTGTTCTGGTTCAGTGGCCCATGGACTTGGGTAGACCACCTGACACGCTTTGTTTTGGGTTTGGGGGCCTTGAACTTTATTTGGCCATGAACAGTATTGGTTTTTGACTTTGCTGTGTGTGTGTGTGTGGGGGGGGGGGGTGTTACAGTTTGTTCCAGCCCTCCTGGCCCTTCCCCCACAGCCCACCCTGTGAGGGTTTTTTTTTTTTTCTTTTCTCTTATGGGTGTTACCCTAGGGTTGTTAGGGCTCCGACCCTTGGGCGGAGGAAGGGGGTGTACTGTAGTGGTTCTGGACAGGTCTGCAGTCCCTATCCATACTTTATGTTCCTTTTTGACTCATTTGTCATGTTTCTGTGTATCCTGTCTGTGTCGTCAGCCCCTCCCCTCCGGTCAGCTGTTTCCCTCATGTGTCAGCCATTGGTTTTGATTGCTCTCCTCACCAGTGTTTTATCACTATGATTATTACCCCATCTATAAATGTGCCTTTTCAGCCTGTGTACTTTGCAGCAGCTTTATGTTAATCTCACTGTTATTTTCACCACACTGTCTGGAATTATTGTTGTTGTCACTCCTCATAATCTGGGTTATTATTGCATTTATTTTCTGCCCTCATGCAGCGTTTATGTCTCTTTTTGTCCTTAATAAATAATGGTTTACCAGATTCGCTGGGCGATTGAGTCCTCTTCTTCACCCCGAAAGGGCAAATATTACAATAGGTACTCCAACGCATAAAAATACAGTGCTACGGAGACTACACCAACATCACAACATGCTTTGAATGTGAACAGGCGTAAGAAAAACAATCCTTTAAAGCATCATATAGAGTTTATTCCACAATTAAACTATCAATTTGGGTAATAGATGGTGAACAGGTCAGTCAAGGTACCTGGAACCAGTATATTATAAGGGCTACTGTCATAAATCGCCCTTTTCAAGGGCAGGACTGAGGACACCAAATGCCAGCTGTGAGTTGCAACATTTATTAACTTAAACACAAACAACACTTATAAATAAGAAGTGATGGGAAAATTGTTGGAGGAGAATGGGGCTCACGTCTCGGGGAAAAAGAACAGCCTGGACGGACCCAGGCTGAGGTGCTCGGACACACTGGGGAAAAGATACACAAACCTGATGGAGTCACACTCGAACAGAAAAGGGGCTCATGCCTGGGAAGACAGGAAAGGATATAATTCCTGGACAGAGTGCATTCGTTCACCTCTGTGAAAAACCCTGAATGTATATTCAGGGTGTCAGCAGGACACTCTGAGGGAGCAAACAGTCGGACACGGCAATGGGAAAACATTGTTGTGTCCTTAAATAGGAAAATGAATAATTGATTGATGAATGACAGGTGTGGGCACATGAGTGAGGAAAATAATCAATACAATAAGTGGCAGCTGTGCAGCCCGCGAAACAGAGTTTGACAGCAGGAAATACACAGGGCGCTGTCAAAATAAAAGCACAGACCAGAATGAATAAATAATGATAAAGGTGATGAACAAGGGAAGTATAAGGATAACCAATAATGAAATAACTATGTCATGATGCAAAATGATTCACAATAAATAGACAAGACTATTAAGACAAAACTAAGAATACGTACAACTCATAAATAAACACAGACCAAATACATCAGACCATAATAATTACAATCATAAACAAAGAAGCAAACAAACAGAAAAGGACTTAAACTGAACTGGAGGCTGAGCACGGCACCCACCCGTGTGACTGGTTCTCCTCACCAAGAGCTAAGCAAGATTTCTCTAATACTGATAATGTGAAGACAAAGAAGAGAACTTGCCTTCGCTCGAGCTCCACCACCGTCCATGACTTCAGCGACTCTGGCTGGGATGTCTTGAATCCATTCATCTGGCACTTACACCCCAGCTTGGCCACCTCAGACGGGGAGGAAGAGAAAAACACCAGAACATAGTTATCGGCAGTGGCAGAGCTTGCCGAGGAGAATTCAGGAGCAGAGGACATCTGCAGCCAGTTCTCCTCACCATGAGGCAGACAAGATTTCTCTAGATCTGCAGGTGTTAAAACAGAACAGAATACTTTCCTGGACTCAAGCTCCACCTCCGTCCAGGACTCCAGTGAACCAGGCTGGGGTGTCTTGAATCCATTCCTCTGAGCATCCACTCCCGATGTGGCCACCTTTGACAGGAATCAAGAAATGGACACCGGAACACTGCAGCCAAAAGACCTCCAGGCATGGCGACCAATGCTGGTGGAACTCCCGGCGTGGCAGCTAAAGCTGGAGGTTGCCTCACCGATGGTGCTTACTCCTGTGCTGCTGAAACCAGGGGATATTCTGCTGAAACCAGGGGATATTCTCCTGTCGGCTCAAGTTTCAGGGCACAGGTAGTGTCCTTTTCCCATCCGGGATGTGGCTGCGGGACTGGAACGGAATTTTCCTGGGCCGCAGGCTCCTCCGTCATCCAGCGGCTCCATTCCAGGACTGACAGATTCTCAGAGGAATCAGGGGGAGACATGGGAGAGGCAGTTGAGGAACCAGTGGCAGCAGCAGGCCATGAGGGCTCAGCTAACGTGGGCTGCAGATGCTGAGGCTCACCACCAGGAATGCGGAAAGACATTACATTTTTATATGTAGGAGAATGAAAACACACTTGCCTTATTTCCTGGGATGCGGTGGTATCTGCTGCTGAATGACCTCCAGACGTGGCGACCGACGCTGTTGGAACTCCCGGCGTGGCAGCTAATGCTGGAGGTTGCCTCACTGCCAGTGCAGAGACCCATGCAGCTGAAGTCAGGGGACACTTGCTTGTCGGCTCAGTCTTCAGGGCACATGGGGCACTCTTCTCCCCTCCAGGATGTTGCTTTGAGGCTGGAACGGAATCTTCCAGGGCTGCAGACCCCTCTGTCATCCGGTGACTCTTCCTCAGAACCGGATGACACCCAGGACACCCAGAGGGGAATACAGGATCAGCAGGTGAGGAAAATATAACAGCAGTAGGCAGTGAGGACTCAGCTAAATTTGGCTGCTGTTGCTGAGCCTCACCACCGGGAATAAGATAAGGCATTTCATCAAGAAGTGTTTGAGAATGAAAATGTACTTGCCTTAATTCCCGTGGTGTGGTGGTGGCTGCTGCAGATGACCCAGAATTATTCCTCTCAGAAGCTGCAGCAGGCATGGACCCCATTGTAGAAAATAGATGAGCTGGGCCTGTAAGTATGCTGACAGCCAAATACTCAGTTGCGGGAGGTGACATCGTGGAGGATGGGGGGACAGCAGCAGACAAAGAGGAGGAGGTTGACAATACAGCCAATGAAGAAAAACTGAAAACATGAGGAGGTTACTGCTGAGTTCCTCCAACGGGATGCAGCTGATTGGCGGTGCGAGGCTGGGCATATCTGTTCCAGGGGACGCTCTCTCATCGGCTCAGGAACAGATGGGGGTGAGCCTCTCACCAACCTGCAAAATGTCAACTGGAGGGTGGAGATGGTTGTCAACAGCTCTGCAAACTTGAGGTACTTCCTCAGCCCAGGATGTGCCTCCACAATAACTGACACTGACTCCATGTTCTTCAGAACATCCTTAGGCGATTGGGAGGCAAGTGCTGCATTGACAAAATCCTGGATGAACTGTGCCAGCCACTGTTCATCCACGCTAGGGCTTCCAGCCACCAACCTACTTCTGCTAGCGGAGCCCCAGCGTGCTGATAAGATAAGATAAGATAAGATAAGATAAGATAAGCCTTTATTAGTCCCACAACGGGGAAATTCCAGGATTGCAACAGCACAGGGATAGCAACACTCAGAGCAACAATCAGAAGGCAAGAAAAAAAACAAGCAAGCAAGAGCAGCTAATATACATATGTACATATTACTATAAAATATATATATACACACACACAGACACACAGTGCAGAGCATTGTAGCTGGATGGAATAAATATATGAATATATAAACACACAGTACGGAGCATTGTAGCTAGATGGAATAAATATGTAGATATATAAACACCCACAGTACGGAGCATTGCAGCTAGGTGGAATAAATATGTAAATATATAAACACACAGTGTGGAGCAATGTAGCTAGATGGAATAATATGTAGATATATAAACAACCAGTGCGGAGCATTGTAGCTAGATGGAATAAATATATTGATATATAAATATAGACACACCCAGTGCTGAGCATTGTAGCTAGATGGAATAAATATGTAAATATATAAACACACACAGTGCAGAGCATTGTTGCTAGATGGGATGAAACAGCATAACCGTGTACTTAGTTATCCTACATGGTATGATTATGTGCCCATACATATTCTCACCCTCCATAGCGACCGGTATTTTCCTAGTTGTATGCCGGAGGTGACCATTGTGTAAGTCTATTGCATCTTTTGCATTAAAAAAAAACTATTAGTTTGTTACGTCTTTTTGCTATCTCTGCGAGCAGCCCTGCTTAGGTTGTACAGTCTGACAGCCGTTGGTAGGAAGGACCTGCGAAACCTCTCGGTTGTGCACCTAGGATGATGTAGTCTGCTGCTAAATGAGCTCCTCAGTGCATTCAGTATGTCCTGCATAGGGTGGAACTCGGACTCCAGCAGAGATGACAGTTTAGCCACCGTCCTTCTCTCTCCTATCTCCTCCACCGGATCAAGGCGCTGCCCCAGGACAGAGCTAGCTTTCTTGATCAGTTTGTTCAGTCTCTTCCTATCGGCTGCAGTAATGCCACTGCCCCAGCAGACCACTCCAAAAGTGATGGCTGATGCCACCACCGTGTCATAGAATGTCTTCAGCAGCGCCCCTTGTACACCAAAAGACCTGAGTCTCCTCAGCAGGAACAGCCTGCCCTGTCCCTTCTTGTAGAGTGCGTCAGTATTGTGTGACCAGTCTAGTTTATTGTTCAGATGAACACCCAGGTACTTGTAGGATGTCACCATCTCAATGTCTGTTCCCTGTATATTTACTGGTGCTGTGAGGGGTTGTCCATGCCTGCGGCAGTCCACCACCAGCTCCTTAGTTTTCCTCGCGTTGATCTGGAGGCAGTTCCGATGGCACCAGTCCACGAAGTCCTGGATAAGCCCTCTGTACTCAGCTTCATCTCCATTGGAGATGAGGCCAACGATCGCAGAGTCATCAGAGAACTTCTGTAGATGGCAGTGTGTTGTGTTGTGTGAGAAGTCCGCAGTATAAAGAGTGAACAGGAAGGGAGCCAGCACCATTCCCTGGGGGGCCCCCATGCTACCGATGATCGTGTCGGACACACAGTCCCGGGTTCTCACAAACTGAGGCCGGTTCGTGAGGTAGTCCAGGATCCATGATGACAGGTGCTGGTCCACCCCTGCGCGCAGCAGCTTGTCCTTCAGGATCATCGGTCGGATGGTGTTGAAAGCACTGGAGAAGTCAAAGAACATGATCCTCACCATATTCCCGGGCTTCTCCAGGTGGGACAGAGAACGGTGAAGGAGGAAGATCACTGCATCCTCCACCCCAATGCCATGCTGGTAGGCGAACTGGAGTGGATCCATCGCTGGTTCCACCAGGGGGCGGAGGTGAGCAAGGAGCAGTCTCTCCAGGGTCTTCATCAAGTGGGACGTCAAGGCCACCGGTCTGTAGCTGTTCAGGTCTTTGGGGTGGGAAGTTTTTGGTACAGGTACAACACAAGATGTTTTCCACAGCTGTGGTACCCTCCCCAGCTTCAGGCTCAGGTTGAAGATGTACGTCACAATCCCACACAGCTGGTCTGCACAGGACTTGAGGAGCTTTGCGCTGATGCCGTCCGGTCCCGACGCCTTCCTCGCCTTGATCTTCGTCAGCTCCGTCCTCACCTGGGTCCTGGTCAGGGTCAGGATGGGAGGCTGTGTGTTGGGAGTGGGGGGGTGTTGGTGGAGAGGGGAGTGGGCAGCAGGACTTGATTTCTTTAGAGGCAGCAGTGGTTGTTGTGCAGTCAGGGGGGAGGGCGGTTGGTCAAACCTATTGAAAAACAGATTCAGGTTGTTCGCCCACTCCCTGCCCCCCGTGGCCTGGGGGGAGGTATTCTGGAGCCCAGAGATGGTTTTGAGGTTTCTCCAGACCCCGCTGATGTCGCTCTGTTGCAGCTTGTCCTCCATCTTCTTCCTGAAGCTGTCCTTGCCTTCTCTGATCTTTCTCCTCAGCTCCCTCTGTACGGACTTCAGCATCTCCCTATTCCCCAACCTGAAGATCCTCTTCTTCTCTCTCAGAAGTGTTTTTATCTCAGGGTTGATCCAGGGTTTGTTGTTTGAGCAACACCGTATGGTCTTGGTGGGAACAGATTTGTCCACACAGAAGCTGAGGTAGTCCGTGAAGGTGTGAGTGAGGCCATCGATGTCCTCACCATGTGGATCACAGAGCTGCTTCCAGGCGGTGGCTTCAAAACAGCCCTTTAGGGTGTCCATTGTCTCCTCAGACCATAACTTCACTGTGCGCATGGCCGGAGGTTGTCTGTGCACTAGAGGTTTGTACACCGGCCGGAGATGAACCAAGTTGTGATCCGATCTCCCGAGTGGGGGGAGTTGTGATGAGGTGTACGCCTCCTTAGTGTTTGCGTAGAATAAGTCCAGTGTTTTATTGTCTCTAGTGTGGCATGTGACATACTGGGTGAACGTGGGTAGAATGGGAGATAGTGAAACATGGTTGAAATCGCCTGAGATGAGGAGAAGAGCATCTGAGTGTTCTGTCTGCAGCCTGCTGGTTACTGAATGGATGACGTCACGCGCTGTCCCAGCGTTCGCCGTCGGATTTGCATAAACAACAATGCAGATCACGTGTGAATGTTCTCTTGGGAGATATGTAGGCCGCATGCTAACAGCTAGGAACTCAATGTCTTTGCTGCAGTGTCGTTGTTTAACAGTGATATGTCCCGGTCTGCACCAGTTGTTGTTAACATACATTATCACTCCACCGCCCCTTGCTTTGCCACTGTCTGGTGTTCGGTCTGCCCGTATCATGTGGAAACCCTCCAGCTCAATGTTAGCATCTGCTGCTAGTTCAGTTAGCCACGTCTCAGAAAACAAAAGGAGAGAGCACTCCCGATATGTGCTATCGTAACGGCAGATAGCCGCTAGCTCATCTACCTTTCCCAGTAACGACCGTACATTTCCCATGACAATAGATGGAAGGGAGGGTCTGTACCTTATATTTTCTGTCCTCCGCCTTACTCCAGCCCAGCAGCCGCGGCGTTTTCGCCTCAGTTCTCTCGGTATGTCGAGTTTTTCCAATGGGACCGGGTGGCGGTTGAATGCTAGCAGCTCTTCCCTGCTGTATCGTATCCTGCTATAAACAGTGGCTCCGTCCACCGGCTCAGGAGACATTTGGGACGATCTGTGTGTCCGTGATATAAATGGAGTGAAAAAAAGACGGATCAAAAAGAGAGAGGAAGGGAAAAAGACTCGGAATCGAGCCGCTGTTGCAAAGGGCGGCCGACTCGTGTGGTGCCGGGAGAGGAAAAAAAAAATAGCATAATGATGGCATAATGTCCACTCTCCCTCCAGTAAGCAAAATAACAGGTGAAAAAGAATAAGCAAACACACAGCGGCTGGTGTCCACACTGGCCGTGTCCTTCTGTCATATATCGCCCTTTTCAAGGGCAGGACTGAGGACACCAAATGCTAAGTGTGAGTTGCAACATCTATTAATTTAAACACAAACAACCAGGGGTATTAATCCCAGGGGGACGCAGGCCCCTTCCATAAAGCTGTCCCCCCAAAAATCCCATTGTAAACACAAACATGTTTTATTTGAACAGCATAGTAATGTTCATTGAAGGCACAATACAAGTGGTGCGACTTAAAAACACATTGTTTGACATTTATAACTATTGAAAGATTAGAACCACCCCATCCTCACAGTGGTTTAGCCCAGTCTGTTATTGCCCCATGGGCAGGGCTGCTGCAGCTCCTTACACACACGCTGACAGGAAGTGGTTAGGAGTAAGTAAGTAAGTTGAAAGCTTAATGGGTGAACGGCTAATAAGTTATTTATCAGTCCATGTTTTCAACAGTCACACACAGAACATAAAAAGTGATATTTCATCTCATTTGTCCAAAGTCTGCCCGCATGTTTTATGTAAACTCAGCATATAGCATGTTAAGCTAATTAGTAGAGATGGGGGGGGTGCTATGCATCACCACACGGATACACTGTGTTATGAAGTTTAGACCGCACCATAAATCTGAAACTGAAGTCATGTGTTTTATACTGGATATTTAGTTCACAGTGTCCTGGACTTGTAGCCTACACATTCATGCCAAAACTTTTTTCTTTTACCTAAGAAAAAATAAATCTAGCCTAATTGTGCGCATTATCTGTAGTTTGGTGTTGCATCTCTCCTAAATCTGAGAATAACCTGTGTGCTTGTGCTTGTCCAGTTATGGCAGAGAAAATAAAACAGACATCTGGTCATTTTTCAAAGCACCGAAATGACAAGTAAGTAGAAAGATCCCAATAATATTAAGGCAGTTTGTTGAAAAATGTCCATATAAAGGAATGAAGAGTTTATGGAAATATTTAATAATTGTTTCATTAGGGACAGCAAATTCAGGGCAAAGAGCCAGTGTTGCCAACTTGGCGATGTTCTCGCTAAATCTGGCGACCTTTCAAATCCTCTTGGTGACTTTTTTTTGTGAAAACCAAGGAGCAACAAATCTAGTGACTTTTTTTGGTGTTATTGGAGACTTTTCTGGTGTTTTGGAGACTCTGACGTGAAAGCACTATTGCTCTTGCATGTCCATCTAGGCATGCGTTTTCATGCTTCCCTGGTTATGCCCCTCCATGCTCCTGACGAATCCCAAGACGGGGGGGTGGGGAACACACATCTAGGCGGACATGTACCTTTGAAGCCCAATTCACAGTAGCCTCGTGCAGCAGGTAGCTGCAGTCAGAGAGGAGACCCATGCCATTCCTGTCCAGTCTGCAAATGAATTGTAGAACCCCGCCCCCCCCGCCAATTCCTCCCTGTTTTCACAGGAAACCGTTTATTGAAGATGATATACGGGCATACTACCTGTATGCCCAAGTTAAAGGAGGAGGGTTGGGCGTGGAGATACTAATTTCACCCCACATAACAGTCTTTTGATTACATTTGATATTCTAACATTTAACAATGCAGGACAAAATTAATTTATGTAATGTGGGTCTAGACAACTCATTAAAGTCATGAAGTTATTTCAAGAAGTGACAGCCTATTTAAATGGCAAAATTAAGACAAACAAACCAAGAATTAATAGAAGAAAGTTAATATGTAGTTCTAAACTTTTAGGGTGTTTTTTACTCACTTTTTGTCTCTCCCACATTAGTCTTCTCTTCTGCAGCAGCCATACAATTACATGCAAATGACCAATTATGCAAATTAAGTGATGACATCATTTAGGGACTTCTAGTGACTTTTAAACCAGCTACCTTCCTTACTGAGGCAGTTGGCAATACTGCAGAGAGCTGGGCGCAGAGAGACGCAGTCAGTCAACCAGAGATATAACGTCTCAGGTAAGTCTGTTGAGCTTTTGTTTAGTGTGATGACATAAGGAGAACTCTCTTATTTAGGCTACTTGTCCTTAGGTATGACTGTGAGAGTGAATGGTTGTCTGTTTCTCTGTGTTGGCCCTGCAATGGACTGGCGATCTGTCCAGGGTGTACCCTGCCTCTCACCCAAAGATGATGGGATAGGCTCCAGCCCCCCCCCCCCACAACCCGAAAAGGATTAAGCGGAAGATGAATGAATGAATGAATGAATGAATGAATACAGTACCTTGCAAAAGTATTCCCCCTTTTGGCTTTTTGTTCCATTACAACTTGCAATTTATATGTATTTAATCAGGATTTTATATAATTTGCAAAAAAAAATAGTCTACATTTGTGAAATGAAATGGGAGAAATATGAAAATACAAAAAAAAAATAAGTAAAAACATACATTGGCATGTGCATTTGCACAGTATTCACCCCTTTGCTATGATGCCCCTAAAAGTTCTGGTGCAATCAGTTACCTTCAGAAGTCACAAGAATAGTAAAATAAAGTCCACCTGTGTCCAATCTAAGTGTCACATGATAATTTTGAATGAATTGACAAGGCACTGTATATGTGTATTGGGTAGCTGTGAATTTGAAAGATATATTATTTCTATTCTAGGAGGCAGACAGTTCAGTCAGGGACAGTGGTGGAAGGGCCAACCAGAGAGCTGGAGACTTCATTTGACAGCCCAGGTGACAGGGATACAGCAGGTCAAAATCAGAAACGTTCTACTAGCACCAGCACCAGCACCAGCACAGGGACAGGGGACAGAGGCACAGTAGAGAAATCAGACCTCAGTGACTGTACCAAACCGTATCAACCACATCCACAATTTTTCAAACCACAAACTCTTGACAAAGACAAAAGGTTTTGGGATTTTCCATGGTTATATTACTGTCCATCACTTAAAGAGGTCTTGTTTTTTTACTGCAGGAAAGGCTACTCTCACCAGTCCTCTTTTGGACAAAGAGCTGATGCTGCATTCATCAGTGCAGGCTTCATGAAACTGGAAAAAGTCCATTGAAAAATTCACAGCACACCAAAACTCTCAAGCCCACCACCACTATGTAAGTGTGAGTGCACATCAGCCAAATCCCATCAGTGCCCAGTTATCCAGCACATGGAGTAAACAGCAGGAGGTAGCAAGACATTGCATAGCGAAAATTGTTAGCTTTGTGCGGCATGTAGCAAGACAGGGACAAGCCTTAAGAGGCCACACTACTAAAAGTGGTAATCTATATCAGCTCTTGAAATGTAGGGCAGAAGAGGATGACCCAGTGTTGCAAAAGTGGTTAACGGAGCACAGCACAATGTACACAAGCCCCAAATCTCAAAATGAAATTCTGAATATCGTGGCCAATACTATAATTCTGTCATGCGGTGATCCTCGCGGATCACCATAAGACGCCAAGAGTCCACCGGTGAGTTTTGCAATGATGGTGATTTATTTACAAGACACAAGACACACATACAAGACTATGATTGTGGCGAAGATACACTGAACATAGAGCTTGGGACCGTAAGGCTAACCCCTGTCACTTATGGTCTAAAACATGACATGACATGAACGAGCAAAGCACGAGAATATACACACGAACCTGGTGTGACCAGAACGATGAATGTCTGACGATTGTTTGACGATGTCTGACGATACTCCTGCAATCTAACTGCCGTCAGCGCCCGCCTAATAAAGCCGGACACTAACGAGCAGTAATGACAGACAGCTGACCGACTTTGACAGATGGAAGCCCCACCGAGCGCCTTCACAATAAGAGCCTGGTGAAGCCAGAATATAACCCTCAGCTGTCAAAGCCGGCAGCGAGCTATACGTAGCCCGAGCACGAACAAGGCCGGTGCTCGGGTCATAACAGTACCCTCCCTCCGAGGTCGGGCTTCCAGAACGCCCATAGACCACCCTACCCCACCCCCACCCCCTCCAGGGTGGGCGGCTGGGGGCAGGTCCGGAGGGAGAGAGAGACCAAACACAGAATCAGTACAATAAGCACACAGTCAAAACCAGGCAAGGGGAAAAAAACTAACACAGCACAATGACAAATATACCAAATACTCAATTCAGATTAAAATGCCCAAATAACAATTACAGCAAACAGCACAGGACAGCAAGAGAAAATTAAATCTTTGCCCACATGTTTCACAAGAAAATGGCTTCTCACCTGTGTGAATGCTCAAGTGAATTTTCAAAATAACTATGTACAGAAAACAGAACAATTACTGGCTCACCCCTAACTGCACACAGAACAAAATAAGGCAACTGCAGGACATAACCACAAATACCCACAGATACCCAAATAACCATTACAAAAACACACAGGATAACAAGAAAAAAACCCCAAAACAATTACTGGGACAGATCACCAGAAAATGACCACTACCCCCCCGACAGTTTATGCCGACCGGCGGAGACCAAGCGCTACAGGAACAGTTCAGGTGGTCTCCTCGCGTCCAACGGCCAACGGGTGGTCATGGGAGGTGGGACATGACCGGGCTGCTCACCACAGTCCAAAGCCCAGCACGTCCGCTCCTCTGGTGGCCGAACCAGGTTGCCCAGCAAAACACATAACACATCGGGTGGCCGACCCGAAGCACCAAACCGGCGAAGCAGTTCCTCAGGCGGCCAACCCGCATCCCTCAGCCACCAGTACCGGGGGAAAACAGCCCGCGGCGGCCTCCCTGGCGGACACAAAACTCGGGAGAGCCAGGGCGAGCGAAAAGGGACCCCCACGGCCCCTGGCTATGATGCACAAGGGCGATGACTCAGTAGAGGGACTAGAAGGCAAAGATGAGCCCGTACTCCATCCGACGGCGAAGGGTCTGCAGCTCCTCCACCGTCCGCGGACCACACCAGCACTGCACCTCCGCTGGACCCCGATTGAGTCCCGGCTGCACCCACGTTGGACCCCGATTGGGCCAAAGCCGCTCCCGCGATGGACCCCGATTGGGTCTCGGGCACACCCCCGTCGGACCCCGATTGGGCCACCGCAGCCTCCACAACGGACCCCGACTGGGTCGGTGCAGCTCCGCTGACGATCTCCACCCTCGAACCTGGAATCTCCAAATCAGTGACCTCGACTGGATCCATGCCGACGACACTGCAACGAAGCTCACACACAACAAGAAAACCAGGATCAGTATCACCGGTAGCAACAGAACCCAGCAAGACGAGCTCGGGCGCAGCAGGCGGCTGCTCCTCACTCGCCTCCCTGAGAGGCAGGCACAAATGCTCCGAAACAGAGGACAGAGACACAAGAGGAAGCACTTGCCTACACTCGGGTTCTGTTGCCACCCAGGACTCCGTCGATCCAGGTTCAGGGCGGCGACTCTCGTCCACAGGCTCCAACTCAGCTGTGTCGGGCTCCGCAGCTGGCAAGATAACGTCTGCAGCCTGAGGTTCCTCCCGCGCTGATGTCCACGCCGATGACCCGTATGGCGTGGGGGCAGGGGACACTCAACCCGCTGACTCAGACCATTCCAGCGAGGAAACCCGGGGACGCTTCTCCGTCGGCACAGGTTCCGGGCCGCAGTCTGCTCTCCTCCTCTGTCCACGACATGGCTGCTGGGCTGGATTCAGGCTTTCCAGCCACGCAGGCCCCCTCCTCCTCCCGCGACGTAGACCTGACGTCGCGGACCACTCGGCAGGGGAATACACAGAGGCATCAGGTTTAGGAATAACAGTTACAGCAGGTGGCGGAAGCTCGGGGGGCTGTGAACCCCGAACTCCGGCCCCAGGAGTCAGACAAAGTAGATCATAATAATGGTGGGAAGAAATAACTTGCACTTGCCTGTCTCCTGGAGAGAAGATGGTGCCTGCTGCAGCGGGTGGAGTTCTCCTTTTATCCCTCTAGGAGAAAACAGCAGGCTCCTCGGGGCCACGAGGAGGAGCTGCTCGGGATGGATTGCTGACAGGCCTCGCCGAAGCATGACTCACAGTACTCCCAGCCGCAGGGGGTGACGTCAAAGAGGAGGACATGGCATTCAGGGCAACGCGGGCACGAGGAGCTGACAGCGCAGCTGGAACAGATGACCCGTGGGCGGCAACTGCGGGGACTCCCTTCTGTCGTGACATGAATGATGCGGCCAACAGGGAGGCTGGGTCCCTCCGACGACCCGGAGCTGGATCTGGACGGGATTCTCGTTGGGGCTTGGTAGGAGCATGGCTATGGGGCCTACTGGCCGATGGAGTGGCGAAGGGCCCAGGAACACAAGACGCTGGGTCTGGGCGGGCGACAGGTACTGGATTCCAATCCACAGGTCCCCTGCCGGGCTTTCCCTCCAGCAGATGGATCTTCACTCTCGCCAGGAACGCTGTCCTCGCGGGAGATGGAGGGGTTTCCTGGAGCGCCTTCTCCCTCAATGTGCGCTGTGCAAAAATCCACGATAACCTCTTTCTCCCTTCCGGAATATAGGTAAGATGGTAATGGTGCACGGCCCACTGGGCGAGGTCTAAGTGATAACCAGCCGCTTTAGTGGGCATGAGAGGGGCGGCTTCCGCCAGATAGCCGTCAATCTCCTCCAGCCACTCCGGGCAATAATCACACTCGCTGGCGGGCATCTCCCTACCAAGTCCAACTACAGGAGAGAAAACTCCACACAATGGCAAAACTCACGGAAGAAAGGCATCTCGGTGTGGTGTCTCCGTTTAGACGTCTGTGGCAGGAGTATACTGTCATGCGGTGATCCTCGCGGATCACCATAAGACGCCAAGAGTCCACTGGTGAGTTTTGCAATGATGGTGATTTATTTACAAGACACAAGACACACATACAAGACTATGACTGTGGCGAAGATACACTAAACATAGAGCTTGGGACCGTAAGGCTAATCCCTGCCACTTACGGTCTAAAACATGACATGACATGAACGAGCAAAGCACGAGAATATATACACGAACCTGGCGTGACCAGAACGATGAATGTCTGACGATTGTTTGACGATGTCTGACGATACTCCTGCAATCTAAGTGTTGTCAGCGCCCGCCTAATAAAACCGGACGCTAACGAGCAGTAATGACAGACAGCTGACCGACTTTGACAGACGGAAGCCCCACCGAGCGCCTTCACAATAAGAGCCCGGTGAAGCCAGAATATAACCCACAGCTGTCAAAGCCGGCAGCGAGCTATACGTAGCCTGAGCGCGGACAAGGCCGGCGATTGGGTCATAACAAATTCGAGGCATTGCAGCTGAAATTAGGTCTCTTCCCATTATTCAGTTTTCAGTGATTGTTGATGGTCCTCAGGATGTTTCTGGTGCTGAGTAGGAGATTGTCTGTCTGCGCTATGTGGACCATGACCTCGTCCCACACAAGGAGTTTGTTGGGCTGTATGAGGTGTCTGAGACACCAGGCCAGAGCACAGCAATGGTGGTAATTGATATGTTGTTGAGGCTTAATCTACCTATGTCTTGTTTACGTGGGCAGACTGATGATGGCACCTCAAACATGGCAGGACGGTTCAGAGGCACGCAGGCAATACTGAGGAGGTAGCATCCATTAGCCCTCTATGTGCATTGTGGTGTTCACTGTGTAAATCTAATTACACAGGCTGGCTGCATGTCCTCCCCACTGACTCGGGACTGCCTTTCTTGAGTCCACCAGTTAGGTGTCCTCTTTGGCCAGTCAGGCAAGTTCAAGAGCATGTTTGAAAACATTGCTGCTTGTGAAGATATGAATGGGTATTAACAAGGCTAGAGGAGATGGCAGAAAGCACATCCAGCACAGGTTCTACTGCCAGTGGCTTATTTGAACACTTCAATTAAGGCAAGACTGTATTGGGCCTCACACTTGTCACTGCTGTCGTTGGAGAGCTGGAATGCCTGAACATTTCTCTATAAAAGAAAACCCAGACTGTTTCAGGTATGCAGGCTGCAGTTAATTTTTACAAGGTCTTCTCTTAAGGGAAAGAGAAATGACAAGAGCTACCTTGCACTAAATGAGAAAGCTGCAACATTGGTTGACTCCACTGAAGCCATTGAGTCTACTGAGTTGAAACATCCAAGAGGTTTTGCTGGGAAACTCAATAGATTACTAGAGGGCAGTGTTCTTTAAAGTGATGGACAGTGTGGAGGTTCAGTTTGTTGAGTGCTTTGACCAGGAGACTCTAAAGCTTCTGCAAAAGGTGGAGAGTGCACTCCTCATTGGGGAATTAGATAACTCTCTAGATCAGTACCCTGAGCTGAACAGACCTTCTCTCTTCGTGCAGTTGCCCGTCTTTCACAACAAATATTCCTGTAGCAGCAGTGTAGAGGAAGAAGAGATTCTCAGGGTGCTGCTAGTGGAGGTGAGGGGGTTGTTCGATCAAGTGGAGGTACTCATCAGAATCTTGTTGGTAGTGCCAGTGTTTTCATTTGAAGTTGAGAGGAGTTTTAGTGCACTGTGCAGACTTAAGAGTTGGTTTCAGGCTACTATGGTCCAAGACAGACTGAACAATGTGGTTGTCTGTAATGTCCATAAGGAGAGACTGGACAAACTGGACATAAAAATGATCTGCCAGGAGTTTGTTGGATCCATTGACACCAGAAGAAGAACATTTGGTTCTTTTGTTTAGGGAAATGGAGACCAGTTTGTTGTGACATGGTGTTCCAAATAGTGTTCAAGATTGTTCCCCCCTCCGTTAGGAGCCAAAGAGTGCATCTACTTCAAGATGCTTGACCCATTTCCTGTACAATTGCTACTATATGAAAAATGGCTAAATAAATAAGTAAAATGTTGCCAATGTAATAAAAATGCATAGATGACCCTTTAGATTATTAGGAGGATGTGTTTAAGTGCACATTCCCTCACTGCAGACACAAACTGTTTTCTTATCTGGCATCAATGATGACGAAAAATCATTGGGATATAAAAAAGGAGTGGGACATTTCTGTTTATATTGTAAATAATACATTTTGTATGAGAGAGTAATATTTTCAGCATTTTTAGCTATAGAAAAGTGGTTCAAATACACTGTTGCCCATAAAGTTTGTGTATTTTTGTTAATTTTTTTCTAGATTTTGTTGCCAATTGTGTTTGTTTTCTTTGCTTGTTTTGTTTATGTTGATGCATTTTTGTCTATATTTGTTCTTTTCTTCAGTCATGAATCTTTTTGCCTCCACAAAAAGAAACATAAGTAATAATGGATGGGTATTAATCATGATTACTGTAAATTAATCCACAGTATCACTATGATTAATCAGATTAAAAAATGTTATTGTTTTACAATAACACCACAGTTATTGTCAACAGGGCACTAGTGTGTCTAGCGACACCCTAGTTTTAAAACATATTGAGATTTTGTTTTGTTGTTGCTTGTTAATAAATACATATGTTGGAAGAATAGTTTAACGTTGTTTAGTTATTCATTAAGGTGTTTCTTCTAGTTTTAGAACTTATTTTGAGCTTTAAATTCTTGTAAAGCTGCTGTGGTGGGGATCAGACCAGTGTTCAGGGTGAGCAAAGACATTTTGTTAGATCATATATGGACCACTCAATACAACTTTTGGTATTGCTGGTTGATCATGTAAAAACCTGTAGACAGGTAGCATATGGACTAATAAGGAGCAATGACATAATTAGCTAATATTATTATATAAGACAGTTGAGAAAGTATCAGACAACACAGCAAAATGACATTTTTTTATGTCCCCCTCAAAAAATAAGCTCTCAAATTTCCTGTTTATTGTCCCTGATAGAAAAATTCTATATTATCTATACTATTATTGATATTAATAATGTATCATTATATTTGAGAAGCATCATACCTTTCATATGCCATGTTTAATGTTCATATGTGCATTCCATATAGGATAAGTTTATATATTCTTGGCCTGTTTCTGTGAGCAATTTCAGCAAGTTCAGACTGAGGATCAGTACATGCGTAAGGAATGATCTAAGCCATTTATTATTATCTCTTTGCCATAACTTGTTTGGGTCACAGGAATGCACAGGAACTCCTCAGCCTGTACAGAACAGTGGTAGATGGACATGCTGTTAGTTTTATGGATCTCATGTCTTCATGACCCATGTCTCCAGAGTGTCTGATGTCCGCCTGGATAAACTCAGTTATCAGGACTGTTCCATTCTGTCCTTTCCCTTATCCTCATCCTCCCTCTCCTTTCTCCTACCTATATATATCAGACTTAGAAGAATGGATCCTTGAGAGATTCTAGGTGTTTCTGAATGTCATGCCTTGTAACCTCTCCCCAAGGTGGCCAATGGGGTGACTATTTATATTTTTGTAATAAATGTACATAAATTCAACTTTCCACCTGATTATTTGACTTTGAATAATTTAAGCTCTAAATTATTCTAAAAGTCCCCCCCAACAGTGAAATGGGATTTTTGCCCCTGCAAACAACACTTACAAATAAGGAGTGATGGGAGAAATGCTGGAGGAGAACAGGGCTCATGTCTCCGGGGGAAAAGAACAGCCTGGATGGACACAGGCTGAGGTGCTCGGACACGCTGGGGAAAAGAGACACAAATCTGACGGAGTCACACCCGAACAAAACCGAGGCTTATGCCTGGGGAGACTGGAAAGGAGATAATTCCTGGACGGAGCGCACCCATTCACCTCTGCGGAAAAACACATACATTCAGGATGTCAGCAGGGTACTCTGAGGTAGCAAGCAGTAGGACATGACAATGGGAAAACATTGCCGTGTTCTTAAATAAGAAAATGAACAAGTGATCAATGAATGACAGGTGTGGGTACATGAGTGAGGAAAAAAATCAATACAATAAGTGGCAGCTGTGCAGCCCGCGAAACAGAGTTTGACAGCAGGAAATATACAGGGCGCTGTCAAAATAAAAGCACAGACCAGAATGAATAAATAATGATACAAAGGATGAACAAGGAAAGTATAAGGATAACCAATAATGAAATAACTATGCCATGATACAAAATGATTCACAATAAATAGACAAGACTATTAAGACAAAACTAAGAATACACACAAGTCATAAATAAACAGAGACCAAATACACCAGACAATAATAACTACAATCATAAACAAAGAAGCAAACAAACAGAAAAGGACTGAACTGGAGGCTGAGCACGACACCCACCGTGCTCAGGATCATGACAGCTACCGAGAATATATTAGAGTTTTGAGGGCTGCGGTCCCAATTCGTAATGAATTATAATATTTTTATTACAATGGTCATGAGAGAAGCTGCACATAATCATATTAATTAACTTTATTTGGCTGCTGATTTCTTACTGTAAAAGTTAATTTTAAAGATTTATAATTTTGTTATGTTGACTATGACATACAGTTCCTGATTTTAGATATTACGCTGAAGTATAACTTGACTAAAAACTTGAAAATGTATATGTATATTTATGTGCAATTCAATTACATCACTTAACTTATTAACAAACTGTATTTGACATATTCAGCAAAGCAAGTTTTCAAAGAGGAATTGCTTAATTTTTGTAAACGCTGTATGTTTTCAACTTTTTTCTGTAGTAGCTGTACAGTGTCAGAGTAATGATGTACTGCACACATTATGCTCATAGTGCCTTATGTTGACTTTTAACCCACACAGCTACCTACTGTAAGTCAAAAATGAATATCCATTTAATTTTTTTAGCAGTCTTTTCAGTTTTATATATTTTTTGCCTATCTGAGGGTATGCAGGAATATCTCTCCCCACTCAGCCTTGATTAAAGGTGCAATGGATAATATTTTTATGAGAAAAAAAAAGATTTAAAAAAATACTTCAACAAAGTGTTTAGAAATATGCACAATGTAAGTCTTAAGGTTCTTCTAAAAATTAGTATCTTGAAGAAAAAAAAAAATTTTATGGGTCGAAAATAATATAAATATTTATATCCAGCAGCTGGAGGAAGACAAACATGGAAGTCCAATGACTGTCAGGGTAGTGGAGGAACTGGACTCATTCGCTGGACGTAAGTTCAAATAATTTATTAAAGAATGCTGGTCACCCAGACACTGCTCAAGGGCCTCAACAGAAATAAATGAATGCAGCTCGGAAGCGTAACGAAAAGGCAAAATACAGGCATGACAGACTGAAGCGTGTTGTTCACGCAATCATTGACAAAAGAACCCAAACAGAACAAAGTGAATACAGGCCTTAAATAATCACTGAACACAGGACAACACAGGACAGGTTGAGAAATCAATAATCACTGACAGCTGACATATGAGGCAACTGACAGTGACAGAAAGGGTGGGGTTACACACATACAGAGGGAGACAGACACAAGCAGGGAAACAGGAGAGACAAGACCATAACAAACAATGACAGAACTAAGAACTCAGATCATAAATAATCATAATAATAATAATCAGAACTGAGGACAGAATCAAGAATCCAACAAACAATAATAAATGCAGAAAATACAAAACACAAGACAAGGATGTGGATTGAGTCCATGCTTTAAAGAAATACAAGCAATGAATGAAAATGAAGACATGAGACCCAACCCACGCTCTGACAGTGCTGCCCTCTTAAGGGGTGGATTCCAGATGAACCTCAAAATTACACCAATGCAAACAAAACAGAAAAGCACCCTCCTAGGGTGTGTGGTGGGGGTTCAATGCCAGGTGGGCAAAAACAAACTATTACTCCCCCCCCCCCCAACAGAATCCAAAATCAAGCAACATTACTGTAACCCCAGTCCAAGACTACAAAGTCCAACACAAATTGGGTCAGGTGGTCTACCCCAGTCTATGGACCACCAGACTGAAAAACAAGGTGGGTCTGGTGGCCTCCCAGAGTACCTGAGCCACCAGATCATGAGACAAAATAGTCTAGGGGGTCTACCTGAGTCCACCAGACCCCAAAACAGAGTACAAAGCGTGTTGTGTGGCTTGCCAAAATCCGAGGACCAGAATCAGAATCAGAATCAGAATCAGAATCAGAATCAGAATCAGGTTTATTGCCATTGTTCATGTAGTACACAAACTAGGAATTTGTCTCGGTACAATGCTGCAACATTAAACATGATAAGATAAGAGAAATAAACTATACATGTAATAAAGTGTAGGATAAGATTAAGTGATACTGGTCAACAGTTAAAATATATATTAGCCAGCAGCAGATACTGTGGAGAACTATATAGTGCAGTCGGTAATGCAGGAAGAAAACAGTGATGATTGACATGAGTCTGGTTGAGCTGCTGTACATGGTGCACGAGAGTCACTTAGTGTTCAGCAGTCTAATGGCAGAGGGGAAGAAGCTGTTCATGTGACGGGAGGTTTTAGTCTGGATGGACCGAAGTCTTCTACCAGAGGGGAGGGGGGCAAACAGTACATGACCAGGGTGTGAGGGATCGGCTATGATCCGGCCAGCACGCCTCCGGGTCCTGGAGATGTACAGATCCTGGAGAGATGGGAGCTTGCAGCCGATCACCTTCTCAGCAGTGCGCACGACGCGCTGCAGCCTTAGTCTGTCCCTGGCAGTGGCTCCTGCGTACCACACGGTTATGGAGGTGGTGAGGATGGACTCGATGATGGCTGTGTAGAACTGCACTAACATCTTGGTGGGTAGCTTGAGCTTCCTCAGCTGCCGCAGGAAGAACATCCTCTGCTGGGCTTTTTTGATGAGTGAGCTGATGGTCAGCTCCCATTTGAGGTCCCTGGTGATGGTAGTGCCTAGGAAGCGGAAGGAATCAGCAGTGGTGATGGGAGAGCCTGAGAGGGTGAGGGGGGGCAGAGGAGTAGTGACTTTCCTGAAGTCTACAATCATCTCCACTGTCTTCAGAGCGTTCAGCTGCAGGTTGTTATTGCTGCACCAGGACGCCAGCTGGGCCACCTCTCTCCTGTAGGCGGACTCGTCGCCGTTGGAGATGAGCCCGATGAGGGTGGTGTCGTCCGCAAACTTGATCAACTTGACAGACTGGTGGCTGGAGGTGCAGGAGTTGGTGTAAAGGGAGAAGAGTAGGGGGGAAAGTACACAGCCCTGGGGTGATCCGGTGCTGATGCTAGTATAGTCTGAGACAGTCTTTCCCAGCCGCACATGCTGCCTCCGGTCCGTCAGGAAGTCGATGATCCACCTGCAGAGGGAGTCAGGCACGTTGAGCAGGGACAGCTTGTCCCGGAGCAGAGCGGGGCGGATGGTGTTGAATGCGGAGCTGAAGTCCACAAACAGGATCCTGGCGTAGGTTCCCGGGGAGTCCAGGTGCTGCAGGATGGAGTGGAGGGCCAGGTTGACTGCATCGTCTACAGACCTGTTGGCTCGGTAGGCAAACTGCAGCGGGTCCAGGAGAGGGGTGGTGATGGACTTGAGGTGGGACAGGACCAGGCGCTCAAAGGACTTCATGACTACAGAGGTGAGCGCTACAGGTCTGTAGTCATTAAGTCCAGTGATCCGTGGCTTCTTGGGGACAGGGATGATGGTGGAGGATTTGAGGCAGGACGGCACGTGGCATAACTTAAGGGAGGTGTTAAAAATGTCTGTGAATACAGGAGCCAGCTGTTTCGCACAGAGTCTCAGGGTGGAGGGAGACACGCCGTCTGGGCCGGGGGCCTTGCGCGGGTTCAGTCTGGAGAACTGTTTGAGCACATCCTGCTCACTGATGATAAGGGGAGGGGGGGAGGTGGGGGGGGGTGCCTTAAATGAAGTAGGGAATGTGGAGGCTGTGGAGCTGGAGGGAGGGGGGGAGTTGGACACAGATGACGAGGTGTCAAAACGGGCATAGTGTTGGGACAGTCTCTGACAAAGGGCTTTGTCATCCTGACCTTTAGGAGCCTGAGGCCGATAGTTGGAGATCTGCCTCAGTCCTCTCCACACGGAAGCCGAATCATTAGCAGTGAACTGCTGCTGGAGTCTCTCTGAGTACACAGATTTAGCCCTCTTCAGCTCTCTGTTAAACCGGTATTTAACCTCCCTGTAGCAGTCCCTGTCTCCACTTTTCAGCGCTGCTTCCTTCTCCTTCCTGATCTGTCTGAGCTTAGCTGTGAACCAGGGTTTGTCATTAGAGTAACTCACCCTGGTGCGTGATGGAAGAATGTTCTCTTCACAAAAGTGGATATATGAGTTCACAGTGTCCGTGTACTCATCCAGATCATGCGTGGCTCCTTTAAGCATGCCCCAGTCAGATATTTCCATGCACGTTTCCAGCTTCTCCTCAGCATCACTGGTCCGTATCTTCGTAGTGCTCACAACAGGTTTAGTGAGCTTCAATCTCTGTCTGTATGTGGGAATGAGGTGAACCATCACGTGATCAGATAATCCCAGCGCAGCTCGAGGGACAGCGCGATATGCGTCTTTCACTGTGGTGTAACAGTGATCCAGTGTGTTTAATCCTCTGGTGGGGCATTTAATAAACTGTTTGTAGCGGGGGAGATCGTGGCTCAGATTGCACTGATTAAAGTCGCCAGCCACAATAATCAGCGAGTCTGGAAAACTCCGCTCTGTGTGTTGAATGTGATCCGCGAGCACGCGCTGAGCTTCGCGCGTGTCCGCGTCGGGAGGGGCGTACACAGCGATCAGTATAAAAGAAGCAAATTCCCGTGGGGAATAAAAAGGCTTGCAGTTGATAACAAGAAATTCCAAGGCAGGAGAACAGTGTTTGGAAATTTCCGTTACATCAGAGCACCAGCTACAGTTGATGTAGAAGCAGACACCGCCTCCTGTGGTCTTGCCGGAAAGCTCTGTGTCACGATCA
Source organism: Pholidichthys leucotaenia (assembly GCA_020510985.1). NCBI lineage: Eukaryota > Metazoa > Chordata > Actinopteri > Cichliformes > Pholidichthyidae > Pholidichthys > Pholidichthys leucotaenia. The sequence goes on along the minus strand of CM035839.1, from coordinate 154,576,458 downwards.
GCACGGAAGAGCTGGAAGCCGTCGAGGCGCAGCGCGCTGTCCGGTATATTTTCCCGGAGCCAGGTCTCAGTAAAGCAGAGGACAGCTGAGGAGGCGAGGTCCTTAAAACGCATCAGCAGTCTCAGTTCATCCACCTTGTTAGAGAGAGAGTTGGTATTGGACAGAAATATGCCAGGCAGCGCCGTTCGCGAGCCTCTCCTGCGAAGTCGTACGAGAGCGCCCGCTCGTCTACCTCTCTTCCGCCGTCTCACTTTCCGAGCCAAACAATAAACCAGATCGGCGGCAGGGGCTAGAAAAACTGGGAGGAGGTCCGTGGGGGTCAAAGTCCTGATATTTAAAAGTTCTTCACGGGTATAAGTGCAAGCAGACACACAATTGACAAACAAAAACAAACAAAGAGCGCAGCGAAGCACCATGTCGACCGCTGTGGGCGCCATCTTGGAAGAAGAAAGCAAGGCAATTCAGGTGGTCCTCCACAGTCCCTGGATCCCCAGACCAGAGCACAGAGCAGGTCCAGAGATAACCGTAGGGGCACTTTAAACTCAGGTGAAAATGACATTGAATCTTTAAACCGAGGAGCTAGTAACAAAGAACCCTTAAACTCAGGAGATGACAACATGGAAACCTTAAACTCAGGAGATGTTAACATAGGCATTTTAACCTCTGGAGATGATAATATGGACATATCAACCTCAGGAGGTGACAGCATGGACATTCCAACCACAAGAGGTGACAACATGGACATTTTAACCTCAGGAGATGACACAGGAGCTTCAGGCTTTGGGGAACGTAACATGAGAGCCTTTTGCTCCAAAACTGATGACTGAGGCGTGCTAACCATTGTAGCAGATGACAGGTGAGCACTAGCCTCAGGAACACATGATGGAGGTTCTCCAGCCACAGGAACACATGACAGAGAATCCTCGGCCTCTGGGACAACAGAGGTGAGCCGACCCTCGGCGAAGCCAGATGATAAGGACTGAAGATCCTCAAGTCTTGACTTCTGGGAATACATCCCCGAAACAGCCACCTCAGACTGGGACAAAAAAACAACCGGGTCACTACAACAGGCAGCAGTGAAGCTCAGCAGAGGAAGCCCAGAAGCAGATGGCTGCTGCAACCGGGACCCCTCACTAAAGGTGCATTCACATCAAACGCAAACTGGCAAATTTTTCGCACAGCACGATTACATTATAACTCAATGTAAACACATATACACACAAGAATCCCCATTCTGAGTGAGATACAGACAGGCAAAGTTGCCTTTAAAACTTCTCCAGCTGTGTTTAACCTGCTGTGGAAATTCCCAAAATAACGTCATGCTTATGTTTATATTATCCGACCGGGGACTCACCTGAAAATGTCCCAAGCCTCCAAAAGTTCACAAGATGAGGAGTGTTTTCATTGCTAGCTTGCCAGCTTGCTAGCTTGCTAGCTTGTCCATGACAGGAAACCATGGGTAAATAACAACGACCTCCAGATTCAGCTGAAGGGATCCCGGTCCTCCTGAGTTTCCAGGTGAGTTAGTCAAATTTTCAAACTAGTTTACGCTGCAATGATGATACCTTTACTCCGGTGACGGCAGAATCTCAAAGCTAGCAGCTAGCTAGCTAGCTAGCCTGGGGTGCAAACATGCAACAGCGCAAATTTGCGCATACTCGCGTCTTCCCATTCACTTTGTATGGATTTGCACCGCTCGTTTGAGTTTGGTCTGAATGTACCTTAAGAGCTAGGCAAGATTTCTTTAAAACTGATGTTAAAAATATAAAGAAGAGGACTTGCCTGAGCTCTTGCTCCACCGCAGACAAAGACCCCATTGACTCTGCTGTTGCAGTCCAACCAGCAGGAATAATGGGAGATGAGGGAGGGGTTATGACAGGCTGAGCAGGAGCAGGAACGTGCACCTCAGACTGAGCAGGAACAGGGCACCAGGCAGAACAGGAACAGGAACATGTACCTCGGGCTGAGCAGGTACGTGTTCCTCAAGAACAGCTGGAGCTGTGGCGTGCACCTCAGGGACAGCGAGGGCCATTGTTTGCACCTTGGGGACAGCGAGAGCCATTGTGCGTGCCTCTGGGACAGCGGGACCTGTTGTGCATGCCTTGGGGATGGCTGGAGCTGTTGTGTGCACTTCAGGGATGGCTGGAGCTGTGATGCGCACACAGTTCCAGCTCACGAGTAGCTGGAGCTGGTACTGGAGCAGGAAAAGGAAATAGGGAGCGACGTGGTGCAGGCATTGGAGCTAGGGAATGATGTGGAGCAGGTACAGGATAATCCTCACGTAGTCCATGTGCTGCAACAGGGGCAGCCGGCTTATCCCAAACCAGCAGATTACCTCCCAGTGTAGCCAGTTCCTCAAGAAAAAAAAAAAAAAAAAAAAAAAAAAAACAGAACAGGAATCCGGAGAAGCAGGTGAGGATGATGGATTGAAGCAGCAGCAGAATTTGCAACAGCGGTGGGTGGAGAGAGCTCAGTGGTGGTATGTGGCTGACACTGAACCCCCTTACCAGAAACAGGACAAGGCCTTTTATTTAATGCTGTTTAAAATAACCAGGTACTTGTCTCAGAGAAACAGTAAGGGGCCCCACCCCCTCCCTCTGAACGCTCACATGCTCAGAACTGAGGACCTTTTAATTATCACAATAACTCACCTGCCTTTGCGCTCCTCACTTTCATGTACACTGTCCCATTCGTGAAATCACTACTGTGTATATTTTCCATAATCCTTGGGACATTTTACTCAATTGTGTGCTCAGTTGTGTGTCTGCACTCTGCACTCTTATGTACATAGTTCCATCCGCGTACCCACTCCCATACTTGTGTATATTTCCGTAATCTTGGCCCATTTTTATTTTATTTTTATTTCTATTTTTTTTTTTTAATTTCAGTCGTGTGATTAATCGTGTGTTCTGTAACCATGTTTTATCTAATCCTTCTCTCTTACTTTATTGTGCAGTAGCCTGGTGGAGCACCCACAGTTTTGTTGTACTGTACTATTGTACAATGACAATAAAGCCTATTCTATTCTATAAACATATAAGCACCCATTCTATAAACATAGATGGGTGCTTGGACAATGCCATCATGATGCAGCAGAGAAGAGCTCCACCAAACAGTGACTGGAGAGAGGGTCAACAGCTTCTGAAACCCTCACTGATGTGATGGACCAGTGGGAGTTTAGGACAGAACATCAATATCTGACCTTTAGGTGAGTGTAATGCAAAGTTTAACATTTAAAAAGTCACAAAAAGGACTATTAATATGATTGCGTTCTCATAGACCAACATTTAAAAACCGCATTCTGATGATGTAAGCATAAGCTTCTCCTCCACCCCAACTGTGTTTGAGGCCTAGACTCCATTAGAGCTCAGGACAATCACCAGAGGAACTGTCCAGTGAGGAAGACAGTTGGCAGCACACCAGTGTAAGTTTTGTCTTATCAAAACATTTTACACAGTAATATATAAAGCCAAATCCTTTACGTTGAATGTGGCTGACCTAGCCTCTCTGGAGTCAACCTGCTGCTGCTGAGTGTGGCTGACCTAGCCTCTCTGGAGTCAATCTGCTGCTGCTCTGAGTGTGGCTAGCCTAGCCTGTCTGGAGTCAACCTGCTGCTGCTCTGAGTGTGGCTAGCTTAGCCTGTCTGAAGTCAACCTGCTGCTGCTCTGAGTGTGGCTAGCTTAGCCTGTCTGGAGTCAACCTGCTGCTGCTCTGAATGTGGCTAGCCTAGCCATCCCGGGATGGTAGCCATTAAAGCTAGCCTCAGGGCTCCAACACTAGCCAACAGAGTACACCAGAATATGACTTATTTCTTCTACACCGCAGTGTGGCTGTGTAATAAAAGGCGGTATGGCTCCAAAGAAAAGTCTGAGAACTGAGGAGATTGATAACACTAAAAAATCACTGGACTTCTTAACTGAAGAGGTTACTGCTGTTAGATTTCAGCAGAAATTGATTTTGGACAATGTGGAAGAAGTGAAGTTGCTCCGCATCCAGAATGTGGAGAAGGAGAGACGAATTGCAGAGCCGGAAAGCAGGGTTGCAGACCTGGAGCAGTACTCCAGAATGAATGGCATGACCATCACTGGGCTCCATATAAAACCCTGGCCTTACGCTCGGGCGGTGGCTGCTGATAATGGAGGAGAGCCTGGAGAGCAGGATGCTAACTCTGCGGAACAACAGGTGGCTGCATATGTGCAGTCAAAAGGGATCAAAATTGACCGGAACAACATCAAGGCATGCCATCCTTTTCCCAAGAGAAATACTAACACCAACCCAGCAGCTGTCATAAAATCCACCAATAGGAAGCACAAAAATGCGCTGCTGAAGCAAGGAAGAAAATTTAAAGGCTCCGACATTTTCATCAATGAGCATTTAACTAAATACAATGCTGAAATAGCCCCAAAAAATTGAAAAAAAGCCCAGTACCTTAAAAAGCTGGGCAAAATTCAGAACACCTGGATTACAAACTGTAAAATATTTATCAAGCTTAACGGAACACCGGAGGAAGCTAAAGTGCTGGTTTTCAAAAAAATGGAGGAGCTAGAAAGATACTATTATAGTCACAACATGATCTGGCTGTAAACAAGGAACAAAAAGCAAACAAACACTCAATTATGACACACACTGACAGAAATAATTCATTTATCTTTGGAGAAAATAGTGACATCATTTAGAGGATTGCTGATTATGATCAACCGGAGTTGAAAACATTTGAATATATGGACCACGGTGCACTGGATATGGAATATGAAATAGGCCACATCAAAAACTTCTTTTCTTAGATAGATATAGATAGATAGATAGATAGATAAATAGATAGATAGTTTATTTCGAACACAAAAATATAACAAATACAAGCAAATGGCAAATGCAATAAAGTAACATTATACACTGTTCGAAAGGGAGAAGGAAGAAGTGAACACTTATTAATTCCATCTCCTCTTTTCCATAGATACACCCATGTGAATTTTATACAAATTACCACCTTTAAGACCCCAAGTAAACAATTTACTGTATTATTTACAAATCAACATTAACACCCATCCATTCTAACATACAATGATGTCCATACAACAAAACCAGCCTCAAACAACACAGATATACACAGTGCTGTCCTACCCACCATTCCATAGTGTCCCATAATATCCCAGAGTGAACATAATGAATCGTACATATAACTACTACCCTTCTAACATATATCCTTTCAGCAAATGATGCTTATACCTCTTTTTGAATTTATTTCTGTTTGTACATAGTTTCAGTTCCGGCTCTAGACTGTTCCACAAATCCACCCCACAGACAGATATGCACATACTTTTCTTGGTAGTACGTATCTTGGGTTTTGTAAAGTTTAAGTCTCCCCTCAAATTATGATCATTGTCTCTTTTTTTAAATATTTTTTGTATATTAGTTGGTAGTTGATTATTAATTGCCCTGTACATTACTTGTGCTGTCTTAAGTTTAACTAAATCGATGAACTTTATGACATGTGACTTTAAGAACAACGAATTGGTATGGTCTCTATATCCTGCATTGTTTATTATCCTTATAGCTCTTTTTTGTAATGTGCATATTGACTGTAGGTTGGTTTTGTAGGTGTTTCCCCAGACTTCTACACAGTAGTTAAGATAAGGTAAAAACAGTGAATTGTACAATAAGACCAATGATTTATAGTCCAAGAAGTGTCTTGTCTTCCCCAGTATGCCTATACATTTTGCTAATTTGGCCCGGATGTGACTGATGTGAGGTTTCCAGCAGATTTTATTGTCAAGCGTCACCCCCAGGAACTTATTTTCCTGTACTGTTTCTATTCTGGTATCATCTATCGTTACCATTATTTCATGATTTATTTTATAATTTCCAAACAACATCATCTTTGTTTTTTTTAGATTTAGAGATAATTTATTTTTGTTGAACCACTGCGTTAATTTTTTTCATTTCAGTTGTGACCACCTCTAAAACCTGCTGCAAATTCTCACCAGTGCAGAGGATATTTGTGTCATCCGCAAACAAAATAAATTTCAGAATTTTTGATACCTGGCATATGTCATTTATATATAAAATAAAGAGTTTGGGTCCCAAAACTGACCCCTGGGGCACACCACAAGTGATGTCCATGAAGGGTGATTTGTGCTCTCCAATTTGTACAAATTGTTGTCTGTTACTTAAATAACTTTCCACCCAACTCAGTCCAACCCCTCTTATCCCATACCTTTCCAGTTTCCTTAGTAGTATTCTGTGGTCAGTGGTGTCAAAAGCTTTCTTTAAATCTATGAATACTCCTACAGCAACACTTTTTTTTATCTATACAGCTAGTAATTTCTTCTATAAGTTCGATCAGTGCCAAAGATGTAGATTTATCTGCTCTAAAACCATACTGGCTATCTGTAAGGAGGTTGTGTTTTTCAGTGAAATCATCCAGTCTCTTAGTGAAGATTTTTTCAAGTATTTTGGAGAATTGTGAGAGTAAAGAGACTGGCCTGTAATTTGTGAAGCGATGACTGTCTCCTGTTTTGTATAGAGGTATTACTTTTGCTATTTTCATTTTGTCTGGAAATGTACCAGTTTGAAATGACAGGTTACAGATGTGGGTGAGTGGCTTAACAATTCCCTCAATTACTTTTTTCACTATTGTCATGTCAATTTCATTCCAGTCCGTTGATTTTTTGTTCTTAAATTTACTCACAGTCTCGATAATTTCCTTTTCAGTAACTGCACCCAAAAAGATTGTGTTTGGATTTCTATCTTCTATTTCATTCACAGAACCACTGTAGTTTGTTTCTGGTGTCACTATTGATTTTGCTAATTCAGGACCAACGTTTACAACAAATTTATTGAAACCACTGACCACATCTTCCATATTATTTATCAAATTGCCATTTTCGATAAAATATTCTGGATAAGTGATGAGTACAGAGGGCTTATCCAGGACTTCGTGGACTGGTGCCATCGGAACTGCCTCCAGATCAACGCGAGGAAAACTAAGGAGCTGGTGGTGGACTGCCGCAGGCATGGGCAGCCCCTCACAGTACCAGTAAATATACAGGGAACAGACATCGAGATGGTGACATCCTATAAGTACCTGGGTGTTCATCTGAACAATAAACTAGACTGGTCACACAATACTGATGCACTCTACAAGAAGGGACAGCGCAGGCTGTTCCTGCTGAGGAGACTCAGGTCTTTTGGTGTACAAGGGGCGCTGCTGAAGTCATTCTATGACACGGTGGTGGCATCAGCCATCACTTTTGGAGTGGTCTGCTGGGGCAGTGGCATTACTGCAGCCGATAGGAAGAGACTGAACAAACTGATTAAGAAAGCTAGCTCTGTCCTGGGGCAGCGCCTTGATCCGATGGAGGAGATAGGAGAGAGAAGGACGGTGGCTAAACTGTCATCTCTGCTGGAGTCCGAGTTCCACCCTATGCAGGACATACTGAATGCACTGAGGAGCTCATTTAGCAGCAGACTACATCATCCCAGGTGCACAACCGAGAGGTTTCGTAGGTCCTTCCTACCAACGGCTGTCAGACTGTACAACCTAAGCAGGGCTGCTCGCAGAGATAGCAAAAAGACGTAACAAACTAATAGTTTTTTGAATGCAAAAGATGCAATAGACTTACACAATGGTCCTCTCCGGCATACAACTAGGAACATACCGGTCGCTATGGAGGGTGAGAATATGTATGGGCACATAATCATACCATGTAGGATAACTAAGTAGACGGTTATGCTGTTTCATTCCATCTAGCAACAATGCTCTGCAATGTGTGTGTTTATATATTTACATATTTATTCCATCTAGCTACAATGCTCAGCACTGGGTGTGTTTATATATTTATATATCTACATATTATTCCATCTAGCTACATTGCTCCGCACTGTGTGTGTTTATATACTTGCATATTTATTCCACCTAGCTGCAATGCTCCGTACTGTGGGTGTTTATATATTTACATATTTATTCCATCTAGCTACAATGCTCTGCACTGTGTGTTCATATATTCATATATTTATTCCATCCAGCTACAATGCTCTGCACTGTGTGTCTGTGTGTATATATATATATTTTATAGTAATATGTACATATGTACAGTATATTAGCTGCTCTTGCTTGCTTGTTTTTTTCTTGCCTTCTGATTGTTGCTCTGAGTGTTGCTATCCCTGTGCTGTTGCAATCCTGGAATTTCCCCGTTGTGGGACTAATAAAGGCTTATCTTATAATTTGCATTCTTAGGACGATTACTAATAATCCCATTGAGTACTTGCCATATTCCTTTTATGTTATTTTTGTTATCCTCTAGTATTCTGTTGTAATATTCTTTCTTACAGGTCCTCATTATAGTAGTAAGCTTATTTTTGTATCTTTTATATTTGATCTCAGCTTCCACCATTCTGCATTTAATGAATTGTTTATATAATGTATTCTTCTTTTTACATGCATTTATTAACCCCTTGGTGACCCAAGGAATATTTTTTTGTTGTTGTCTGTCACTGTATTGTTTTATAGGACAGTATTTATTGTACAATGATTGAAATATTTGTAAAAAATTATCATATGCTCTATTTATGTCATTTTCATCATAAACTATCTTCCAATCTTGTATTAATAATTCCTTTGTCAGTAAATGCATTGATTCTTCGGTTCTTATTCTTTTATATTTAATATTTTTGGTATACTTTTTCTTCCTATAATCACATTGATAGACAACAAAAATCGGCAGGTGGTCACTGATATCATTCAATAAAAGCCCACTCCTGATATTATTTTCCATAATGTTTGTGAATATGTTATCTATTAGTGTGGCACTGTGTGACGTGATTCTGCTAGGTCCGGTAATTGTTGGATGTAAACCCATACTGTACATTGTGTTGATAATTTCTTCTGTCAAACTATGTTGTTTTGAGTTCATCAGATCTGTATTGAAATCCCAACAGATGAACATAACTTTATGAGTTAGTTTTGCATACATTTTTTTCATCCAGTCCTTAAATAACTCAGTGTTTGATCCAGGTGTTCTATATACACAGCTCACTACTACATTCTTCACATTGTCCAGACAGATTTCTATTGTAATACATTCAAATAAATCATCCACAGTTACTGACAGATTTTCAACAACCGTTGTATTTCAAGCTCTTGTCAACAAAAATTGCAACTCTTCCTCCTTTTTTTCACTTTTCTATTTATATAATTTAGTTCATAGCCATCCATGGTAAAATCCACTCCTTTCTCTTCACTGAGCCACGTCTCTGATATTGCCACAATATTGAAAGGCTCTTTAAACTGGTGTAAATAATCTTTAATGTTATTAAAGTTTGCATAGAGACTCCTGCTGTTGAAGTGGATCACAGAAATATTGAAATCAGATGTGACCATTGTGTTAACCTGTTCATCTGTGTAGTAATTACAGTCATTATTGATGGAGCTAAATAAATTATTATCAGGGTCTATGTCATATTCTATGTCCTGTGGGTTGTCATCTGTGTATTCAAAAACTTTCAGTTCCTGTTGTCCCTGTTTGTTGATTTTTTGATTCATGTTGTTGAATGTTTTTTGCAGATGAGTAAAATCCTTCAGTGTCCTACAGTTGTCTGAATTGTTGCTGTGACTCCAGTTCATAATATTCATTGATAATTGTCCAGTTCCATAATATTACGGATGTTAATGACCTTGGCTTCTTCAGGTGATCCGTTTAATTTGATGTATATTTTACAGTTTGATGTCCAGGTGTTTTGAATCTTTTTCTGCTTTTTCAGGTATCTTGCTTTCCTGGCTATTTCTGCGTTTTCCTTCGTGAGGTGCTCGTTAATGTAAATGTTTGTTTCTTTTAGCTTCCTACCTTGTTTCAGTAGCGCAGTCTTGTGTTTTTTGTTCACAAACCTCATGATCACAGCCGGTTTGTCGCCGCTTTTCCTGGGCAGAGGGTGGCAGGACTCTATGTTGTTGCAGTCCAGCTGGATTCCTTTGGCCTGCATGAAGGCCGCCACTTGTTGCTCAGCCGATTCCTCATCCAGCTGACTTCCACTGCTGTCTGCGGCCACTGCTCTCGCGTATGATCGGGGTTTGATGTGGAGCCCCGTGATGATCACGTCGTTCGCCCGAGAGCTCTGCTCCATCTCAGCCATTCTGCTCTCCAGATACGCCAGCCTCTTGTCTTTCTCAGCGTTCTGGTACTGCAGCGCTTTAATCTCCTCCATTAGGTCCAGGATGCTTCTTTGCTGTGCCTTTACAGCGGAAATCTCTTCCGCCAAGAAATCCAGCGCTTTTTTTTATTTCATCTTCATTTTGCAGAGCTTTGTTGGGACCCATTTTCCAAGCCAATGATCGCTGAATCCGATCGTAGGAAAAAAAAAAAAAAACACACGTGGGAGAAATCCCTTTGTTTTCCTGAGTGCGAGGGGCGAGAGGCCAGTTGCTACACCAGCTACACCAGCCACTACTGACAAATTCCCCTTATTTCTCACGAGTAGGTTCACACTCCAGCGGCAGCAACAAAAAAAGGTCAAAACGCCAGCTCCAAACTGCGTTCTAACTGCGTTTATCTGCCTTTTAACCAGAAACGAACTGGGAGCCTTTACCCGTGCGTCCTTACCCGTCCTCACCCGGAAGTTCTTCTATTCTTAATGACTGCTACTATTATACAACTGAACAGTACAACCAGGATATTCAAAATGAGAATAAACTGTCAATCATCCATTTTAAAAGCCGAAGTCTATATGCAAATATTAATCACATTAGGGAATACTTGTATCAGTTTTCACATCCATTCAGCATCATTGCTATATCTGAAACCTGGATTAACATGGACAAAGGAACAAATTTTGAATTGGAGGGGTATGAATTCAGGTACAAAACTAGGCAAAATAAAGGTGGTGGAGGAGTGGCCTTGTATGTCCACAAATACCTGAACTTTAAGATGTTGGCGTATATGACAGTTGTGACTGACAATTTATTGGAATGTATAACAATAGAAATTTGTAATGAAAAAAGTAAGAATGTAATTGTTAGTTGTGTATACAGAGATCCAAGTACTAATATTGAGACATTCGAAGACTGGATGGAAGAGACATTTACAAAAATAAGTCACAAAACAATCTTCATTTGTGGAGTTTAACATTGATTTTTCTAATTCAAATAAACATAAAATGATAGATGAATTTATTAACACCATATATAGTATGAGTTTCTACCCCAAAATCACCAGGCCTACTAGAGTCATATCATATTGTGCCACACTCTTGGATAATATCTTTACAAATGACATGGAAAATATGTTAGTAAGTGGACTGCTAATAATCAATCACCCTTTATTGTCATTCAACCAATCATGTACAGTAGAACGAAATTGTGCTTTATCCTATCTACAGTGTCAATCACACACACCCCAAGTGTAGAATCAGAAGGGCCACTGCCATGCAAGGCGCCGCCACAGATTTCCGTCCTCCATTCCATAATTGCTGAGCACCAAGCTGGACGGCAGGAAGTTGCGCTTTTTATATGGTCTTCGGCATGACCCGGCTGGGATTTGAACCCTTGCCTCCCGGGTGTGGGGCAGATACTCTACCAACTGAGCCACCACTTTGGTCATAAATGGCATCAGTGATCATTTACCAGATTTCACAATCTATAATAGGAATTACAGGATTAACAAATTAGACAAAAATAAACAATATAGACGGATAAGATCAGAAGAGTCATTAAATGATTTTAAAACTGATTTAATGAATCACAGCTGGGATAAAATAAATTTGATAAATCATGTAAATGGTGCATATGAAGAGTTTCTTAGAATATTTCTATTATATTATAATTAAAAAATGTCCAATAAGGCAATATAATATTAAACATAAGTATTCTAAATGCCCATAGATAACAAACGGTCTGCAAAATGCATGTAAAAAGAAAAAAGCACTATATAAAGAATTTAAAAGATGGAGAACTAGAGATGCTGAAATTAAATATAAAAAATATAAAAATAAATTAATATAATAAGGATTAATAAGAAAGACTATTAAAGGAGGATATTAGATAATAACAGAAACAATATTAAAAATATATGGAGTATACTGAATAATGTTATCAAAATGGGTTTAAGCAAAATGATTATCCAGACTATGTCATTGATAATAATAAAGAGGAATACAATATGGATGTTGCAGCTAACAGTTTTAATCATTTCTTTGTAAATATTGGACCAGATTTAGCAGGGAAAATACCTGATCCTGGGATAAGGGAGGGAAATGTGGAGATGTAGGAGCATGCTCAAATAACGAGGCTGAGTTTCAGTCATAAAACCAGCTTTTTTTGACAGAACACAAGCTCCTAGCATTCTCAAAGCAGGAAAGAGAAAGAATCATACTTCAACCCCCTTTTATACATTTCCAGCATCAGAATTCAAGTCGCATGGTGTCTTCAGTCAACATACAGTTACAAAGCATCCCTTTGAAGCTTCACCATTGTCTCTCATTTCTTGATGAACCGGAATACCCTCCGGGGCGTCTTCTGTGGGACAAAGAGACAAATCTCACACTTCCTTGTTACCTCCTGTAGATTTGAGTCCTCAGTCCTTGCAGACGTGACACTCCACAATACACATTCAGTTCTGTCTCTGTGGCAGCGTGAGCCCACAATGTGTGTCGGCCACACTACCCCCCCCCAAACGTCGAGTAAGGCAAAATCTGCATGGCATAACAAAAAGAGAAACACAAAGCACTCCATACATCGCTAATCAATCCACCAACTGCCTAGGTTTTAATCTTCTGCCGAATCTGCTGCAACTTGGCTTGGCTGCCTCTGCAGCATCTCTCTGCACCTGTGGATTAAAGCAGTTAGCACCTCTCTGTGAAGACTTTGGAGAATGTCTTCTCGGCGGCCTGCCCCGGCGGGGGGGCCTCGCGAGCTGCACCTCCTCGTCAGCCAGAACAAAAGCGGGTTTGAGCCTGTTAATGCAAATCAGCTCCCTTCTGCCCCCTAAATCTAGCAGAAAATGCTTCTGCCCGGTCTCCAGCACTCGAAACGGTCCGTCGTAAAACGGCCGCAAACTTGGACGCTGGGCGTCATGTTTAACAAAAACAAACTCTGCATTTTTTAAAGCCTTGGGCACAAAAACGTGTGGGAAACTGTGATGGACCGGGCCAGGAAGCGTGTTTGTTCCTGAGCCGCTCTGCCACGGCTGAGCGGGGGGGCCATTAGGTGCGGGATTATCAGGAAGAAATTCCCCGGGCAAACGGAGCGGCTGAGCGAAAACTAATTCAGCCGGGGAAGCATGCAAATCTTCCTTAGGTGCAGAACGCAACCCTAATAACACCCATGGAAGTTTGTCTACCCAATTTGTATCCGTTAGCGACGCTCTGAGGGCTGCTTTCAATGACCTGTGAAAGCGTTCGCATAAACCATTGGCCTGGGGGTTATACGCGGTGATGCGATGAATCTTCACCCCCAAGCTGCAGGCCGTCGATGACCATAGCTCGGAAATAAATTGGGGACCCCTGTCGGACGTTATGTCCGACGGTACACCAAAACGCGCAACCCATGCTGTTAAAAATGCTCGCGCAACTTCTTCCGCTGTGGTTGATGTCAGAGGAATCGCCTCTGGCCAGCGCGTGGTGCGGTCTACCATTGTCAAAAGATGTGTGTGCCCGTGTGATAACGGAAGCGGGCCGACCAGGTCAACATGCACGTGATCAAAACGCTTAGCGGGGATGTGGAAAGGTTCTAACGGGGCCTTAGTGTGTCTGTGTATTTTAGCTCGCTGACACGCTACGCAGGCTGCTGCCCATTCCTTGACCTGTTTGCGCAACCCGGGCCAAACAAATTTCTCCCCCACCAATTTGATCGATGCGCGCACCCCCGGGTGCGCGAGAGAATGGACCAAGTCAAAAACACGGCGACGCCACGCGGTTGGCACCACAGGGCGGGGCCGTCCCGTGGAGACATCGCAGATTAGCGGGGGCATACCGTTTTGTTGCACCCTGTGCTCCAGCCTTAACCCTGTTGGTCCAGACTGGAGCGCGCGCACGTCCGCGTCGTTAACCTGCTCCGCAGCCATGGCTGCATAATCTAACCCAACAGAGACCGGGGCTGCGCGCGCTCCCGCGTCGCTGCCCGGGCCCGCGGCCATGGCTACAGAGTCTGCCCCTATAGGGCTTGGCGGTGCTATTGCACGCGAGAGGCAGTCTGCTACAACATTGTGTTTACCCGCGACATGCTGAATATCAGTAGTAAACTCCGATATTGCGGCTAGTTGCCTTTGTTGCCGGCCTGACCAGGGTTCTGAAATTTTGGCCATCGCAAACATTAGCGGTTTATGATCCACAAAAGCGGTGAAACGTCGCCCCTCTAACCAGAACTGAAAATGACGGATGGCCAAGTGTAGGGCCAAAAGCTCCCTGTCAAATGCGCTGTATTTCCGTTCACTATCGCGCAAGGTCCTGCTGAAAAACGCGAGGGGTTGCCAGGTACCTGCCACAAACTGTTCAACTACCGCCCCCACCGCTACATCGGAAGCGTCAGTGGTGAGCGCCATGCGGGCCGTTGGAACTGGGTGCGCTAACAAAACTGCATTTGCCAGGGCTGATTTGACCTGGGCAAAAGCGCGCTCCCGCTCCGGAGACCATTCGACTTTATTTGCGGGCTTTTGTTTTTTTAACGCGGTGTACAATGGCTGCATGAGTCGTGCTGCGCTTGGGAGGAAACGGTTGTAAAAATTAACCATCCCTAGAAACTCCTGAAGCGCCTTAACCGTTTGAGGTTGCGGAAAATCTGTTATGGCACGCACTTTATTTGGAAGGGGAACTGCTCCCTCTGCCGAAACGCGATGTCCCAAAAAATCAATCTGCGCCACCCCAAACTGGCATTTCGCTGGGTTCACTATTAACCCGTGCTCTGCCAACCTCTGGAAAACTGCTGTGAGGTGTTTTTCATGTTCGCCTTCGGACGTGCTGGCTACCAAAATATCGTCCAAATAAACGAACACGAAAGGCAGGTCGCGTAAAACTGCATCCATCATGCGTTGGAAAGTCTGCGCGGCCCCCTTGAGGCCAAAAGGCATGCGCAAGAACTCAAAAAGGCCGAAAGGAGTTATGACCGCTGTTTTGGGTACATCCTGCGCGCGCACTGGAACCTGGTGATAGCCGCGCACCAAGTCTATTTTAGAAAAAATGCGCGCCCCCGCCAAATGAACAGAAAAATCCTGGATGTGCGGAATCGGGTAGCGGTCATGAGCTGAAACGTTGTTCAACCTGCGGAAATCGCCGCAAGGCCGCCACGAGCCGTCAGCCTTTGGGACCATGTGTAACGGCGAAGCCCAAGAGCTCTTGGAGCGTCTAACGATGCCTAGTTTTTCCAGATTAGTGAACTCCTCGCGCGCGATGGCCAGTTTAGCTGGGTCCAAACGCCGAGCCTTTGCAAAAACGGGAGGGCCTGTGGTTGTTATGAAATGTTCTACCCCATGTTTGGCCACCGTTGCTGAAAAAGTGGGGACTGTGAGTGCTGGAAACTGAGCAAGCAGAGTGTGAAACTTACCACCCGCGGCTGAGACGCTGGCATGTGCAGTTGGCGGGGCCACCCGAGCTGTGCAGGGAATAGAATGAAAAGACAGTGCATTAATCAGACGTCTATTAGCAAGATCAACCAATAAACCATGTGAGCACAAAAAATCAGCCCCTAACATGTTGAAACTGACTGCTGCTACAATAAATGTCCACTCAAATGAACGGCCTTGTAAGGACAGAAGCATGGTCCTCTCACCAAACGTTTTAATTGTGGAGCCGTTCGCTGCTGACACTGACACCCAGGGGGCTTTAGAAGGCGACAGCCGTTCCGCGTAGGTGGGCGTGACGAAGCTCAGCTGCGAGCCCGTGTCCACGAGGAACTGTTTCCCCGAGCGTGCATCCGTCAGGTAAAGCAGCCTGTTCTCATTGCCGAGAGTCGCGGCTGCTACCGGCCCTCGGTCCTGGCGTTTAAAATTGCACGGTGGGACGCACCTGTGCGCTCTCTCTGCAAAACGGCAGTGGTAGAAGCACGAGCCGTTCTCCGCTCCGCGTCGTCTGGCTCCGGTCGCCGCCGTTGTTGGTGCGTCTGGTGCCGCTGGACCCAAGCTGTCTCCGGACGCCGTTCCCGAACTAGCCGCCGCGGCCGAAACCGCGTTCTGCTTGTGGGCGTCGACCAACCTCTGCGCCTCCTTGCTCAACCCATGGTAGTCTCGCTTGGCCAATCGGGGTGACTCTGCCAGGGCCACTCTCACTGCTGGTGGCAGGGTTCGAAGGAATAGGTGGGCGAAAATGAATTCGCCATCCTCGGAGGCTTTGAGCTGCAGCATCTTCACCATCAGGTCCGCAGGTCTATCGTTTTCTGCCTCCGTCAGCGCCAGGAGCCCCTCTGCTCTTTGTTGGACTGAGGGGGTGAAATGGCTGATCAGCGCGTCTTTCAATGCACTGTACTTGTCGCTGTCTGGTGGATGATTAACCAAATCCTCCACTCTCTGGACCGTGTCGCTGTCCAGTTTCGCTACCACGTGGTAGAATCTTGTGTCGTCGTTGGAGATTCTCCGGAGGTTGAACTGCGCCTCGATTGCGCTAAACCATGAGCGCGGGCTGTGCTGCCAGAAATCGGGCAGCCGGAGCGTGGAGGCGGCCATCAGGCTGGCTTCCACCGAGCCCGGTTCGGAAGAATTCTCATTGCTCATTCTCCGTCGTAGGTCACCAGTGTAGGAGCATGCTCAAATAACGAGGCTGAGTTTCAGTCATAAAACCAGCTTTATTTGACAGAACACAAGCTCCTAGCATTCTCAAAGCAGGAAAGAGAAAGAATCATACTTCAACCCCCTTTTATACATTTCCAGCATCAGAATTCAAGTCGCATGGTGTCTTCAGTCAACATACAGTTACAAAGCATCCCTTTGAAGCTTCACCATTGTCTCTCATTTCTTGATGAACCGGAATACCCTCCGGGGCGTCTTCTGTGGGACAAAGAGACAAATCTCACACTTCCTTGTTACCTCCTGTAGATTTGAGTCCTCAGTCCTTGCAGACATGACACTCCACAATACACATTCAGTTCTGTCTCTGTGGCAGCGTGAGCCCACAATGTGTGTCGGCCACAGAGAGTTTAATTGATAGAAATCCTTACCCAATGTTCCTCAAAGCTGTGAATGAAAATGAACTTTTGGATATAGTTCAAAAATGTAATAATAAAACATATTTCCCCGTTGTGGGAAATTAGTTCCCCGTTGTGGGACTAATAAAGGCTTATCTTATCTTATCTTATCTTATCTTATCTTATATTTTGATTATAATGGAATTGATATGACAGTGGTAAAAAAAAAAAAAAAGTTATTGAGGGGATTTCAAAACCATTGACATACATCTGTAATCTCTCATTTCAAACTAGTACATTTCCAAACAAAATGAAAGAGGCAAAAGTTATACCTTTGCATAAATCTGGCAACAAGCATCACTTCACAGACTCCAGGCCTATTTCCTTACTACTACAATTTTCAAAAATTCTTGAAAAACTTTTTAATACTAGACTGGAAACATTTCTTGATAAGCATGAACTACTCACAGATAGTCAGTATGGGTTGAGCTCAGGCAGATTAACATCTCTAGAAATACTGGACTCCATTGAACATATCACAAATTCCATAGATTAAAAAAAAAACAAAAAACTGGAACGTTATGGCATCGGGGGTTAGTCTTAAATTGGGTGACAAGCTACTTAAGCAACAGGCAACAGTTTATGAAGTTAAATGATTGTTGCTAATTGTGTCTGGACATTGTTTGTGGTGTCCCCCAGGGGTCAGTGCTGGGTCCAAATGTGTTTAATTTATACATTAATAATATATGTAGTCTCAAAAGTATTGAAGCTGGTTTTGTTTGCTGATGACACTAACATTTTTTTTATTAAGGTGATGATTTACAGCAGGAAGTGGAAATGATAATTACAGAGATGAATAAATTAACCATTTGGTTTAATAATAACAAACTATCATTAAACTTGAATTAAACTAAAATAATGTACTTTGGAAACAGCAACATAAATACAAATGTAAAGATTCAAATAAATGGGGTTGATCTTGAAAGAGTAACTGAAATCAGATTTTTGGGGGTAATAACATGAGAAAATAAGTTTGAAATCACACATTAGATATATTTATTCCAAAATATCAAGAAAAATTGCAATACTGGGTAAAGCAAGTCAGGTATTAGATCATCCATCACTTCATATTCTATACTGTTCACTGGTTTCACCTTATTTAACTTATTGTACAGAGATCTGGGGCAACAACTATAAAAGCATTTTGCATTCACTTTTTATTTGACAGAAGAAAGTAGTTCGTATTATTTTCAGTGCAGGTTATAAGATCATACTCATTCACTTTTCCAAAAGCTTAAAATTTTGAAGTTGACAGATCTGGTTGAAATTCAAACAGTACCTATTTTGTATCAAGCAAAAAAACAATCAGATACCAAGAAACATCCAAAGTTTATTCATAGAAAGAGAAGGAAGCTATAGCTTAAGAGGAATTATATAAATTCAATATTATTAATGCACGCACTACAAGAAAGAGATTTTGTATTTCTCTATGTCAAGTAAATTTATGGAACAAGCTAAATATTGATTTAAAGCAATGTCTAGATACAAAGTTGTTTAAGAAGAGGTACAAAGATATAGTGTTCCAGAAATATAAGAAAGTAAATGAAAACTGATAATTAACCAAAGTCTGTTATTTTTTTTCTTTACATCACAATTATAGTGTTTAAATTGGAAGTTTGTGTTTATGTGGTATGGATGTTTAAGTATAAATTGTGAAGAAGTAGGATATTTAGTATTATGTACAATAAACAGCACATTATTGTGAAGTGCAGTGTGGTGATGTGCACTTCCCGTCACGTCACTGCACTGCTCTATATAAGGCAGAGGGCATCCAACTTATGGCCTCTTTGACCGGTGCCATCTGCCAGGTGCCTGCCTTGTTACCGCATTTGCAGTTCCATCAATAAAGCTGTGTTTGCCCAGTCATCTTGCCTCATCCTTCACCCAAGTATTTTACCATACATAACATTTGGGGATCAAGAATTAACTCATGGAAGCATGTATCACACCTCTTTGCCCTTTTCTCAAGCTGCCGGGCAAACTGCCAGTGCCTTGGCCCAGGTGGTTTTAGGCCTTCCAGACCTACATCACCATGCTGGACCTCGGTAAGCTCAACAAGTTAAGAGCATGTGCACTTTTTGTTCAAAACCTGGTTATTGAGGGCCAGCAAGTCCTGGGCACACTTGGAGCTTTGGAGTCTTTTGAAGACATTGTGGACCAGCTAGCAAACCATTTTCATACCTCGGATAGCATGACTGTCTGGTGGATTCATTTTCTGCAGTGACATCAGCGGATAGGTGAGTCTATTCATCAGTTTGTCGCTGACTTGAGGAAGCTAGCGAGCGAGTGTCGCTTTGGGTCGTTGGAAGATGAAATGGTACGTGACCAGCTTGCGGGGCACATGTGCAGCGCCGCATTGTGGGCTAGACTGCTCACAGTGCCCAATGACTTAGCATTAGCCAGAGTTGTCGAACTAGCTCTCCTGCTGGAGGTCGCAGACAAGCTAGCTTTGGAGCTAAACTGGCACCAGTCTCAGTGGCTGCCAGAGCCATCTGCCGTGGCAAATGTTGCGGACTCGGATAGCAAGGATAGCTTGGACGACAATACTACTGAAGTCAATGCTGCCAGCCAAAGGTCTGCCCCGGGAAAACCCCTGTGCAAGGGTTGTGGGTCTGCAACACACTGCAATAAGGTTAAGGACTGCCCAGCTAGGGGAAAACATTGTAGCAGATGTGGACGCTTGAATCATTATGCTAAAGTGTGCCATGTATCTGAACCGGAGAGCCCACGGAAGAAATCACTCCGCCCACCCCCGACGATCATCCATACGGTGTCCCCCTGCTCAAATGGCTACACGTATTGCACAGTGGAACTGGATTGTGTGGAGATACCACTGCTGCTCGACACAGGGGGAGAGGGGTCGTTGCTGAATTGGGCCATGGTGAGGAAGTTTTTCCCCCACTACAGGATTAAAGGTAACCCAGCACCGTTTTATGGTTATGGAGGTGGCAGGCTGTGCACGGTTGGGACTTTGGAGTTAATGCTCCTGTACAAGTGTGTGAAGATGGTTGACTTCACGTTCCACGTGACAGAGTGAGGCAATAACATCATGGGCTGTGATTTGTTTTCCGGACTGGGTTTTGCCATAAAAGACGATGCCAGGAACGAATGGTTTGGTTGTGGACGCTGGAACCCTCCGGTTCCGGTGACTAATGAGGTTGCTGTGTGGGGCAAAGAGCTAACGGACACCACGGTGTTCAAGCAGGACCAGCTTTTCTCAGGTTTGACACAGGAGGGTCTCAGTGCCGGCGCTTGGGATACGGTTGAAAGGGTACCAAGCGTGGTGGCGAGGCACCTGCATTGGTGAGTGACACCAATGTGCTAGCCCCAGATGCCTCTGGAGCTTGGCTGCAAGGAATGGAGGGTCTGAAGCTATGACGGTGACTGCTATGACGGTTTTAGAAGAGGACGGGGCCAGACTGACGAATATGGAAGTACCGTATGCTCAGCAGCACCACGTCAGGCCAAACCAGGCCCTGCTGGGGTTTTGGACTTGGTTCAGGTTCGGGGTGAAGAACGTCCACGGAGAAGATGGGCCAAACGACAGCCTGCAAAACATCGAGGGTGTCTGTGCATAGTGGCTAAGCTTGGCGCAGCATACTTCAGGTTGTCCGATGGCTTGTTGAGACATGCCAATCAGCTTTGGCGTGTCCAGGAAGAGGGTCCAGGTGACAAGTCTGTACAGGAGTTGGTGTTGGTGGTGAAGGAGTCAGACTCCTTCGTCCAGAAGATCAGCCATCGTCCCGGAGGTCTCCTGCTTCCAGGGGCGCACTTGCTGAGGGGCTGCCCTGGGCCCCCCATGCCGGCTCCACCTCTCCCACCCAAGGGACTGTACTGTAAATGAAGAGTGTTTATAGTTCTGATGTTGTTGCATGTATGTTATGATATAGGATTATTTTATGTGTTTTCCTTTTAGTTTAGGAGCATGGCATGTGATTTTAGATTAATTGAAGGACTTTTCTTTAGGTATGGGTGGCAGAATAATCCACCCCGCCGTATGGGCTGTACGGTAGTCCAACCATCAGCCCTATTTTAGATTGTTTTGAGTGAGTGTGTTAGGCCAGTTTAGTGCATTGTTTTTCATTATTTTAGTGCGTGATTTGGGTCCCAAATTTGGGGGAGATTTCAATTGTGTTTGTGGTTTTGGACTTTTCTAAAGGGGGGGGGATATTATGTAAAATAAATGCCACATTATTGTGACGTGCAGTGTGTTGACGTACACTTCCTGTCACATCACTGCACTGCCCTATATAAGGCAGAGGGCATTCATCTTGTGGCCTCTTTGACTGGTGCCCTCTGCCAGGTGCCTGCCATGTTACCGCATTTGTAGTTCCATCAATAAAACTGTGTTCGCCCAGCCATCTTGCCTCATCCTTCACCCAGGTATTTTACCATATATAACATTTAGTTTGTTACATACTGTGGAGCTTATGTGAGTGGAAAAGTTGCATATTATTTATTTTTATTTTTTTTAACATTTGTTTTTGCTATTACTAGTCCATACCCATGCATGGCCGTGCATACCCATGCATGCCCATAGAAACCAAGTATAAGCAAGTATTTATGCATGCCCGTAGAAAGAGGGCATAAGCAATGGTGTACGCAAGCACGTCAGCACTCATTCAGTGATGCCTGCCTTTGATTTTTGATGGTGTCATAGTGAATGATCTGTGATGATATCATAGGGAGTCATATGATCGTGAGTCATGCCTGCGTTTGATCTTGGAAGTTGTCCTATGTCCTATGATCTTTGATGATGACATAACAAGCCCTATGATGCCTGCATTTGAGTCTGGTTTAAATTAGTGTATCCTATTCTTAATTGGGTGATGAGGATCTGTTCTTTCCTGTTTCTAGCAACTCCCATTTGGTTTCAAGTGCTGTGTCCTGTTTGTAATCAGGTGATGAGTATCTCTTCTTTGGTGAGTGATGGTGTATATGACATCATAAAGACATGAAGGCAGCACAGGCATCGTGAGTTATGGTCTATATGACATAAAGACATGAAGGCAGGCATCATAGGACCTCATGCCTACATCATAGGTAGCCAGTCCTGTTGTGTATATAACGGCATCGCGAGTCCTATGTTGCCTGGTATCATAGGATCATCATAGGACATCATGCAGACATCATCGGCCATCCTATGATGTGCTGTGATCATGAGACACAGACATGATGTACTGCTTCGAATGGGTGTGGTTTAAAGTAGTGTGTCCTATTGTTAATCAGGTGATGAGTAAGATTTCCAGATTTCCACCAAAACTGACAGATTTCTTGAATTTATAGTGATATTTTGTTAGATTTCCAGATTTACTGCTTCTAATGGGTATGCTTTAAAGTGCTGTGTCCTATTGTGTATATGACAGCATCGTTCTTTTATCTATACTAGCGCATTCCTGTGCATGCCTGTGCATACCCGTGCATGCCCATAGAAAGCAAGTGCAAGCAAACATTTCTGCATGCCCGTAGAAAGTTACTGTTACCATGGCAACAGCAACCATGGTGAAACCTGCCTTGGATGATTGACGTCACCACTTGTTTGCTGATGCCTGCCTTTGATCTGTGATGCCTGCCTTTGATCTTTGACAATGTCATAGCAAGTGCTATGATCATGAGTAATGCCTGCCTTTGATTTTTGATGATGTCATAGTGATTCCTTTGACTGGGAGTGAAACCTGCCTTTGATCTCTTTGCAAGTCCTATGATGTTTTAGCAAGTCCTATGATCGTGACATCATGACATTGTGACATACTGTAGAGTGATGATGATATATAGAGAGATATTCCTTGTCTCATGCTTGTTACTTCTTCTCCTGCCTGTCACTGTTCTGTGTTCTGTTGCTTTCCTGTTTCTATCTATCTATCTATCTATCTATCTATCTATCTATCTATCTATCTATCTATCTATCTATCTATCTATATACAGTATATATACAGTATATATACAGTATATATATATATATATATATATATATATATATATATATATATATATATATATATATATACTGTATATATATACAGTATATACAGTATATACAGTATATGTCTTGTAGGGACTCATGTGCTCTGTCTATGTGCCGTCATATAGACATCATATCTTTATGACGGCATTGTGAGTCCTATGTGACGGCATCGCGGGTCATATGATGCCTGAGATCATAGGATCATCATAGGACATCAGGCAGACATTATAGGCCATCCTATAATCATAGGTCATCCTATGATGTCCTATGATCGTGACACACACACACACACACACACACACACACACACACACACACACACACACACACACACACACAGATTTCTTGAATTCTTCTTCTTTTTTTAGATTTGATTGGCGGTTGGCAACCAGCTTTCAGGTGCATTACCGCCATGTACTTCACTTCTTCTTCTTCCTCTTCTTCTAGACTTCACGGTTGGCAACCAGCCCACAGGTGCATTACCACCACGTACTTCACTCTATATCATCACTCTATCTGGTCAGGAGCTACAGTCCCTCCACCATCACTGCTGTGTCCAATCAAACCCCAACTCTATCTTCAGACATCACTCTTCTTCTTCTTCTTCTTCTTCTTCTTCTTCTTCTTCTTCTTCTTCTTCTTTTAGATTTGATTGGCAGTTGGCAACCAGCCTATAGGTGCATCTTCTTCTTCTTCTTCTTCTTTTAGACTTGATTGGCCGTTGGCAGCCAGCTTACAGATGAATTACCGCCACGTACTTCACTCTATATCATCATTCTATCTGGTCAGGAGCTGTAGTCCTTCTGTCATCATTGCTGTGTCCAATCGAACCTCAACTCTAGCTTCAGGCATCACTTGTCTTTGTCTCTTCGTACTTCACTCTATATCATCACTTCACTCTACATCACCACTTTATACATCTTGGCCGTGGCAGTTGCCACGGCCGATTTCTTGAATTTATAGAGTGATATGTATAAAGAAGTTGAGTCCTTTCTTAAGTAATGGATGACGTGTGGAAATGGGGTGGTATTATATAAGTGTAAACTTCCACCCACTCCTTTTCAGATATGTAGACTATTAATATGAAGTAGTATAAGACTATTGTATTTTGCCTTATTTTGTAAAATACATAATGCTTTTTTTATACAGTGGTGTGAAAAAGTGTTTGCCCTCTTCCTGATTTCTTATTGTTTTGCATGTTTGTCACACTTAAATGTTTCAGATCATCAAATAAATTTAAATATTAGACAAAGATGACACAAGTAAACACAAAATGCAATTTTTTAATGATGGTGTTTATTATTAAGGGGAGAAAAAAATTCAAACCTACATGGCCCTATGTGAAAAAGTGATTGCCCCCTAAACCTAATAACTGGTTGGGCCACCCTTAGCACCAACAACTGCAATCAAGCATTTGCGATAACTGGCAATGATGTTCCTTTTCTGAAATGCTGTGTTACTGTTACTCCAGATGTAATGGGACACACACCTTCCAAAAAGTTCAGCTTTTGTCTCATCAGTCCACAGAGTATTTTCCCAAAAGTCTTGGGGATCATCAAGATGTTTTCTGGAAAAACTGAGATGAGCCTTTATGTTCTTTTTGCTCAGCAGTGGTTTTTGTCTTGGAACTCTGCCATGCAGGCCATTTTTGCCCAGTCTCTTTCTTATGGTGGAGTCATGAACACTGACCTTAACTGAGGCAAGTGAGGCCTGCAGTTCTTTGGATGTTGTTGTGGGGTCTTTTGTGACCTCTTAGATGAGTTGTCGCTGCGCTCTTGGGGTAATTTTGATCAGCCGGCCACTCCTGGGAAGGTTCACCACTGTTCCATGTTTTCATCATTTGTGGATAATGGCTCTCACTGTAGTTGGCTGGAGTCCCAAAGCTTTAGAAATGGCTTTATAACTTTTTCCATACTGATAGATCTCAGTTACTTTGTTTTTCATTTGTTCCTGAATTTCTTTGGATCTCAGCATGATGTCTAACTTTTGAGGATCTTTTGCTCTACTTTACTTTTTTCAGGCAGGTCCTATTTAAGTGATTTCTTGATTGAGAACAGGTGTGGCAGTAATCAGGCCTTGGTGTGGCTAGAGAAACTGAACTCAGTTTTCAAAAGATGTGATAAACCGCAGTTAATTTATGTTTTAACGGGGGGGGGCAATCACTTTTTCACACAGGGCCATGTAGGTTTGGAATTGCATTTTGTGTTTACTTGTGTTATCTTTGTCTGCTTTTTAAATTTGTTTGATGATCTGAAACATTTAATTGTGACAAACGTAAAACAAAATGAGAACTAAGGAAGGGGGCAAACACTTTTTCACACCACAGTATAGATCTTGTGTAGAGCACTGTCTACATGTTTGAAATAAATGAAAATGAAATAAAATGAAAAATGAAAATGAAAAACAATGAAATATTTAAATGTGTTTAGGAAATTTTTTAACTGTCTTTGATATGTTAAGGAGTGTTTATATATATGTATATATATATATATATATATATATATATATATATATATATATATATATATATTGTGAGTAACCTGATCAAACCAATCATATTTATGGATTATTTTGCCAAAAGTAGAGGCAACATTTAGTCAGTATTTCAGTATTTCAGTATTTCTTTACTGAATAACTTCTCAAGACAACAGTCAAAATTTGGCAGCTGAAATGACTTAGACTTTTAATTTTATTAAAACCACAACCTACCTGTGCACTTGGTGTTCCAAGAATGTGGAATCAGAAAAAAAAATGTTGCTCCTCTTCTTTAATCAGGTCCAGTCTTGCAGCAGGAATGAATATACAACACAGCCATCCATCCATCTTCTACGGCTTTCCTGGAGGTCCAGGTTGTGGAGGCAGCAGTCTAATCAGAGAAGCCCAGACTTCCTTCTCCCCAGCCACCTCCTCCAGGTCTTCGAAGAGGACACCAAGACAATCCCCAGACCACCTGGGGAGACATAGTCTCTCTAAAATGTCCTGGGTCTGCCCCTGGGTGTCCTCTCTCCTCCCACAACACACATAAAAAGTAATTCCATTTCTGTATCTGGTCTTTCCTTCACCTACAGTATATTGTAATTCACATTATGTAGACTAAGCAAACCCTTTGCAGCACTGCTGTAGTCCTAAAACTGTCTAATAGTTCACTACTGTCATGTTTTAATGCTGTTAGTTTGTGATGACATTTTCTTTGATTGTCCTTTTGTACATCAACAGTTTGTCCCTGACTATAGTAAAAAAGGTCAACACTGACTATGGGGACAACAAAAGCTTTCCAGAGTGTCCATCCATCCATCCATCCATCCATCCATCCATTTTCTACCGCTTTTCTGGAGGTCCGGGTCGCAGAGGCAGCAGTTCAAGCAGAGAAGCCCAGACTTCCCTCTCCCCAGCCACCTGCTCCAGCTCTTCAGAGAGGATACCAAGGCGTTCCCAGACCAGCTGGGAGACATAGTCTCTCCACTGAGTCCTGGGTCTGCCCCGGGCTCTCCTCCCAGTGGGACGTGCCTGAAACACCTCAAGTGGGAGGCGTCCAGGAGGCATCCTAATCAGATGCCCATACCACCTCAACTGACTCCTTTCAATGTGGAGGAGCAGCGGTTCTACTCTGAGCCTCTCCCGGATGACTGAGCTCCTCACCCTATCTCTGAGGGTGAGTCCAGCAATCCTACGGAGAAAGCTCATTTCAGCCAATTGTGTCCGCGATCTTGTTCTTTCGGTCATTACCCAAAGCTTGTGACCATAGGTGAGAGTAGTGTAACCCAGTGTTAAAAAAAATAAAAATATGAATATTGATACCGCTTTTAAAAAGAAAAACACCCATTTCACAATGGGCTTAAATAATTTAAAGATGAATATTTAAATAAATATATATTCATAAAACAATAGGGAACATTTTCTGGGGAGTTTTGATAAAGTTCCAATTCAATTCAATTCAATTCAACTTTATTTATATAGCGCCATTTCACAACAACAGTCATCTTATAGCACTATCAACTGTAGGGGGAAACCCCCACAGTTGCAGAAAGACCCCAGCAATCAGGCGATCCCCTGTGAGCAAGCACTTGGCGACGGTGGAGAGGAAAAACTCCCTTTTAACAGGAAGAAACCTCCAGCAGAACCAGGCTCAGGGAGGGGCAGTCATCTGCTGCGACTGGCTGGGGGGTGAGGGGATAGAGAAGATGAAAAGAACAGACATGTAGAGAGCAAACTGCACGATGGGGACTCAATCTATGGGAGAGAACAAACAAATGTTAATGACCAGCAAAAAAAATATTTCATTGAGAGTGAGGAAAGGAGTGAGGCCCAGTGCATTACTGGAGGTCCCCCGGCTGACTAAACCTATTAGCAGCATAACTAAGGGAGGGTTCAGAAACACATGATCCCTCCCTAATTGTAGGCTATATCAAAAAGGTAGGTTTTAGCCCTATTCTTAAAAACAGAGATCGAGTCTGACTCCTGAATCCAGATTGGCAGCTGGTTCCACAGGAGAGAAGCTTGATAACTGAAGGCTCTGCCTCCCATTGTACTTTTGGAGATTCTAGGTATTACAAGTAATCCTGCATTTTGGGAGCATAGTGCTCTGTTAGGATAATACGGTAGTATCAGATCTTTTAAATAAAAAGGACCCTGATTGTTTCGAGCTTTGTAAGTAAGAAGAAGGATTTTAAACTTAATTCTAAACTCTTATGGGAAGCCAATGAAGGGAGGCCAGAACCGGAGAGATATGATCTCTCTTTCTAGTACCTGTTAAAACTCTTGCTGCAACATTTTGGATCAGCTGAAGACTTTTTAAAGATGTTTTAGGACAGCCTGATAATAAAGAATTACAATAATCTAATCTTGAGCTAACAAAACCGTGGATCAGTTTCTCAGCATCACTCTGAGACAAGATGCTCCTAATCTTGGCAATATTATGCAAATGATAGAAGGCAGTCTTAGAAATAAATTTAATATGTGAACTGAAGGACAGATCTTGATCAAAAATAATTTCAAGGTTCCTCACAGAGCTATTAAGAGAAAGAGTAACCGCATCCAAACTGAAAGTTTGATTTGGAAAGGAATTTCTAAGGTTTTTTGGACCAACAAGAATGACTTCAGTCTTATCTGAATTTAATAGCAGGAAATTACAAGTCATCCAAGCTTTGATTTCCTTAAGACAGGCTTCTAACTTGGCTAATTGATTACTATCATCTGGCTTCATTGACAGGTATAATTGTGTGTCATCTGCGTAACAATGAAAATGTATACAGTGCTTTCTAATAATGTTGCCTAACAGAAGCATATATAAACTAAAAAGAGTAGGGCCTAGCACAGATCCCTGTGGAACTCCATGACTAAGCTTTGAGTTGAAAGAAAACTCATTATTTACATGAACAAACTGGAACCTATCAGATAAATAAGATCTAAACCACTGCAACGAAGTTCCATTAAGTCCAGCATAGTGTTCTAATCTATCAAGTAGAATATTATGATCGATAGTATCAAAAGCTGCACTAAGGTCTAAAAGGACAAGTACAGAAACCAGTCCATTATCAGATGCGATGAGGAGGTCGTTAGTGACCTTCGCTAAGGCTGTTTCAGTACTATGATGGATTCTAAACCCAGATTGAAACTCTTCAAGTAAACCATTTCCCTGCAGGTGGTCAAATAATTGCGTAGCAACAACTCTTTCTAAGATTTTTCAAATGAAAGGGAGATTAGAGATTGGACTATAGTTAGCTAAAGCTCCTGGATCTAGCGTTGGCTTTTTGAGTAAGGGTTTAATTACAGCCGTTTTAAAAGCCTGCGGTACATGGCCTAAAGTTAATGAAGAATTGATTATATGAAGAATAAAGCTACCAATAAGTGGGAAGACTTCTTTAAATAACCTGGTAGGAATAGGGTCTAAAAGACAAGTTGAAGGTTTGGATGAGGAAACTATTTTGTCTAACTCACAAAGGTCGATTGGAGTAAACTCATCAAGACAGACATCAATAGAAGGAGTTGTAGTAGTTACAGTATTTAAGTTAACTGTGGGAAGAATCTGATTGATTTTATCTCTGATGGATGAAATTTTATTATTGAAAAAGTTCATAAAGCCCTGACTAGTAAGCTCTAAGGGAATGCTAGGATTGACAGAGTCCTGACTCTTTGTCAACCTGGCTACAGTGCTGAAAAGAAACCTGGGATTATTCTTGTTCTCTTCTATTAATGCAGAGTAATAACTCATTCTAGCTTTTCTAAGAGATTTTTTATAAATTAAAAGATGATTTCTCCAAGCTAAATAGATTTCATCTAAATTAGTGGAGCACCATTTTCTTTCTAATTGACGAGTCTTCTGTATTAAGCTACGAGTTTCTGTGTTGAACCAAGGAGTTAGAAATCTCTGATTAGACTTTTTCTTTTTTAAGGGGGCCACCAAGTCTAGAGTCTGATACAGAGAAGCTGTAACACTATCCACCATGTTATCAATTACAGAAGGGGCAAGCTGTCTATAGCTTATTTCCGTTGTGTTGACACATGGCATAGAGGAAACAATCTGCATAAATTTGGTAACAGCATCATCTGAGAGGTATCTACTGTAATAATATTTTTCTTTAGGAGCCAAATAGTCAGAAATAGTAAAATCAAAGGTTAACAGACAATGGTCTGACAGTACAGGGTTATGAGGAGACACTACAAGATTTTCTATTTCTATGCCATATGTCAGAACAAGGTCCAATGTATGGTGGAGGTAATGAGTAGAATTTCCTACTTTCTGAGAAAACCCAATCGAGTGTAATATTGAATTAAATGCCACATTAAGGCAGTCACTATCTACATCCACATGTATATTAAAGTCCCCTACTATAATTATTCTATCAGATTTCAGCACTAAATCAGCTAAGAAATCAGCAAATTCGGATAAAAATTCTGAGTAGGTTGATGGGGGACGATAAACTATGGCAAATAAAATTGGGTTTAACCTAAAATTGCTAAAGTGCCCAATACTGAGGACCAGGCCCTCAAAGGAATTATAACATGTTTTTTGCTTTACATTAACTAGTAATTTGGAATGGTAAATTGTTGCTACTCCTCCTCCACGACCAGAACTTCTGGGATTTTGACAGTTTAAATAACCAGAGGGAGTTGATTCATTTAAACCAACACAATCCTCTTGCCCTAACCAAGTCTCTGTAAGGGAAATTAAATCAATCTGATGATCAATTAACAGATCATGGACTAACAGAGACTTGGGAGTTAGAGACCTAATATTTAATAAACCACATTTAATTTTTAAATTATGAGGAGGAACAGAGGCCAAACCATTCAATTTAGAGGCTTTATGTTTAATTTGAGTTTTACCAATATTTTGCTTAATCACTTTGGGATGCTTATATATTGTATTTTTATTTACTTTGGAGGGAGCAGACAACGATTCTCTGATGGGGAAGACAGGGACTAAGTTGAGGGGTGGAGGATGAAGAGGAGCTGCAGAGAGGCGTGTAAGACTGCGACTCTGCTTCCTGGTCCCAACTCTGAGTAGTCAAGGTTTTGGAAATTTGGATAAAAAAAGATGCCAGATTGTTAGATAAATGAGAAGCACCATCCAAAGTGGGATGAATGCTGTCTCGTCTCATAAGACCAGGTTTTCCCCAAAAAGAGCTCCAATTGTCAATGTAGCCCACGTCATTTGCAGGACACCACACAGACAGCCAGCGGTTGAAGGATGACGAGCGGCTAAACATGTCATCACTGGTCAGATTGGGGAGGGGCCCAGAGAATACTACAGTGGCAGACATCATTTTTGCAAAGTCACACACCGATTCTACATTAAGTTAAATAAAACTTGAGATTGGTAAGCCTGAACAAACACCTGCAATGAGACATTGCTGTATTTTCAAATTCTAATGCCCCGTTTGTTAAATTTTAAGATTTGGATCCAAATCAATCTCAAGTTTTATCCGAGACAAAGACTGCTATTAGCAGGTTAGCGTCGCCATGTCGTCAAGGACTGTCTCTCTCTCTCTTGGTTGGTGTCTCTTGGCGTCTGGCGTGACTGAGCCAAAAAATGCAAGTCATACCCAGACCCGGAGAGATAGCGCTTAACCCATTGGCTGGCGCTGCCAGACAACGGCGCAGCCATTGGTTGCTCAAAATACCAAATAAAAAAATTTTGTACTTTATCAAAACTCCCCAGAAAATGTTCCCTACTGTTTTATGAATATATATTTATTTAAATATTCATCTTTAAATTATTTACTCCCATTGTGAAATGGGTGTTTTTCTTTTTAAAAGTGGTATCAATATTCATATTTTTATTCGCGTTTTTAACACTGGGTTACAGTAGGAACGTAGATTGACTGGTAAATCGACAGCTTTGCCTTAGAACTAAGCTCCCTCTTCACCACAACAGACCGGTACAACGTCCGCATCACTGCAGATGCTGCTCCAATCCGTCTGTCAATCTCTCGCTCCATTTTCCCCTCACTCGTGAACAAGACCCCAAGATACTTAAACTCCTTCACTTGGGGCAGGAGCCTGTCCCCAACCCAGAGAGGACAATCCACCTTTTTCCAGCTGAGGACCATGGACTCGGACTTGGAGGTGCCCCCCTCATGGATCGTCACCTTATCGTGGTGGGGGGGTTTGCGTGCCCCAGTGATCCCAGGAGCTATGTTGTCTGGGGCAATTTGCCTCTGATAGAGTCACCCAAGACAAACTGGTCCTGGGTGAAGGGCCAGACTAAGAACGATCCAACAAACTCTCATGATAAATTCTATATCAGAATCAGAATCAGAATCAGATTTATTGCCATTGTTCATGTAGTACACAAACTAGGAATCTGTCTCGGTGCAATGCTGCAACATTAAACATGATAAAATAAAAGAAATAAAAAAACTATACATGCAATAAAGTGTAGAATAAGAATGAGTGATACTAGTCAAAGCAGTTTTTAAATATATTAGCGAGCAGCAGATATTGTGGAGTACCACATAGTGCAGTTGGTAATGCAGTTGGGCTGCACGGTGGCGCAGTGGTTTAGCACTATGGCAGCACAGTTTTACCCTCGGCCGGGGGATCGCGGGGATCACGAGGTCGTGGGTTCGATCCCAGCCCCCGACCAACAGTCAGCTGTGTGGAGTTTGCATGTTCTCCCCGTGTTGCGTGGGTTTACTCCGGGATTTCTCCGGTTTCCTCCCGCATACCAAAAACATGTAGGTTTAGGGCACTCGCGCACGCAGCGACCGGCAGCCGGTGGCTTGTCACCAGACTGCAAACCAAATCTACCTACGGGTACAAATAAGTAACAAAAAAAAAAAAAAAAGAAAACAGTGATGATTGACATGAGTCTGGTTGAGCTGCTGTACATAGTGCACGAGAGTCAATAAGTCACTTAGTGTTCAGCAGTCTGATGGCAGAGGGGAAGAAGCTGTTCATGTGATGGGAGGTTTTAGTCTGAATGGACCGAAGTCTTCTACCTGAGGGGAGGGGGGCAAACAGTACGTGACCAGGGTGTGAAGGGTCGGCTATGATCCGGCCAGCACGCCTCCGGGTCCTGGAGATGTACAGGTCCTGGAGAGATGGGAGCTTGCAGCCGATCACCTTCTCAGCAGCGCGCACGACGCGCTGCAGCCTTAGTCTGTCCCTGGCAGTGGCTCCTGCGTACCACACGGTTATGGAGGTGGTGAAGATGGACTCGATGATGGCTGTGTAGAACTGCACTAACATCTTGGTGGGTAGCTTGAGCTTCCTCAGCTGCCGCAGGAAGAACATCCTCTGCTGGGCCTTTTTGATGAGGGAGCTGATGGTCGGCTCCCACTTGAGGTCCCTGGTGATGGTGGTGCCTAGGAAGTGGAAGGAATCTGCAGTGGTGATGGAAGAGCCTGTGAGGGTGAGGGGGGGCAGAGGGGTTGTGACTTTCCTGAAGTCTACAATCATCTCCACTGTCTTCAGAGCGTTCAGCTGCAGGTTGTTGTGGCTGCACCAGGACGCCAGCTGGGCCACCTCTCTCCTGTAGGCGGACTCGTCGCCGTTGGAGATGAGCCCGATGAGGGTGGTGTCGTCCGCAAACTTGATCAGCTTGACAGACTGGTGGCTGGAGGTGCAGGAGTTGGTATAAAGGGAGAAGAGTAGGGGGGAAAGTACACAGCCCTGGGGTGATCCGGTGCTGATACTAACGGAGTCTGAGACAGTCTTTCCCAGCTGCACATGCTGCCTCCGGTCCGTCAGGAAGTCGGTGATCCACCTGCAGAGGGAGTCAGGTACGTTGAGCAGGGACAGCTTTTCCCAGAGCAGAGCGGGGCGGATGGTGTTGAATGCAGAGCTGAAGTCCACAAACAGGATCCTGGCGTAGGTTCCCGGGGAGTCCAGGTGCTGCAGGATGGAGTGGAGGGCCAGGTTGACTGCGTCGTCTACAGACCTGTTGGCTCGGTAGGCAAACTGCAGCGGGTCCAGGAAGGGAGTGGTGATGGACTTGAGGTGGGGCAGGACCAGGCGCTCAAAGGACTTCATGACTACAGAGGTGAGCGCTACAGGTCTGTAGTAATTAAGTCCAGTGATCCGTGGCTTCTTGGGGACAAGGATGATGGTGGAGGATTTGAGGCAGGTCGGCACGTGGCATAGCTTAAGGGAGGTGTTAAAAATGTCTGTGAAGACAGGAGTCAGCTCTTTCGCACAGTGTCTCAGGGTGGTGGGAGACACGCCGTCCGGACCGGGGGCCTTGCGTGGGTTCAGTCTGGAGAACTGTCTGTGCACGTCCTGCTCACTGATGACAAGGGCAGGGGGGGAGGAGGGGGGGCTGCCTTTGATGAAGTAGGAACCATGGAGGCAGTGGAGCTGGGGGGAGGGGGAGTTGGACACAGCTGACGAGGTGTCAAAACAGGCATAGTGTTGGGACAGTCTTTGACAAAGGGCTTTGTCATCCTGACCCTTGGAAGCCTGAGGCCGATAGTTGGTGATTTGCCTCAGTCCTCTCCACACAGAAGGAGAGTCATTAGCCGTGAACTGCTGCTGGAGTCTCTCAGAATACACAGATTTAGCTCTCCTCAGCTCTCTGTTAAACCGATATTTAACCTCCCTGTAGCAGTCCCTGTCTCCACTTTTCAACACTGCTTCCTTCTCCTTCCTGATCTGTCTGAGCTTAGCTGTGAACCAGGGCTTGTCGTTGGAGTAACTCACCCTGGTGCGCGATGGAAGAATGCTGTCCTCACAAAAGTGGATATATGAGTTCACAGTGTCCGTGTACTCATCCAGATCATGCGTGGCTCCTTTAAACATGCCCCAGTCAGTTATTTCCATGCACGTGTTCAGCTTCTCCTCAGCTTCACTGGTCCATTTCTTCGTAGTGCTCTCAACAGGTTAAGTGAGCTTCAGTCTCTGTCTGTATGTGGGAATGAGGTGGACCATCACGAGATCAGATAGTCCGAGCACAGCACGGGGAACAGCGCGATACGCGTCCTTCACTGTAGTGTAACAGTGATCCAGCGTGTTCTTTCCTCTGGTGGGGCATTTAATAAACTGTTTGTATCGGGGGAGATCGTGGCTCAGATTGCTCTGGTTAAAGTCGCCAACCACAATAACCAGAGAGTCCGGGAAAGTCCGCTCCGTATGTTGGATGTGATCTGCGAGCACGCGCTGAGCCTCGCGCGCGTCCACGTCGGGCGGGACGTAAACAGCGGCCAGGATGAATGAAGCAAACTCCCGCGGGGAATAAAATGGCTTGCAGTTAATAAAAAGATATTCCAGGGCGGGAGAACAGTGTTTGGAAATCACCGTTACATCAGAGCACCAGTTGCTGTTAATGTAAAAGCAGACTCCTCCTCCTGAGGACTTACCAGAGAGCTCTGTGTCACGATCAGCACGAAACAGCTGAAAACCCTCGAGGAGCAGCGCGCTGTCCGGTGTATTTTCCCTGAGCCAGGTCTCAGTAAAACAGAGGGCAGACGAGGAAGAGAAGTCCTTAAAACGCATCAGCAGTCTCAGTTCATCTACCTTGTTAGAGAGAGAATTGGCGTTGGAGAGAAATATGCCAGGCAAAGCCGTGCGCGTGCCTCTCCTGCGAAGCCGTACGAGAGCGCCTGCTTGCCTTCCTCTCTTTCGCCGTTTCACTTTTTGAGCTAAACAGTGAATCAGATCGGCGGCAGGAGCTAAAAAAACTGGGAGTAGGTCCGTGGGAGTGAAAGTCCTGATATTTAGAAGCTCTTCACGGGTGTAAGAGCAGGCAGACACACAATTGACAAACAAAAACAAACAAAGAAGGGCGCAGCGAGACACCATGGCGGCCACTGTGGGCGCCATCTTGGATGCAAAAAAAATATCAATATATCAAGGATTCAGTGTACCCCGCCCGGTATGGGGTTACCGGGGCCCCACCCTGGAGCCAGGCCTGGGGGAGGGGCTCGAAGGCTAGCGTGTGGTGGCCGGGTTTCCACCCATGGGACCCGGCCGGGCTCAGCCCGAAGAAGTTACATGGGTCCGCCTTCCAGTGGGCTCACCACCTGCAGGAGGGATCATGGGGGTCCAGTGCTATGTGGATTAGGTGGCGGTCAAAGGCAGAGACCTTGACGGACTGTATCTAATATGTACAGTGTATTTTAGGTTCTTGTTTATCACTACATTATACAAAGGTTGAAAATACTGTAGTTTTGCAGAGGTACGGTAAGCCATTGCTTTGTGAGTCTGTCACATTGAATAAACAATAAAGTTCATCTTCTACATGTAACTGAAAGGGCACAAATGAATTCAGGCATCCAACATTTCACAACATTTATTTATATATTTTAAAACAATAAAACACAACACATGCACAACCTAAAATAAACTGGAACTGACATAAATGACTGCTGGAGCCAAATAGCAACAGCCCTTTATTAAGTATGCGTAGCTAAAATGATGAACATAGACTATAAAAGTGTGATTAAGCATATTTACAAAAACCACACAACTGAAAGCAGTCAAACTCCTTAAAATCTGATCTAAAGTGTTGTCATAATTAGGTTGTCAAAACTAGAGAGCTATCCTATTCGATCACTGCTGTGCTACATTAGCATTACTGTCAATAACAACTTGGTTCATCTCCGGCCGGTGTACAAACCCCTAGTGCACAGACAACCTCCGGCCATGCACACTGTGGAGTTATGGTCTGAGGAGACAATGGACACCCTAAAGGGCTGTTTTGAAGCCACCGCCTGGAAGCAGCTCTGCGATCCACATGGTGAGGACATCGATGGCCTCATTCACACCTTCACGGGCTACCTCAGCTTCTGTGTGGACAAATCCGTTCCCACCAAGACCATACGGCGTCACTCAAACAACAAACCCTGGATCAACCCTGAGATAAAAACACTTCTGAGAGAGAAGAAGAGGATCTTCAGGTCAGGGAACAGGGAGATGCTGAAGTCCGTACAGAGGGAGCTGAGGAGAAAGATCAGAGAAGGCAAGGACAGCTTCAGGAAGAAGATGGAGGACAAGCTGCAACAGAGCGACATCAGCGGGGTCTGGAGAAACCTCAAAACCATCTCGGGGCTCCAGAATACCTCCCCCCAGGCCACAGGGGGCAGGGAGTGGGCGAACAACCTGAATCTGTTTTTCAATAGATTTGACCAACCGCCCTCCCCCCTGACTGCACAACAACCACTGCTGCCTCTAAAGAAATCAAGTCCTGCTGCCCACTCCCCACTCCACCAACACCCCCCCACTCCCAACACACAGCCCCCCATCCTGACCCTGACCAGGACCCAGGTGAGGACGGAGCTGAGGAAGATCAAGGCGAGGAAGGCGCCGGGACCGGACGGCATCAGCGCAAAGCTCCTCAAGTCCTGTGCAGACCAGCTGTGTGGGATTGTGACGTATATCTTCAACATGAGCCTGAAACTGGGGAGGGTACCACAGCTGTGGAAAACATCTTGTGTGGTACCTGTACCAAAAACTTCCCACCACAAAGACCTGAACAGCTACAGACCGGTGGCCTTGACGTCCCACTTGATGAAGACCCTGGAGAGACTGCTCCTTGCTCACCTCCGCCCCCTGGTGGAACCAGCGATGGATCCACTCCAGTTCGCCTACCAGCATGGCATTGGGGTGGAGGATGCGGTGATCTTCCTCCTTCACCGTTCTCTGTCCCACCTGGAGAAGCCCGGGAATATGGTGAGGATCATGTTCTTTGACTTCTCCAGTGCTTTCAACACCATCCAACCGATGATCCTGAAGGACAAGCTGCTGCGCGCAGGGGTGGACCAGCACCTGTCATCATGGATCCTGGACTACCTCACGAACCGGCCTCAGTTTGTGAGAACCCGGGACTGTGTGTCCGACACGATCATCAGTAGCACGGGGGCCCCCCAGGGAACGGTGCTGGCTCCCTTCCTGTTCACTCTTTATACTGCGGACTTCTCACACAACACAACACACTGCCATCTACAGAAGTTCTCTGATGACTCTGCGATCGTTGGCCTCATCTCCAATGGAGATGAAGCTGAGTACAGAGGGCTTATCCAGGACTTCGTGGACTGGTGCCATCGGAACTGCCTCCAGATCAACGCGAGGAAAACTAAGGAGCTGGTGGTGGACTGCCGCAGGCATGGGCAGCCCCTCACAGTACCAGTAAATATACAGGGAACAGACATCGAGATGGTGACATCCTATAAGTACCTGGGTATTCATCTGAACAATAAACTAGACTGGTCACACAATACTGATGCACTCTACAAGAAGGGACAGCGCAGGCTGTTCCTGCTGAGGAGACTCAGGTCTTTTGGTGTACAAGGGGCGCTGCTGAAGTCATTCTATGATACGGTGGTGGCATCAGCCAACACTTTTGGAGTGGTCTGCTGGGGCAGTGGCATTACTGCAGCCGATAGGAAGAGACTGAACAAACTGATTAAGAAAGCTAGCTCTGTCCTGGGGCAGCGCCTTGATCCGATGGAGGAGATAGGAGAGAGAAGGACGGTGGCTAAACTGTCATCTCTGCTGGAGTCCGAGTTCCACCCTATGCAGGACATACTGAATGCACTGAGGAGCTCATTTAGCAGCAGACTACATCATCCCAGGTGCACAACCGAGAGGTTTCGTAGGTCCTTCCTACCAACGGCTGTCAGACTGTACAACCTAAGCAGGGCTGCTCGCAGAGATAGCAAAAAGACGTAACAAACTAATAGTTTTTTTGAATGCAAAAGATGCAATAGACTTACACAATGGTCCCCTCCGGCATACAACTAGGAACTTACCGGTCGCTATGGAGGGTGAGAATATGTATGGGCACATAATCATACCATGTAGGATAACTAAGTAGACGGTTATGCTGTTTCATTCCATCTAGCAACAATGCTCTGCACTGTGTGTGTTTATATATTTACATATTTATTCCATCTAGCTACAATGCTCAGCACTGGGTGTGTTTATATATTTATATATCTACATATTATTCCATCTAGCTACATTGCTCCGCACTGTGTGTGTTTATATACTTGCATATTTATTCCACCTAGCTGCAATGCTCCGTACTGTGGGTGTTTATATATTTACATATTTATTCCATCTAGCTACAATGCTCTGCACTGTGTGTTCATATATTCATATATTTATTCCATCCAGCTACAATGCTCTGCACTGTGTGTCTGTGTGTGTGTGTATATATATACAGTATATTTTATAGTAATACGTACATATGTATATTAGCTGCTCTTGCTTGCTTGTTTTTTTTTTGTTTTTTTTTTTTGTTTGTTTTTTTCTTGCCTTCTGATTGTTGCTCTGAGTGTTGCTATCCCTGTGCTGTTGCAATCCTGGAATTTCCCCGTTGTGGGACTAATAAAGGCTTATCTTATCTTATCTTATCTTAATAACACCATACAATATAGTTATTTTTAAAAGAAATTATTTACCAGAGATGCGCATCAGAGAGGATTATGTTAAATTCATGATTCTATACCAGGAGAGTCCTTGCTTGACACGCTGTCTGGCTCATAATAACCAAAGGTCTGAGATTTAGCAGTCTGCAGTATGTTGATGTTATCCTCCAGGAAGTGCTGTTTATCTCTCTACCTGGCAACCGGTACCTTTACATTCAGTGTTTCTAAAGAACCTGTGTAAAATTACACATTATTGGATGACTGCCAAGTGGTTTGATAACTAAATACACTCAAAAACATTATGTTCACTTTATTAAGAAAACCTCCCAGTTACTCAGCATCAGAGCTGCTGTACTACTCAAGAGTGTTTCAAAAAAATGTACAATATGTTCTTTGAAGTATTCATAGACTGAAAATTTAACGTCATTTTTGATTTGGAAACTCTGTTCTAATGCAATTTTAAACAAGAAAGATGTTTAAGCATACAGCATATCTTAAACCTCATTAAATGTGATGTGAGAATGTTATCGGGAAGTCATCCTAAAATGTACAGACTGTACAGTACTCCGCCATCTGGCCTCATCTCTTTCACACCACCTCACCCCCACCCCACCAAAATCATGCATATAGAATAGACAGCAGTCTCTCCTGCAGACTCTAGCAGTGTCTAAAGAAAGTCAAGAAGCTGTGGAGAGCCTCTCAGGTGAAGCTCTGTCAATAGAAGCTGGCCCTTCTTCTCCCACAACAGAGAAAAAAAGGCCACAGATAAACTGTTGAATTATTCACTGTGCAATACATGCAGGTGAGTGCAGCCTACAAATTTTTTGCATGTGAGTTTTCATTTCAATGGCTTTATTTTTTGGTTCCGAAATACTGTATCTTTAACTCACAAAATTAGTATCATATCTTGTAAATCTGTATGTATTATATGTATGTAAATCTTTTTTTTTTCTTTTAACCAAGCAAACCAACAATGTATATATTCACATGAGGTATTGCTTTTTTGGAAACTCTGTAATTAAATATTGTAGTTCCTAAGTGTCACTTACTCTTATGGTTCACTGTCAGATTTATAATCATTCTCACTTTAATGTAGTATTAGCAATGAATCTTTGAACAGCCAACAGCATCAGTTTTCCACAAAGTCATATTTGCATTCTCATTCACATTTTCACTAAATGGATTTGATTAACACATATAATATGCATATGTATCATATTAAGCGCCTTGATCCGATGGAGGAGATAGGAGAGAGAAGGACGGTGGACGGTCAGAAGGACGGTCATCTCTGCTGGAGTCCGAGTTCCACCCTATGCAGGACATACTGGATGCACTGAGGAGCTCATTTAGCAGCAGACTACATCATCCCAGGTGCACAACCGAGAGGTTTCGTAGGTCCTTCCTACCAACGGCTGTCAGACTGTACAACCTAAGCAGGGCTGCTCGCAGAGATAGCAAAAAGACGTAACAAACTAATA
Organism: Pholidichthys leucotaenia; assembly: GCA_020510985.1. Classification (NCBI taxonomy): domain Eukaryota; kingdom Metazoa; phylum Chordata; class Actinopteri; order Cichliformes; family Pholidichthyidae; genus Pholidichthys; species Pholidichthys leucotaenia. Next base: position 154,536,048 of record CM035839.1, on the reverse strand, counting down.
GTTTTTTTGAATGCAAAAGATGCAATAGACTTACACTATGGTCCTCTCCGGCATACAACTAGGAACATACCGGTCGCTATGGAGGGTGAGAATATGTATGGGCACATAATCATACCATGTAAGATAACTAAATAGATGGTTATGCTGTTTCATCCCACCTAACAACAATGCTCTGCACTGTGTGTGTTTATATATTTACATATTTATTCCATCTAGCTACAATGCTCAGCACTGGGTGTGTTTATATTTATATATCTATATATTTATTCCATCTAGCTACAATGCTCCGCACTGTGTTTTTATATATCTACATATTATTCCATCTAGCTACATTGCTCCGCACTGTGTGTGTTTATATACTTGCATATTTATTCCACCTAGCTGCAATGCTCCGTACTGTGGGTGTTTATATATTTACATATTTATTCCATCTAGCTCACAGGTGTCAAACTCATTCCATGGAGGGCCAAGACCCTGCAGGTTTTACCTCCACCCAGTGTCTTCAACAGGTGATTTCTCTGAATTTCGTCCTACTGATTGCTGATCAGTGAAAACACCTGCTGAAGAGACTGGGTGGAAGTAAAACCTGCAGGGTCTTGGCCCTCCATGGAATGAGTTTGACACCCCTGATCTAGCTACAATGCTCTGCACTGTGTGTTCATATATTCATATATTTATTCCATCCAGCTACAATGCTCTGCACTGTGTGTGTGTGTATATATATATTTTATAGTAATATGTACATATGTATATTAGCTGCTCTTGCTTGCTTGTTTTTTTTTTTCTTGCCTTCTGATTGTTGCTCTTAGTGTTGCTATCCCTGTGCTGTTGCAATCCTGGAATTTCCCCGATGTGGGACTAATAAAGGCTTATCTTATCTTATCTTATCTTATCTTATGTACTTTTAATTGCATTACCTTAATACATGAATAATGTGTGTAAAATGAAAAAAAAAAAGAATTTCATGATGACAACCTAACAGTAGCATTGTTTTATCCACTTGCTGATGTTTTTGCACCTCTGTAAATTTTATTTTTGAAATTTCACACTTTTCCACCTTCACAACCCTATTTTAATTCAGAACAATTTCAGAACTTTTGATGGATGAAATTTGAGGCAAAATATAATGATTGCAAAGTTGATAAGATGAAATATTTAACACTACAGTTGATGAAAACAGTTTGATTATATATATATATGGGACCTGTTGGACCGGTTTTGTGACTCACATTTTAGGTCAGAACAAAGGCAGGAATCTTAGCCTTGGTACCGGTATACAAGGCTGGAGACTGGGGGGGGTCAATTAAGGGATTAAGGAAAGGATGCATGGGAGACAGTGGAAGTGATATCATGGAGAGAAATGCATTGTGATTGTCTTTATTGTGCAAGGTGGTGAAATGCATTGTGACTGTCTTTATTATAAAAAAAAAAAAGGTGGTCTGTGTGACAAGTGATCTATGAGGTGTGAAGTCCCTGATATTTAAGGATGAGAGTTTACTGTTTCACTCTCTTTTTTTCTCTGCTTTGAAATGATGGAGATGTGAATAAAGCTGACTCTGAGAAAGAACTCTGCCTCGTCATTTTCACATCTTCCACACTGGTGACCCGAGACGTATCATGGAAGAAGAAAATTCCCCCGGGCCAGCCGCGTCAGGAGCCCCCAGCCAAGCGAATGCCGCTACAGTCCAGCTACAGGACTTCTGGCAGAACAATCCGCGCTCCTGGTTCAACGCGGTTGAGGCGCAGTTCAACCTCCGGGGGTTATCGGTAGATGCCACAAAGTTCTACCACGTAGTCGCAAAGCTGGACAACAACACGGCCCAGCATGTGGAGAGCCTGATCGACCAGCCGCCGGAGAGCGACAAATACGGCGCGTTGAAGGCTGCACTTATCCAGCGATTCACCCCCTCAGCGGAGGAGTGAGCAGAGAGGCTCCTGGCGCTGACGGAGGGGGAAAACGACATGCCCGCGAGCCTGATGGAGAAGTTGTTGAGGTTGAAAGGCTCTGACGACGATCACTTCATTTTCACCCACCTCTTCCTCAGGACTCTACCGTCAGCAGCGAGAGCGGTTCTGGCCAGTTCGCCACTGTTGGCCCTACGGGACTACCGCGCGCTGGGCCAAGAGGCGCAGCGGATTGTCACCGCCACCAAGCGGCGCGCAGCCACGGCCGCTGCAGCAGAGCTCGGCGCGACGACCGGAGACGACAGGAGGCCAGAGGCAGCGGTGCCAGACTCACTGACGACGGCGGCGGCAAGGGCCAGGGAGCATGGACCAGACGTCTTTTGTTTCTACCATCACCGCTTCGCAGAGAGGGCACGCAAGTGTGTACTGCTGTGCCAGTTCGGGCGTTCAGGAAACGCCAAGACCGGGGGTCGGTATCAACCGCGGCCCTCAGGGAAGAGAACAAGCTGCTCTACTTGTCGGACGCACGCTCCGGGAGGCAGTTCCTCGTCGACACAGGCTCCCAGTTGAGTTTCATCATACCTTCCTACGCAGACAGACTGGCTGGTTCCGTAGGTCCCTGGGTGACAGCGGCGAACGGCTCGGAGATTAAGACCTTTGGTGAGAAGACTCTGCTTCTGTCTCTACACGGCCGTGCATATGAGTGGACTTTTGTTGTAGCAACAGTAAATTTCAATATGCTGGGGGCTGATTTTTTGTGCTCACATGGTTTGTTGGTTGATCTTGCTAACAGGCACCTGGTTAATGCACTTTATTTTGATTCTATCCCCTGTACAGCGCGAGTGGCCCCGCCAACAGCACAAGCCAACGTCACAGCAGCAGGCGGTAAGTTCCACACACTGCTCACTCAGTTCCCAGCACTCACGGTCCCCACTTTTTCGGCAACAGTCGCTAAGCACGGGGTGGAGCATTTTATTACCACTACCGGACTGCCCGTTTTTGCAAAAGCTCGGCGCTTGGACACAGTTAAACTAGCCCTAGCGCGCGAGGAGTTCGCCAACCTGGAGAGGTTGGGCATTATCCGACGTTCAAACAGTCCGTGGGCTTCCCCCCTACATATGGTCCCGAAAGCTGACGGATCATAGCGCCCTTGCGGGAATTTCCGTAGGTTAAACAACGCTACAGCGCATGACCGCTAACCAATCCCACAGATCCAAGATTTTTCGGTTCATTTGGCAGGGGCGCGCATTTTTTCTAAAATAGACTTGGTCCACGGTTACCACCAAGTCCCAGTGCGCGCTGAGGACATACCCAAAACAGCGGTAATAACTCCGTTTGGTTTATTCGAGTTTTTACACATGCCATTTGGACTTAAAGGGGCTGCTCAGATGTTCCAACGCATGATGGACGCGGTGCTTCGCAATCTCCCTTTCGTGTCCGTCTACCTGGACGATATTTTAGTAGCCAGCGCGTCCGAAGACAAACACGAAAAACACCTTGCCACAGTTTTCCGAAGGTTGGGAGATCACGGGTTAATAATCAACCCAGCGAAGTGTCAGTTCAGGGTGGCGCAGATCGATTTTTTAGGACACCGCGTCTCCCCCGAAGGAGCAGTTCCGCTGCCTGACAAAGTGCGCGCTGTGGCAGATTTTCCCCGGCCGCAGACAGTCAGGGCGTTGCAGAAGTTTTTGGGAATGGTGAATTTTTATAACCGTTTTCTCCCCCACGCAGTGCAACTCATGCAGCCGCTGTATGCCACGCTCAAAAAAAAGAAACCCGCGGATAAGGTCGAGTGGTCCCCGGAGCGGGACCAAGCATTCTCGGAGGTGAAAGCAGCCTTGGCAAAGGCTGCGTTGTTGGCACACCCAGACCCAATGGCCCGCATAGCGCTCACCACTGATGCATCAGATGTGGCCATAGGGGCGGTCGTGGAGCAACATGTAGCTGGGGTTTGGCAGCCCCTCGCATTTTTCAGCAGGACCTTGCGCGATAGCGAACGTAAATACAGCGCGTTCGACAGGGAGCTGCTCGCTCTCCATTTGGCCATTCGCCACTTTCAGTTCTAGCTGGAAGGACGCGCTTTCACCGCGTTTGTTGATCACAAACTGCTAACATTTGCGATGGCCAAGGTCTCTGAACCGTGGTCAGGCCGGCAGCAGAGACAGCTGGCCGCGATATCAGAGTTTACCACTGATATTCAGCATGTGGCGGGCAAACTCAATGTAGTGGCAGATTGCCTCTCGCGCGCCGTGGCGGCCCCAGTCAGCGTAGGGTTAGATTATGCAGCCATGGCCGCGGAGCAGGTTAATGACGCGAATGTGCGCGCGCTCCATTCTGGACCAACAGGGTTAAGGCTGGAGAGCAGGGTGCTGCAAGACGGTATGCCCCCCCTAATCTGCGTTGTCTCCACTGGACGGCCGCGTCCAGTAGTACCGGCTGCGTGGCGCCGCCGCATTTTAGACTCAGTTCATTCTTTGGCGCACCCTGGAGTGCGTGCGTCGGTCAAAATGGTGGGAGAGAAATTTGTGTGGCCGAGCCTCCGCAAACAGGTCAAAGAGTGGGCAGCAGCCTGCATGGCGTGTCAACGAGCCAAAGTACACAGGCACACGAGGGCTCCTTTGGAACAGTTTCACATTCCGGCCAAGAGGTTCAATCACGTTCATGTGGACCTCGTTGGACCCCTCCCGCTGTCACAGGGGTGCGCACATCTTCTGACAATGGTGGATCGCACCACGTGCTGGCCTGAAGTGGTCCCGCTGGCATCAACCACAGCCGAGGAAGTGGCACGCGCGTTTTTAACAGCTTGGGTGGCGCGCTTCGGCGTTCCGTCGGACATTACATCCGACAGGGGCCCTCAATATGTTTCCGAGCTTTGGTCGACAATGGCCCGCAGCCTGGGTGTCACAATTCACCGCACAACCGCGTACAATCCGCAGGCTAACGGGTTATGCGGACGTTTTCATAGGTCATTGAAAGCGGCTCTCAGAGCGTCACTGACGGATACAAATTGGGTTGACAAGTTACCATGGGTGTTATTGGGGTTGCGTTCTGCACCTAAAGAGGATCTAGAAGCCTCCCCAGCAGAGCTCGTGTTTGCGCAGCCACTCCGGCTGCCTGGGGAGTTTCTCCCAGATAACCCTGCGCCAAACACCTCCCCATCTCAGCTGTTGCGGAGTAACATAGAATCAAGCATGCTGCCCGGCCCAGTGCACCACAGTTTTCCGTGCATTTTTGTGCCTAAAACTTTGAAGAACGCAGAGTTTGTTTTTGTTAGACACGATGCGCATCGAACCCCGTTGCGGCCGCCTTATGACGGACCATTCAGAGTGCTAGAAACAGGGGACAAGCAGTTTTTGCTAGATTTGGGGGGTAGGAAAGAGAAAATTGGCATAAACAGACTTAAACCCGCTTTTGTGGTGGCAGATGAGGAAGTGCTGTTGGCAAAGGCCCCACGGCGAGGTAGACCACCACGGAGGGTTTCACACAGTAATGTTTCCCAAAGTAATGTTTCCCCAGAACACCCGCAGAGACTGACAAAGGGTTTCCGCCCCCAGACGGCAAACCCCCAGCGTGACAGCGCCGCAGAGACGGTGAACCCCAGCTACAGCAGATTCGGCAGGAGGCTGAAGCCTATCCAGCATGTGGACTGATGTGTATTGATGCTATCATGGCAGGCATGTGGTTATCTTCTTGTTGTTCTGTTTTTCTAAAATGCTGGGGGGGGGGGGTTGTGTGGTGAACACACATGGGACCTGTTGGACCGGTTTTGTGACTCATATTTTAGGTCAGAACAAAGGCAGGAATCTTAGCCTTGGTATGCAAGGCTGGAGACTTTGGGGGGTCAATTAAGGGATTAAGGAAAGGATTCATGGGAGACAGTGGAAGTGATATCATGGAGAGAAATGCATTGTGACTGTCTTTTTTTGTGCAAGGTGGTGAAATGCATTGTGACTGTCTTTATTATGCAAGGTGGTCTGTGTGACAAGTGATCTATGAGGTGTGAAGTCCCTGATATTTAAGGACGAGAGTTTACTGTTTCACTCTCTTTTTTTCTCTGCTTTGAAATGATGGAGATGTGAATAAAGCTGACTCTGAGAAAGAACTCTGCCTCGTCATTTTCACATCTTCCACAATATACATATACAGTGTATATATATATATATATATATATATATATATATATATATATATATATATATATATATATATATATATATATATATATAGTAGTGGATTTGATTAATGGGTTTACAGGTGTTTTATTGTTGGTACAAGTATTAATGTAAATCTGAATGTGAGTAGGAATGAAAATTTCCTACTATTACACAACCTTATCCTCATAGGGCACCAGTCCAGATAATGGACAATTTTATTAACAATTCTTTATTTGTACCAATGATGAATCAGTCTCAAAAAAAAAACAAAAAAAAACTTGCAAGTTCTGGTTTGGTGATAATCAAGTAGATGGACATGAAATCAAACAGTAACTCCCATATGTCTTTCAGTGGTTTAATAAAAAATGTCTTAATAGGTTAACACATTCGGATGATTTTAAAACAATGAATTCAACATGTATCATAGGCATCATAGACGGTTATTGAATTACTGAGCATCGCATGTGAATCAAACATTTGTGGAACCAATTAAACCATAGTTGAACTTGGCAATATACTGGAAATTGGAAAACCATTAAACAGCATTGGTGAAGAAAAGTGGATGCAATTTTATGAAGAAAATGATGATTAAACTATTTATAAAAAATGGAAAATTGGTGTTACTCTTAAAAAGAACGTAAATTAATGAAAAGACAAAATCCATTTTGAAATTCTGATAGGAGTTGCATGAAAGTAAGTTTAAAGAATTTACACCATGAATATTCTGAAGAATTAAGTTTAAATTAAACAACAGACCGTCAGCAAAGCAGAATCATTGCGTCCCAGTGGGTTGCAGGCGGTCCATTGGATTCTGTTTCAACTGGACCGGCATGGGTTCTGTTGGAAGACTGGCAGACAGGCTCTTTACCACGGTTATGGCTTACTTCTGAGATCACAAAGGGGCCGGTTCTTGAGCAAGTTGGCTGTGGTCTTCTCTTATGCACTGAAGAAGGAAGGTGTTTAATGTACAAAGTCTTATCAGAGATTTAAATTTGGACAAAAACACGCCACAGATCCATTTCTTAAGATGTATTGTTCCTGGAATAAGTTGGTTTAAGTTAGAAAAAAATCAAACAAAATCTTGCTCTGTAATTTAAAGAAAAGGATTAAAATAAGGAAAAAGTGAACTTTAAACAAAAGAAAAAGAATTTTCACAAAACATGGGAACTCTGGACCTACTTGAAAAAAAAAAGGAAAAGAAATGGGAGAGCAGAAAACGCTCCTTACCACTTGACCACCGCCCCCAAAAAATGAACAAATAGAATTTTTTTTTTTTCTGGTGTGGCAGAATTTCACTGATTTTGATGAAACCTGAGCTGGCCAAATTACACTGCTTCTTTTTCCCAGCAGAAGTCATAAACTCGACCTAACAAAAAAGGAAATGCAAGGAAGCTTGGAGGCCCATTGGTCATTTCAAAGTTCAGGGCTTTGTGGGTCTCCCAGCAGAAAGAGGAGGGGGAGAGACATTTGATATGAGAGGTGAGACCCCCCTTAAGAGACGTTTGTTGCTGAATGAAGCATAAATTCCTTAAACTTTAGTGACAAAGATATTCTACTCAATAATAGAGGAAGATACAATGGCTCTACATTGTAACTGTAATTAATTTGTTACAGTGAGCATGCAAAAGTTAGTTTCCTCCTGAAAATAAAGCAGGACATATCAAATCCCATCAATAAAAGCATTTCAAACCACACTGTCAATTCCAGAGTTCAACCATGTCGTCAGTAGCAGATGCTGTCTTGAAAGAATGAATATGAATTAATTTATTGTTCACAACTGCAGAGATTCCATTTCAGAGAGAGAAAAAAAAAATATTAAATATTCCTGCGTTGTCGACCAGATGGCACTGTAAAACTGTCTGGTTGGTTAATAAGGAATATTGACTCCAAAGTCTGGATTATATCAACCATAAATCTGTCAATTGGGGCATTCTTTTACCAAAGATCAGAAAAGGGAGAATGACTCTAACACCTGGAGAAAGGATCAACTTCCACTTTATGGCCGATGGGTCGTGTTACAACTCTGGTCCTTGGGTGAGAGAAGCAGTTCATGACAAGACTTATATATATATATATATATATATATATATATATAGTGGGGAAAAAGTATTTAGTCAGCCACCAATTCTGCAAGTTCTTCCACTTAAAAGATGAGAGAGGTCTCCAATTTTTATCATAGGTATACCTCAACTATGAGAGACAAAAAGAGAAAAAAAATCCAGAAAATCACATTGAAGGATTTTTAATGAATTAATTAGTAAATTCCTCGGTAAAATAAGTATTTGGTCAATAACAAAAGTTCATCTCATTACTTTGTTATATACCCTTTGTTGGCAATGACAGAGGTCAAACGTTTTCTTTAAGTCTTCACAAGGTTTTCACACACTGTTGCTGGTATTTTGGCCCATTCCTCCATGCAGATCTCCTCTAGAGCAATGATGTTTTGGGGCTGTCGCTGGGCAACACGGACTTTCAACTCCCTCCAAAGATTTTCTATGGGGTTGAGATCTGGAGACTGGCTAGGCCACTCCAGGACCTTGAAATGTTTCTTACGAAGCCACTCCTTCGTTGCCCGGGCGGTGTGTTTGGGATCATTGTCATGCTGAAAGACCCAGCCATGTTTCATCTTCAATGCCCTTGCTGATGGAAGGAGGTTTTCACTCAAAATCTCATGATACGTGGCCCCATTCATTCTTTCCTTTACACGGATCAGTCGTCCTGGTCCCTTTGCAGAAAAACAGCCCCAAAGTATGATGTTTTCACCCCCATGCTTCACAGTAGATATGGTGTTCTTTCTCCTCCAAACACGACAAGTTGAGTTTTTCACCAAAAAGTTCTATTATGGTTTCATCTGACCATATGACATTCTCCCAATCCTCTTCTGGATCATCCAAATGCTCTCTAGCAAACTTCAGATAGGCCTGGACATGTACTGGCTTAAGCAGGGGGACACATCTGGCACTGCAGGATTTGAGTCCCTGGCGGCATAGTGTGTTACTGATGTAGCCTTTGTTACTTTGGTCCCAGCTCTCTGCAGGTCATTCACTAGGTCCCCCCGTGTGGTTCTGGGATTTTTGCTCACCGTTCTCGTGATCATTTTGACCTCACGGGGTGAGATCTTGCATGGAGCCCCAGATAGAGGGAGATTATCAGTGGTCTTGTATGTCTTCCATTTTCTAATAATTGCTCCCACAGTTGATTTCTTCACACCAAGCTGCTCACCTATTGCAGATTCAGTCTTCCCAGCCTGGTGCAGGTCTACAATTTTGTTTCTGGTGTCCTTCGACAGCTCTTTGGTCTTGGCCATAGTGGAGTTTGGAGTCTGACTGTTTGAGGTTGTGGACAGGTGTCTTTTATACTGATAATGAGTTCAAACAGGTGCCATTAATACAGGTAACAAGTGGAGGACAGAGGAGCCTCTTAAAGAAGAAGTTACAGGTCTGTGAGAGCCAGAAATCTTGCTTGTTTGTAGGTGACCAAATACTTATTTTCCACCATAATTTGCAAATAAATTCTTTAAAAATCCTTCAATGTGATTTTCTGGATTTTTTTTTCTCATTTTGTCTCTCATAGTTGAAGAATACCTATGATTAAAATTGGAGACCTCTCTCATCTTTTAAGTGGGAGAACTTGCACAATTGGTGACTGACTAAATACTTTTTTGCCCCACTGTATACAGTATATACTGTATACACACACACACACACACACACACACACACACACACACACACACACATATATATATATATATATAGATAGATAGATAGATAGATAGATAGATAGATAGATATACTGGAAAAACTGTTTGCACCATCCTGATATCTCATTTTTTTATGTTTGTCACACTTAAATGTTTCAGATCATCAAACAAATTTAAATATTAGACAAAAATAACACAAGTAAACACAAAATGCACTTTTTAAATGAAGGTGTTTATGAGTAAGGGTAAAAAAAATCCAAACCTACATGGCCCTGTGTAAAAAAGTGATTGCCCCCTCCTGTTAAAACATAAATTAACTGTGGTCTTTGGAAAGCTGAGTTTAATTTCTCTAGCCACACCAAGGCCTGATTACTGCCACACCTGTTCTCAATCAAGAACTCACTTAAATAGGACCTGCCTGACAAAGTGAAGTAGAGCAAAAGATCCTCAAAAGTTAGACATCATGCTGCGATCCAAAGAAATTCAGGAATAAATGAGAAACAAAGTAATTGAGATCTATCAGTATGGAAAAGGTTATAAAGTCATTTCTAAAGCTTTGGGACTCCAGCCAACTACAGTGAGATCCATTATCCCCAAATGGCGAAAACATGGAACAGTGGTGAACCTTCCCGGGAGTGGTCGGCCGACCAAAATAACCCCAAGAGCGCAGCGACAATGCATCGAAGAGGTCACAAAAGACCCCACAACATCTAAAGAACTGCAGGCCTCACTTGCCTCAGTTAAGGTCAGTGTTCATGACTCCACCATAAGAAAGAGACTGGGCAAAAGTGGCTTGCATGTCAGAGCTCCAAGACGAAAACCACTGCTGAGCAAAAAGAACATAAAAGCTCGTCTCAGTTTTGCCAGAAAATATCTTGATGATCCCCAAGACTTTTCTGAAAATACTCTGTGGACTGATGAGACAAAAGCTGAACTTTTTGGAAGGTGTGTGTCCCATTGTATCTGGCGTAAAAGTAACACAGCATTTCAGAAAAGGAACATCATACCATCAGAAAAATATGGTGGCGGTAGTGTGATGGTCTGAGGCTGTTTTGCTGCTTCAGGACCTTGAAGACTTGTTGTGGTAAATGGAACAATGAATTCTGCTGTCTACCAAAAAATCCTGAAGGAGAATGTCTGGCCATCTGTTTGTGACCTCAAGCTGAAGCGCACTTGGGTTCTGCAGCAGGACAATAATCCAAAACACACCAGCAAGTCCATCTCTGAATGGCATAAGAAAAACAACATGAAGACTTTGGAGTGGCTTCATCAAAGTTCTGACCCAAATCTGATTCAGGTGCTGTGGCATGACCTTAAAAAGGCGGTTCATGGTTGTTGTTTTTTTTTTTTGTTTTTTTTTTAATGGCGTTGGAGGCAGGGCGGCCATACCAGCAGTAACTCTCTCGTGTCTTTGTGTTTCTATCTGTTTATTCCTGTATATAGTTTGTCTCTTATTAACCAGGGCTCTGTAGGAATACTCGGACTAAGACTGGACCAACTGTTTTCTCTATTTTAGCCCGGTCTTCCTCTAGTTTTCTTTTCTTTTCTCTTCCTTGGGGAATGGAGATCAACAGAGGTGGGGGCGGACGCATTGTTTACACACGCGAACAGCTGATTGCGCTGAGGAGGCCAGCGCCTGGAGTGCTGCGGCTGGCAGTGAAGCCCCTCATCCCGGTTGAGCTGAAGAGGAGACGCCACAGGCGAAGAGGCTGGAGCGAAGGTGAGGAGGAGGAGGAGGAAGCATAAGCCGGCTGTACCGATGGTCATCACCGGGAACATGCGATCACTGGAAAATAAAACAGATGAGCTCACAGCGCTGGTCAGGACACAAAAGGAATATTGTGAGTGTAGTATAATGTGTTTTACAGAGACGTGGTTACACTCACAGATCCCGGATGTAAACGTAGCGATACCTGGCTTCAAGACTATATGGGTGGGCAGAGACGTGATAAGCAGCAGGAAAAAGAGATGAGGAGGAGTGGCACTTTTTGTTAATGAAAGGTGGTGTAATCTTGGACATATTTATGTGAAGGAAAAGTGCTGCAGCCCGGACATTGAACTGCTGGCTGTGAGTATGAGACCTTACTATACGCCCTGAGAAATGAAGTGTGCCTTAGTAATTATTGTCTATGTCCCTCCGTCAGCTGATGCAGCGGTGGCCTGTGACGTCATCAGCTCCACTGCGGCCACATTACAGGAGAAGCACCCAGATGCATTCATGGCCATCACAGGTGACTTTAATCATGTTTCAGTGGGAAAAGCACTACCAAACTTTCACCAGTTTGTTGACTGTCCCACCAGAGAAAATAAAACACTGGATTTACTGTATGCCAATGTCAGAGATGCATATAGTGCCACAGCTCTACCCCCATTGGTAAATCAGATCACTGCATGGTCAAGTTAACACCCAAGTACGTTCCCCTTGTGCAAAGGCAGCCTGCTTATACACGGACTGTGAGGAGGTGGACACAAGAGGCTGCTGATGTACTGCAGGACTGCTTCGAGACAACAGACTGGAGCGTACTCTGTGAACCACATGGGGTGGACATAGACAATATGACTGACTGCATCACAGAATACATTAGATTCTGTGAAGACATGACCATGCCAGCTCAGACTGTACACTGCTTCTCCAACAACAGACCATGGGCCACCAGTGACCTGAAAGCACTTCTGAACAAGAAGAGAGCTTTTAGGGCTGGAGACAAGCAGAAGCTGAGGGGAGTGCAACATGAGCTGAGAGAGATGCTGAGGAGGTGCAAGGACAATTATAGGAGGAAGTTGGAAGATAAACTCAGGCAAAACAACGTTAAAGATGTGTGAGAGGGAATGAAACAAATAACTGGGTGCAAGGGGAGAGTCGGGCAGCCATCTGGGAGCCAGGAGAGAGCTGAGGAACTGAATCTGTTTTTTAATAGGTTCAACTCAAAGTCTGTCACCCCAGCAACACAACCAGACCCCCACCCACCCTCCTGTGCAGAACCTCTCTCCATCTCCCCCCTCCTCCTCCTCAGGGGACACCAGGACCCTCCCTCACTTCACGGTGACTACAGACCAGGTGGAGAAACAGTTGGAGAGACTCCATCAGCGGAAGGCGGTGGGCCCTGATGGCATCTCCGCCAGGACCCTGAGGACCTGTGCCAACCAACTAGCTCCGGTACTGAAACACCTGTACAACCTGAGCCTGAGTCTGGAGAGAGTACCGGTGCTGTGGAAGACATCCTGCCTGGTTCTTGTCCCCAAGAAGTCATCTCCATCGGACCTGAACAACTATCGACCAGTTGCCCTCACATCTCATGTGATGAAGGCCCTGGAGAGACTGGTCTCAGCCCACCGGAAGTTGCAGGTGAAGACGTGGCTATCTGCACCTGGATGGTGGCGGAGATACTGTGAGAATCACTTTTTTTTTATTTCTCCAGTGCCTTTAACACCATCCAGCCACTGCTGCTGGGTGAGAAGCTGCAGGTGATGGGGGTTGACAGCTCTGTGATCTCCTGGATTACTGACTACCTGACAGGCAGGCCACAGTTTGTACGGCTGGGCAATGTCTTGTCTGGGGTGGTGGCTTGTAATACAGGAGCTCCACAGGGGACTGTGCTCTCTCCCTTTCTCTTTACCTTATACACCACTTACTTTCAGTACAACACAGAGTCATGCCACCTGCAGAAATTCTCTGATGACTCAGTTGTTGTGGGGTGTATAAGAGGAGGAGAGGAGGGAGGAGTACAGGAAACTGGTCGACAGATTTGTGGAGTGGACGGAGCAGAATCACCTGAGGTTGAATGTCAGCAAGACCAGAGAGATGGTGATTGACTTCAGGAAGAGGAAGACACCTTCTCAGCCACTGCAGATTAGGGGGGAGGATGTGGGAGTGGTTGAGGACTACAAATATCTGGGTGTCAGGATCAGAAGCGGGTTGGACTGGAGATCCAACACCGATGCTGTGCACAAGAAGGGGATGAGCAGACTCTACTTCATGAGGAAGCTGAGATCCTTTAACGTGTGCAGCAGGATGATGGAGCTTTTCTACCAGATCGTTGTCGCCAGCGCCATCTTCTTTGCTGCTGTCTGTTGGGGTGGCATTATCAGGGCCAGAGACAACAACAGACTTGACAAGGTTATCAAGAGGGCTGGCTCTGTAATTGGTCTCAGACCGGAGACCTTTGAGACAGTGGTGGAGAGGAGAACACTAAATAAACTGCTATCCATCATGGACAATCCTGATCACCCCCTCCACCACACACTAGATAGACAGCGAAGTACTTTCTCCAGTAGACTACTACAGCTTCGCTGTCGAACGGCCAGGTACAGGAAATCTTTCCTGCCACATGCAATTTCACTGTACAATAACTCACTATGATGTTGTATTCTGGTCATAACAATGCTGCCACACTGCACCTTACAGACTAACTGGTACCTCACATTTCACTCTGCGCCTGATAGTCCTTCTTTGTACAATGGGATGATTCATGTGTTTAAATGGGTCATCATATATTAAGCTATGATGTATATTGGTTTTATAGTCGTGTTAGTTTTTACTTTCCATGGGTAATCCCTTTGTATGTCATGTGTGTGTTTCTGTTGTTTGGTTGTCTACTGTCATGCTGCTGTTACACTGTAATTTCCCAGTTTGGGATCAATAAAGTACATCTATCTATCTATATATGCTTGAAAACCCTCCAATATTGTTGAATTACAACAATTCTGCAATGATGAGTGGGCCAAAATTCCTCCACAGTGCAGTAAAAGACTCATTGCCAGTTATCACAAAAGCTTGATTGCAGTTGTTAGTGCTAATGGTGGCCCAACCAGTTACTAGGTTTAGGGGGCAATCACTTTTTCACACAGGGCCATGTAGGTTTGGATTTTTTTCCCTTAATAATAAATACCTTCATTTGAAAACTGCATTTTGTGCTTGCTTGTGTTATCTTTGTCTAATATTTAAATTTGTTTGATGATCTGAACCATTTAACCCCTTGCACTCCAGTCAATTTCCCTAAAAACGCCAAAAAATAACATGCCCAAAGTAAATCAAAAGCTCTTCTTTAACCCTTTGCAGCATCTTCATGGGGTTGGTCTCATTTAAAAGAAAACACTTTGAATTTTTTGGCAAAACAGTCATAATCTCTCTAAGTGCTCCGGCCACTGAGTAACAGTCATCTTAACATACTGAACTTGAAGAAAATAAATTTCACCTGGGTGTTTTTTTGGATACAAATGCTTGCAAATAACACACAGCTTCAGATCCGGGCTAGAAAATGCAACAGAAATGTAGAACCAAGTGTTATCCAGCTGAGGTGAAAAATTTTGTAACAATACCACAAAAAATGAATATATTACACAGCTTTTTTCTCAGGTAGTTCCCAGGCGTTTTTGAACTGTTCCAAATTGTGCCAAATAGCACAGTTTGGAAAAACGTCTGTAACTTTTGAATGATTCAATATAGAAGCTTCATCTTGGGCTCTAATGAAAGGTGACACTCAGGGCTGTGTGTGTGTGTGGGGGGGGTTGTCCCCCCCCTCGCTACAGAGGACGGACATCGCCCGTTGCGCAGCGGTCCGTCATGTGGCGATGACGCACAGTTGTAATTTACCGATCGGTCAAAAGTCATTTTTGATTACAATTTTCAGGGATAAAGAATAATTTAGCTTATAACACTTATCGCTTCACAGCAGCAGCGTAGCTGGCGAACTTCTTCCTCATTGTCAGACGAACGCAACGCTGGTCCGCTTGTTACGACTCGTGGTTCTGGTCTCGTGACCCAGTCAAAACATAATTCCATTATTGCGGTTTTGCGCTTCCATGATTGTGGTTTTGGCGAACGATTTTTCAAACCAAATAACAGTAGTAATTCAAAAAGACTGGCAAACGCGTGTGTGTCACCCAGCCTTCGTCGTCGGCCTCCGTCGGTCCATGATGACCATGGAAGAGAATCCTAAACGTCTATTCTGCTGGAATAAAAAACAAAAAAAGCACCGCCTGTGGCTGAACAGGCCGATGCGCGAATGGCAGTCCCTGTCACACAGGTCGCACTTGAGGGTGGTCTCCGTGCTGTTGGGTCTGTGGCAGGTTCTTCCTGCGGGTCCTTTTTTCATCTGCTGCAGCAGTCTGTCTTCACCCAGCCTTACACAAAACAGCTTGCGAACTTCTGTGCTTCAATTGGCTCGCTGCATTCACAGCGTAGGTAGGCGGGTCCTTCTTGCTAGGTTTTCAGTCATTGGTTCTTCAAGGTTTCAGAAACCCAATTCAAGGCTCTTATTAGTCAAATGAGAGGTCAATCATATCTGATCTGTTCGCGGCTGTGTCTGTAGTGGAAGAACGGAAATGCAGCTTTTTTTTTCAGTGCGCACTTGGACGCAGCGCCCTCGTGCGTCCTAGAGTGCACGAGAGTGCCCTCGTTCGCTCTAGGATGCAGAGACGTGCCCGTCCACGGTACACCGGCATGCAAGAGGTTAAGTGTGACAAACATACAAAAAAAATGAGAAATCAAGAAAGGGGCAAACACTTTTTCACACCATTATATGTGTGTGTGTGTGCGCACGCGCGCACGTGTGTGTGTGTGTGTGTGTGTGTGTGTGTGTGTGCACAAAGTGGGGAAAATAAGTATGTTTCTCATTACACATACTTTTGATGGAGCCATTGACCTGAGAGTCTCACCAGATATCAGTAACAACTCAAGTAATCCATACATACAAAGAAATCAAGGCAACTGTGTTCACAAAACAAGTTATATTTAATAAAGTGAAAAGACACAGGGAATAAGTATTGAACACACTTGGTGAAATTCATTTAATATTTTGTAGAAAAGGCTTTCACACACCTTCTCTATGGAGAAACTCGGTGCTGGCATTTCTCAGGAGGGATTTTAGCCCATTCTTCCACACCAACTGTCTTCAAATCTTGAAGGTTCCATGGGTGTCTTTTATGAACTCTGATATTCAGTTTATTCCATAGTTCATTCCCTAGTTAAAGATAAAGTAAACACTTTTTATATACAGCGGGTAAAATAAGTATTGAACACGTCAATATTTTTCACACTAAACATACTGTATTTCTGATGGAGCCACTGACCTGAGATTTTCACCAGATATCAGTAACAACCCAACTAATCCATACATAAAAAGAAATCAAGGCAACTGCGTTCACAAAACAAATCTTTCCATTTTATTAAAAATGACTTGTTTTGTGAACACAGTTGCCATGATTTCTTTGTATGTATAGATTACTTGGGTTGTTACTGATAACTGGTGAAAATCTTAGGTCACTGGTTCCATCAGAAATATGTTTAATGACAAAAATGTTGACTTGTTCAGTACGCATTATTCCTGCTGTATATTGTTGGATCCATAATTGGGCAATAACGAGCAGAAGGTAGTTACTGTTAATGGAGCTTTATTACAATAACTATGGACAATACCCTCAGACGTTCAGCACCCTCCAGTAAGCCAAGTGTCCCACAGTGAAAGAGGACTAGCCTCTTCTGCCCACATCCTTTATACCTGGAGTGGCGTCACCACCGGAAACCGGTAGTTGGCCACCCCTGCTCATTCCTCGTCCAACCCGGCTGCCATCTTACTAATACCCCCATTTGCGCACAGATAACCCACCCAAATTTGTCACCTGACTCATACTCTAAACATAAAGATATGTACAAAAAGAAACAAACTGCTTATCCACTCATACAACTAAGGCTGGGGGGCCGGGTAGACTGCCAGCACCCCCTACACGGCTACGCGGGTTATTCTGCCACCATATCTTAAACAGTCCAACATAAAGAAGGCCGTGTTTCTAATCAAAATAATCCTGTCAAACAGCTCCACATATTCACAAAGAACAACAATCAGTAAAAGCACATTATATATTAACAGCACTATTGGCAGCCCCCACCCAACACACCCAGCCCACATCCGGGCATTACACAAACATCTTGTAAAACATTGGGTAAAATAAACACAATTTCTGTTATTCCATCATACCTTTTAAATGATCAACTCAGTGATCATGGTTCTCCACCATCCAAAATGTACTTTTCTTTTAAAACCAATACCATCAAAATTACTCACTGTTCCCAAAACTCCCTCTTAAACATCACTTCTCAGTTTCCAGATCACCATATAAAACAATGTCACTTTACCATATAAACCAAATTAAGCTATGAAAAGTCTCCTCTCATTACCTTTAAATGCATATGTTATAAAATTTATCCCATAAAATTTCACCCTTAAATTAAGGGTCTAGCTACATTGCTCCGCACTGTGTGTGTTTATATACTTGCATATTTATTCCACCTAGCTGCAATGCTCCGTACTGTGGGTGTTTATATATTTACATATTTATTCCATCTAGCTACAATGCTCTGCACTGTGTGTTCATATATTCATATATTTATTCCATCCAGCTACAATGCTCTGCACTGTGTGTCTGTGTGTGTGTGTATATATATATATTTTATAGTAATACGTACATATGTTTATTAGCTGCTCTTGCTTGCTTGTTTTTTTCTTGCCTTCTGATTGTTGCTCTGAGTGTTGCTATCCCTGTGCTGTTGCAATCCTGGAATTTCCCCGTTGTGGGACTAATAAAGGCTTATCTTATCTTATCTTATCTTATCTTAAAATAGAGATAATACTCCGGGCACAGACACAACAGTATTTAACTATATACAACAGGACCTGGATAAGAACTAAAACATATCCTCAATCCTTCGATGGGTTCCCCTCCAAGCTCCTCCGTGTCTTGACCTCTGGACTTATGCTGTACCGTCTTCTCTTTTCCACCACACAACATAGCTCATTTGGATGCCTCCAGGTCTTGTCCGACAGGCCTAGATACCAATCACTCCAGGCAGCCTCCAACTGGAACCGCCTCTGGTCATCACGCTGCTAGCGTGACTCGTAATCCCCTCTCATCTGGGCCTCAACCCTGGGCCGAATCTCATCTCCAACCTGCAGGGAAGCCGTCTCTTTGTTCTCAGGATTACTCTGGTGTTGACTGGCCTCCTTCACAGAACCGGTCGGCTGGCGGGTCCGGTTCGCCGTCCTCTTGGTAGGCCATCGAGGTGAGCGCTTCAAAACCGTGCCTGCAGGTCTCACCCCCTCAGCCTCCAGCACGGGCACCTCATCCTTATGGGCCACCCTGGGGGTCCCGGCATGCCGTCCAGTTCCCACATCAAGGGCAACGTGGCTACCGGCATCAGGTCTGTCCCAGGGCGGGTCACGTGGCGCCGAGCATGCACTACACCTGTGGTATCCAGCCAGTCTAAGTCTCACACCTCCTCATTCTCCACCACCAGATCAGGTCGGCCCCACAGTTCACAACCTGACCACTCTTCACCAGTGACATTTGTGATGGAGAACCTCAGACCATAAAATAGACTGCACCCCATTACGTTTGTACCCGCAGCAGTGACATAAATGCGGGCACTGGGCACCACCACAGACTTGTACCATGCTTCCATCTTCACAAACCCCAAAACGGCCAATCTGTTCAAATCATAACCATAATAGGGGCTCTGCTGCTTCCTGATCTGTCGGTGTGGAAATAGACTCCTCATGGTCGCCAGGTTCAATATGGAGATCACAGCTCCTGTATCCACCAAAAGGAGAACCTCGACGTCATCCAGCGTTACCTCACAGCCGATCCATCGCGTGGTCTCCAGGGAAACAGTATGGACGATCATGGGAGCCTTCTACGAGGGACCCGCCTCAAGCCATCGGTCCCTATGCTCAAAGTTAGCGCACACTCTGGCAAAGTGGTTCAACAGTCCACACTTCCCACAATGCTTGCCCTTCACCAGACACACTCTGGACTTATAGCGGTGACTTGGAGACCCACAGCCATAACAACGTGGCATTCCTGGGGCTGACCTAACTTTCACCACAGAGGCATATTCATCCTCTCCACTGTCTTCATCCGCAGGGTCCAATGACAGTGCATTAAAATGAGGCTTGCCCTGGGTCGGAGTGGCTCCCTCACTTAGGCCTCTCGCTATTGTCTCAGCTGCCTCGAATTGCTGAGTGAGCTCAATAGCGGCGGTCAACGTCAGCACACCTGGCTGGGTCAGAAGTCTGGACCGGGCTGCTGGACAGCGGATGTGTTCTGCTAACTGGTCCGTATCATCTCATCTTCCAAGTTTCCGAATTTGCATTCCCTCGCCAGCTCCTGGAGGTCTGCAATGAATCTTTTCACAGGTTCCCCCGTCTGCTGTCGGAATTGAATGCGTCTGACAGTGAGGTTTTCCTGGGCGCGAAAGTAGTGCGCCATCAGCTCCACCGCTTCATCAAAACTATCAGCTCCTTCTAGATTTTCAAAGATCCTTTGCCCCTCCATACCCAAATTATGAACTAGGACAGCCCTCGCGCAAAGCTTCTTGAGTTCGCCGAGGTTCAAAACTACTAGATAATTTGTGAATGCGGCAAAATACCAAGGCCAAGGCATTGGTGGCTCGCCCGGGGTTTCCAAAAATGTCCGAAAATTGGCAATGAATCTCTCCATAACTGCTTTTACCTCGTTGCCAAATTTTGGATCCATAATTGGGCAATAATGAGCAGAAGGTAGTTACTGTTAATGGAGCTTTATTACAATAACTATGGACAATACCCTCAGATGTTCAGCACCCTCCAGCAAGCCAAGTGTCCTATGATGAAAGAGGACTAGCCTCTTCCACCCACATCCTTTATACCTGGAGTGGCGTCACCACCGGAAACCGGTAGTTGGCCACCCCTGCTCATTCCCCGTCCAACCCGGCTGCCATCTTATTAATTCCCCTTATTTCCATACATAACATATACATCCACTTTTTTCTTGAGGGCACTGCTGTAGAAACGATTATGTGTGCAACTTCCGCTTTCGGACGGAAGTAGTGTTAACCCTTTTCCTGTCAGGTTGTCATAAAATGTCTGCCTCACCTGCTGTCCCAGGTGCAGGTCCATGCCTGTTACGTGATTTGTCCAAAAACGATGGAAAAAAAACAGATATCGCAAGCATTTCACAAAACAAGATGGCAGACACATATAGCTTACTGCTCTTCACTGCAGCACTCAGTTCACCTAACCGGACTGCGTTGAACCATCACTTCCGGGGCACCAACGAGAGTGTAAACAATAGCACGACAAGGGCTCCATCGCAACATCTCCTCCTGATATGAGCCCCACTACTGTTGTGTCATCTGCAAACTTCACTATAATGTTTGTGGGATGAACAGGTATGCAGTCATATGTGTACAATGAATACAAAGTGGGGCTCAACACACAGCCCTGTGGCGAGCCTGTGTTAAGCATGACTGTAGAGGAGGAATGGGGTCCGAGTCTAACAGTCTGTGTTTGGTTTGTTAGGAAGTCCTTAATCCAGCTGCAAGTGTGAGTAGGCAGACCAAGCTGAAGCAATTTAGTGATGAGAATGTTGGGAATAATTGCATTAAATGCCGAGCTATAGTCCACAAACAACATTCTTACATTGCTCCCCTTGTCTTCTAAATGGCTGAATGCCGAGTGGAGAGCTATAGCAATAGCATCTTCAGTGGATCTGCTCCACCTGTAGGCAAACTGGTACTGATCAAAGTCTGGGGGAGACTAGGCAAAAGATGTTTCAATACGATTTTTTCAAAGCACTTCATAATAATGGGTGTCAATGCTACTGGTCGATAGTCATTCAGACTGCTGATAATATGTTTTTTAGGCACAGGAATAATGACTACAGATTTTAAACACTGTGGAACAAAGGCTGCCTTGAGAGACAAATTAAAAATGTCAGTAAAAACAGAGCATAGCTGATCTGCACATGCTCTGAGCACCTTTCCTGGCACTCCGTCGGGATCAGTAGCCTTTCTCGGGTGAACTGCTCTCAGTGTCTGTCTCACCTCATGATCCTGCAGGGTAAGCACATCAGAGCTGGCATTCAATAATGTCAGTGGGTCCGGGCGAGGTGTATTTGCCTCAAACCGTGCATAAAAGCAGTTCAATTCTTCTGCCAGTGAAGCGCTGATGTCACTGGAAATGATGCTGCTGCCCTTATAGTTTGTGATATGGTGAAAGCCTTGCCATACTCGTCTCGAATCATTATCAGAAAAATGGTCCTCAACTTTCTTCTTATAGGCTTGTTTAGCTTCATTAATGCCTTTCTTCAGATTAGTCCGGGCGGTGCTATACAGATCTGTATCCCCTGACCTGGAGGCTGTATCACGGGCTCTGAGGAGTGCTTGGACTTCTTTTGTCATCCAAGGCTTCTGGTTAGGAAAAACCCTAATGCGTTTTTCCACAGTCACCTGGTTGATACAGTAGGTGATGTAGCATAAACACAAGAGTAAACACAAAATGCAGTTTTTAAATGAAGGTGTTTATTATTAATGGGAAAAAAATCCAAACCTACATGGCCCGGTGTAAAAAAGTGATCACCTCTGACCCCCCCCACCCCCCCGTTAAAACATCAATGAACTGCGGTTTATCACATCTTTGGGAAGCTGAGTTCAATTTCTCTAGCCACACCCAGGCATGATTATTGCCACACCTGTTCTCAATCAAGAAATCACTTAAATAGGACCTGCCTGACAAAGTCAAGTAGGGCAAAAGATCCTCAAAAGTTAGACATCATGCTGAGATCCAAAGAAATTCAGGAACAAATGAGAAACAAAGTAATTGAGATCCATCAGT
The DNA here is from genome assembly GCA_020510985.1 of Pholidichthys leucotaenia. Lineage (NCBI taxonomy): Eukaryota > Metazoa > Chordata > Actinopteri > Cichliformes > Pholidichthyidae > Pholidichthys > Pholidichthys leucotaenia. The sequence goes on along the minus strand of CM035839.1, from coordinate 154,513,640 downwards.
CTGGAAAAGGTTATAAAGCCATTTCTAAAGCTTTGGGACTCCAGTGAACCACAGTGAGAGCCATTATCCACAAATGGCGAAAAAATGGGAAAGTGGTGAACCTTCCCAGGAGTGGCTGGCCGACCAAAATTTTGCCGGGAGCGCAGCGACAACCCATCCAAGAGGTCACAAAAGATCCCACAACAACATCCAAAGAACTGCAGTCCTGACTTGTCTCAGTTAAAGTCAGTGTTAATGACTTAACCATAAGAAAGAATGCCAACATACCAACAGTAAAATATGGTGGTGGTTGTGTGATGGTCTGGGCCTGTTTTGCTGCTTCAGGACCTGGAAGACTTGTTGTGGTAAATGAAATGATGAATTCTGCTGTCTACCAAAAAATCCTGAAGGAGAATGTCTGGCCTTCTGTTCGTGACATCTGCAGCAGGACAATGATCCAAAACACCAGCAAGTCCACCTCTGAATTGCTTAAGAAAAATAAAATGAAGACTTTGGAGTGGCCTAGTCAAAGTCCTAACCTGAATCCAATTGAGGTGCTGTGGCATGAACTTAAAAAGGCGGTTCATGCTCAAAAACATTCAGTTGTGGCTGAATTACAACAATTCTGCAAAGATGAGTGGGCCAAAATTCCTCCATGGTGCTGTAAGACTCATTGACAGTTATCGCCAATACTTGATTCCAGTTGTTGCTGCTAAGGGTGGCCCAACCAGTTATTAGGTTTAGGGAGCAATCACTTTTTCACACAGGGCCATGTAGGTTTGGATTTCTTTTTCCCTTAAAAATAATCACCTTCATTTAAAAACTGCATTTTGTGTTTACTTGTGTTACCTTTGTCTAATATTTAAATTTGTTTGATGATCTGAAACATTTAAGTGTGACAAACGTACAAAAAATTGAGAAATCAGGAAGGGAGCAAACACTTTTTCACACCACTGTATATAGAGGCTCCTCACAACCGAGTACAGCTAAATCTGTGGCTTCAACAGCAATGCATAGATCATCCACCAAAAACTAAAAATGATTGCTCGTGTGGCCAGTGGTAGAGCACAGGACAGACACAAGAGCACCAGGTATGTTTTCACTTGTATGAATGTCACAGATCTGCAGATCTGATGCTGATGTTTAGCTGTCATATATGTGGCCAACAGCAAGGCTGCATGAAGTAAAATAATAAATAAATAAAAATAGTTACGTGTGCTTCCTAAGGCTTAATGATTAAGGAAAGATATCAAATAGTTTTTGATGCACTCGTGCAATGATATGGACTTGATATTAGGTGTTTCAGCATATGTTATTAATGTTAATTTTTAAATTATCATAAAATATGGAGCAATAAAATTTTCAGAAAAGGCATTTATGTGTTAAGTTAAATAACAAGCATTCACGGCATTAAAGCAGCATGAGTATTTTAATGTCTTGGTAAAACGGACAGCTACCACGACATTAAAACACCCAAACACAGTGTTGTGGTTCTTTGTGGCTCTGATGAGATTCTTCATCTGCTCTGAGGTAAATCAGTTTATGTCCAACATCTTTAAACAAAATGTGACTGACTTTATTCCGGTGGAGATATTGATATATCTCTTACAGTCCTGCTGGGCATTTTAGCAGCGGGGCTAGCTAACGAAGCTATTTTATGCAAGACCACTTTTTAAGGTAATCTTCCCATCCCCCAATCGTTGTGGGAAATGGTATGATTATATTACTGTTTCTGAGGTGTAAAAGATCATATCCCACTTTTCTGATGCCAAAGTCATTGTTTTTTTTAAAAAGGAAAAGCATCCTGTTCACATGACAACTCCACATTCTAAAATATTACCTTAAGCTGTGCACATAATTCACTCAAGGCATCATGGGGGCTAGGAATAAGGTGGATATACAGCGGAGAAAATAAGTATTGAACACATCAATATTTTTCTCATTAAACATATTTCTGATGGAGCCACTGACCTGAGATTTTCATCAGATATCAGTAGCAACCCAAGTAATCCATACATCTATGTATAAATTCATGAAATCTCTGTCTGTGTTTGTGTGAGTTTGTGTCTGTTTCACGCATATTTCTCAAACCGTTTGTCAGACTGGCCTCAGATATTAAACATGGTTTCTTGAGGTTACAAGGGTGTGCATTCCAGAATATGGAGTCGCTCAGTCAAGCTGCTGAGTGTAGGGCAAAGGAGGCTACCTCACAGCTGCCGGCCAGAACGCAGTGGCTACAGGTAGGGAAATAAACAAAGGGAAAACTAGAAACAACAAGGACCTCAAAACATAACATAATACATAGCTCCACAGATAAACCTGAGCCACAGCTGGTCAGAACCGAGCCCTAAGAGCAACCCGGCTCGGTTCATGACAGAGCCCCCCTCTCAAGGGCTGGACACCAGACACCCACGGTAACATCAGAAAAGAAAGGACCCCCTCCCCCCAGCAGGAACAGCAACCAACGAACCCGGGTGGGAGGTAGGGAGAACAGGTAAGGAGGGAACGAAATACAACCCCACCCAGGGCCCATAACAGAAAAAAACAATTACCGCAGCCAATTACTGCCAATTACCGCAGTCAGGTGCAGCTGAGGGCTGCAGCTGACTCTCCTCCCCTAGAGCCAGGTAAGATCTCTCCAACACAGACATAAGAAACACTAGAGAGATAACTTTCCTGAGCTTGAGCTCTACCGCCGTCCAGGACTCCATCAATCCTGGTGATGAAGACTCAGGCCCGGCCTCAAGGAGGTCCAGCTCTAGCTCCCAATCTGCTGCGGTAGCCTCCGCAGCTGGCAAGATGGTAATTACAGTCCCACAGTCCTCCTGCAACTGCTCCAACGCTGGGGATTCCTCCGGCGTGGCTGCAGGGGAACGTATCCATGCTGGCTCCGGAGCGGAACCCTCCAAGGCCACCGACTCCTCCACTGTCTGATGGCTCTGATCTTGGACCAACGGGTGCTTAGGGAAAAATGGAGGAGACACAGAGAGAACAGGAAATGAGTAAGTGTTTGTAGCTGGAGGAGAGGACCCAGCGAACTGCAGAGACTGGGCCTTCCCCTCAGGAGACAAACAAGGTTTATCATAATTTAGTTGAGTTGAATGAAAAAACACTTGTCTGTCATCCCGGTGTTCGACGTTGGCAGCTGCAGCAGGCAAACAGTTATCCCTCTCCGTGTCAACGGTGATCTGGACCCCTTCAACGGATTGTGGAGGAGCCGTCTCCATGGCAACGGAGGTGGGTGTTCTCGGGGTGGCCCTAGCAGACCACATGGCAGCTGGAGGGGAGATGGTTGCCGAGGACAAGGAGGGCTTCTCCTGACGTTTCCACGCAGGATGACGCTGTTTGCGGGAAGCTGGTGCTGGTTTAGGTGGAGTGGGAGCGGGAGCGGGTGAAGTACTCTGGCATGGAGCAGGAACAACGGAGCCCCGGGAACGTTCCCCCTTCGATGTGAGCTCGGTCGTCTTCGGGGACTTCCTTACCCTCTCGCCATGCTCGCGGTGCAGCGCTGCCAACAGGGAGAGTCTCTCAGCTCCTTCCGGGTGCTCCGTGAGCTGAGGACATCACCGGACCTCAGCCTCTGCCAGACTCACATACCAGAGGATGTCCTCCGGGTGGAATATTCTCTCACTGAGGAGATTAGCTCATCTTTGTCCATCAGGGCTCAGCAGTGTTCCAGCCTCAGGCTCATTGAATAACTATAACTCGCCACATCCATCGCCAACTCCAACACAGGTGAGTGAAAAAGAAAACAGTTCAAAAATGAAAAAAAGTATGTGTGGGTGTAACCCGCTAAATCCTGCTGGACTATTCTGTCATGACCCTCCTCGTGTGTTTTTACGCAGTGCACCGAGGAATGAGGATAAAGGGTGGATTTAGGCATGGGGTTACACCACAAGTACATTTATTAACAAAAAGGGCAAACAGTTCCAAAATATAGACATACAAAAATGGTACATTGTACACTAAATGGCTACATGATGAGCATGGAGCGGGCAGACCACAGTGTACTGTGGCCACAAGACAAACAGTACAAAAACAGGGCAGACTTACAAAAAGATGACAAGGTTCACTTCCAGACTCACACGATGGGACGTGCAGTGGACAGACCACAGTGAACGGTGGCACGAAACAAACATTAGACAATACCATAGTCCAGCAATGCTTGACTGGCAAAGGCCGCTTAAGTACAAGTATTGCTGGCAAGACAGACTGGGAACACTTGGGCGAAGCACGGGAAGGGAAACTACTGGAGAAGACTGTCACGAGAGTGAGGGCGTGGTCGGACTGGCAAGTGTCAGACAGCGCCCACACGAGTGTAGGCCAAAGGAGGCTGCCTCACAACTATTGGCCAGAACGCAGTGGCTACAGGTAGGGAAATAAACAAAGGGAAAACTAGAAACAACAAGAACCTCAAAAGATAACATAATACATAGCTCAACAGATAAACCTGAGCCACAGCGGGTCAGAACCGAGCCTGAAGAACAACCCGGCTCGGTTCATGACAGTACTATGGATAAATTTTCAGCATGGGACACATATTTTTTCCAGTGTACAAAATTTTTCACTGGGTCTGAGGTGTGTATAAAAAAATGCATTTTGGCAAACGTTTAGAGGGTCAAAAATGCAATTGTTTAGGCATAATAATAATAATAATAATAATAATAATAATAATAATAATAATAATAATAATAATAATAAATAATCTTCTCGCATCAATAAAAAACAAACGCTTACAATAGAGCGACGGCGCTCAGTCTTTGTCAGTCACACCCTCAAGGTTCAGATCATTATTTGGCGTCAGTATCGCCCCACAACGACAATATAAGCACCGCCTCAATCTTAACATTAAAGATTTAAAAAACCTTTTAATAAAAAATATTGTTAAAATATAAAATGATGCACAACAGTGGGTCTCAAATATTTGTAAATATTTGTAAACATGTCCTGTTATAGTACTGCATGAGTTTATTGACGATACACAGAAGAAACTCAATATTACACTGAACTCATCACTGAACAGTGATATAAACTAAAATAATTATAATGATGACTGAACAACTCCCATTCCCCAAAGTGCAGGATACACTATTATGAATATAAATGATAAAAGATTAACAAATAACTGATCTGACAAACAAATAAACAAGGGATCTGAAACAGTCGCTATTATTGGATGTCCCATTCATTTTCAATGTTTAGGTATTATGTAATTAACATTCGCACAATCAAATAAATCTTAGTGCTATTTACTCCCTTTTATATATTTCAAAGTCTATCATGTGATTGCCTACATATAGACTACACCTCTTTGTATTCCACTTTCACACACAGCCTACATTTGGACCTGTAAAGCCTGATTGGGATACCTGTTTCAGACAGGAATACTTGCATTCTATGGGCATGCACTAGTACAAATAAATCAAGGCAACTGTGTTCACAAAACAAGTCACACTTAATAAAGTTTAATGACACAGGGAACAAGTATTGAACACATGAAGAAAATAAAAGGTTCAAAAAGGCATAGAAAGCCAAGAAACCAGCTGAAATCCATCAAAATTTGGGAAAACATCCCATCCCCCATCAGTGCAAATTAATTTCAGCTGATTAAGTCCTGACTAATAGCTTTAAAAAAGGTCTGTGAATGTCAGCTTGTCACACCACAAAGAACTCATGATAGGTAGAAGCAAAAAGTTCTCTCTAGAGTCTTCGCAACCTTATTGTTGCAAAACATAATGATGGCATTGGCTACAGGTGCATTTCTAAACTGCTAAATGTTCCAGTGAGCACTGTTGGAGCCATTATTCATAAGTGGAAAGAACATCATTTTACCATAAGCCAGCCATGAACAGGACCTTCTCGCAAGATTTCTGACAGAGGAGTCAAAAGAATTATCAGAAGAGTTATCCAAGAGCCAAAGACCACTCGTGGAGAGCTCCAGAAAGACCTGGAGTTAGCAGGTACTGCTGTTTCAAAGAAAACAATAAGTAATGCTCTCAACTGACATGGACTCTATGCCCGCTCACCTTGTAAGACTCCATTGCTGAAGATAAAGCATGTTGAAGCTCAATTAAAGTTTGCTGCACAACATTTAGGCAAGCCAGTAAAACACAGAGAGAATATGGTCTGGTCAGATGAGACAAAAATTGAACTTTTTGGATGTCACAACACACAGCATGCTTGGAGGAGAAATGGACCTGCACATCCCATCATGGTGTGGGGTTGTTTTTCAGAACATGCTACAGGCAGACTTCATATAATTGAAAGAAAGATGAATGGACAAATGTGCAGAGACATCCTTGATAAGAACTTGTTGCCACCTGCCAAGATGCTGAAGATCAAATGATGGTGGACATTTCAGTAAGACAATGAACCCAAACACACAGCCAAGGAAACTCCCAAATGCCTCCAGACAAGGAAAATAAAATTACTAAAATGGCCCAGTCGGTCGCTTGACCTGAATCCAAATGAAAATCTATGGAACAAACTGAAGATCAGAGCTCATAGAAGACATCTATGGAACCGTCAAGATTTGAAGACATTTTGTGTAGAAGAAAAGGCTAAAATCACTCCTGAGCAATCCCTGTGCCTAGTTTTTCCATAAAGGAGGCATCGGGAACCTGTTATTACCATCAAAGGCTTTTCTACTAAATATTAAATGAATTTCATCGTGTGTTCAATGCTTATTCCCTTTGTCATTCCACTTTATTAAAAATAACTTGTTTTGTGAACACAGTTGCCTTAATTTCTTTGTATGTATACATTACTTGCGTTGTTACTGATATCTGGTGAAAATCTCAGGTCAATGGCTCCATCAGAAATAATATTTCTGATATATGTCATGATGCTGAGCACGGGGAGAGCACCATGCTCAGGCTTTCAGTTTGTTATTCTGATTATTTTCTGTATTTCCCCAATTCTGTTTAGTATTCAATATATGTATATGATGATATTTGAGTTTGCCTTTTGTTTTGGTTGTTCATGAGAATTCTTGTTTAGTTATTTTTAGTCCCATCTATTTATAGGATGTATTGATTACCATCCAGTTTTGCAATATAAATATTGTCTGCCTGTTAGACATGAGCTTACCTTCACCTTCTACTTTCAGTTTTCTTTTGTAATGTAGTATTTCTGTAATTGCATCTCTTGTTTTTGTATTTATCTTATCCTTGCCTTGGTGGTTATTTTTCCGTTCTTGTACTCTCTAGTCTGTTCATCATTTTGTATCATTCCATATTTTTAGTCAGTCACCCTTTGCCATATTCCTCCTGCACTTTTATTTTGACAGCGGCCCATGTTTACTTCCTTCCTTAGCTCAAGTTCGTGGGCTGTCACAGCTGTCAGTATTGTTGGTCTGATTATCCTCGTTCCTGTCACCCACAACTGTGATCACTTGTAATTATTTCCTCTGTGCCCTATTTAAAGGCTGTTGCAACGTAGTCTGTTGCAGCGTCCTTCTCAATGACCAGACGTGAGTTCCACGTCTTATTCTCTGTCTGTATCCAGTGTGCGTTACATGCCTCAGCCAGCATTTCATCCAGGCTGTTCTCCTTATTATTCTATTTAGGCTATTTGGTCTTACCGGCATGAGTCCCATGCTTCTGCCTTTGTTAGTCCACCCGGCGTTTCCATACACCTTAACCTGTGGCTGTTCCACCTTTTTGTCTCCCTGCCTGCCTTTGTAAGTTTTCTTTCTCTTGTTATATTTTTTGTGTTTTTTATTAATAAACATTAGCAACTCACATGTCAGCGTTTTGGTCTTCGTTCCACCCCTGTCGGGCCGTTTATGACATATATTAAACATATGTTTAATGAGAAAAATGTTGACAAGTTGAACACTTATTTTCCCCAGCTGTGTGTGTGTGTGTATATATATAGGAGGGTCCCGGTGATAGCACCGGGACCCTCCCACGATGGCCGTGGGTGGAATCGGTCCTGCTCATTGTCCAGATTACTAGGCAAAGGTTCATCCCACACAGATCTATCCATCGGTCGGCGAATTGGCCAGTCCCACAAATCACAGCCTGACCACTCTTCTCCAACCCAATACTGTGAGAAGGAACTCCTCACAGTTGCCCAATCTAACATGGATCTCACCACTCCCATGTCAATCAGCAACGGCACTGTTACTCTGTCCAGTTCCACCATATGGCAAGAATAATCTTTGACACTTGGGAATACACTGCGAACAACCGTGGGAGGTGAAGCGGGGTCTCCTTGGTTCTTGGATCCCCTCGCTCAAACCTGTAACATGCTGTGGAGAAATGATTCAAGAATCCACATGTGCTGCAGTGTCTTCCTCTTGCCTGACACTCTCTAGCCTTATAACGGTGCTTGGTGGATCCACAACCCAAACACCTGGGCGATCCCAGGGCAGACCTCATCTTTACAGCATTGGCGCATTCTTCATCCTCCATGCCATTGTCGTTGTCCAGGTCCACTGCTTTCGCTGTCGACTGTGGTTCAAAATGGCAGTGTAACGCTCTCGCACCAAGCTCCCATGATAGCTTATCTGCTGCCTCACACTACTGAGGTAACTCAATGGCCATGGGTAACGTCAACTTGCCCAAGTGTGTTAGGAGCTGCGACCTTGCTGCCAAGCAAAGGGTATGTTCTGCCAACTGGTTGCAGACCATCTCTTCCTCTAATGCTCTGAACTGATAGTCCTTGGCCAGCTGACGTAGTTCTGCTACAAACCGCTGCACTGACTCGCCAGTCTGCTGGCGGTGCTGCTGAAACTGAATCTTGTTGATGATGACGTTTTCCAGGGTGTGAAAATGTCACACCATTAGCTCAACCACTTCATCAAAGCTATCACTGTCACCCAAGGTACTAAGGATATGCTGTCCTTCCATTCTCAAGTTGTGAACCAACAGTGCCCATGCCCGCAACTTCTCCAGACTACCAAGGTTCAATGCCACTAAGTAATTTTGGAATGCGGCAAACCACCTCACTCAAGGGACTGGAGGCTCACCAGGAAGCTCTAAAAACGACCGAATAGTAGAAACCCCCGCGTCCATACTTTTACCCCCATCGCCAAATGTTATGTCGGTAACGTGAGAACCAAGGACAAGACTGAGTGTTGAACTGAACACAACTTTATTGTAGATGCTGGTATGTGTTTCACTTCTTCTCATTCATAACCAAAATCTGTGTTAGTTCAAGTAGGCACATTCAATTCAACTTTATTTATATAGCGCCATATCACAACAACAGTCATCTCATGGCACTTTCAAATGTAGGGGAAACCCCACAATTGCAGAAAGACCCCAGCAATCAGGCGATCCCCAGTGAGCAAGCACTTGGTGACGGTGGAGAGGAAAAACTCCCTTTTAACAAGAAGAAACCTCTAGCAGAACGAGGCTCAGGGAGGGGCAGTCATTTGCTGCAACTGGCTGGGGGGTGAGGGGATAGAGAAGATGGAGAGAACAGACATAAAGAGAGCAAACATTAACGGAGAGAAGCAGAGTACATTATTGGAGGTCACCCAGCAGTCTAAATCTATTAACAGCAAAACAAAGGGAGGGTTACGAGACACAAGATCCCTCCTTAATCATGTATATTGAAGAGGAAGGTTTTTACCCTATTCTTAAAAACAGAGATCGAGTCTGACTCCCGAACCCAAATTGGTAACTGGTTCCACAGGAAAGGAGCTTGATAGCAGAAGGCTCTGCCTCCCATTGTACTTTTGGATATTCTAAGTATTACAAGTAATCCAGCATTTTGGGAGCGAAGTGCTCTCTTAGGATGATAGGGTAATATCAGATCTTTCATGTAAAAGGGGGCCTGATTATTAAGAGCTTTGTAAGTGAAAAGAAGGATTTTAAACTTAATTCTAAACTCTATGGGAAGCCAGTGAAGGGAGGCCAGAACCGGAGAGATATGATCTCTCTTTCTAGTACCTGTTAAAACTCTTGCTGCAGTGTTTTGGATCAACTGAAGACTTTTTAAAGATATTTTAGGACAACCTGATAAAAACGAGTTACAATAATCTAATCTAGAGCTAACAAAAGCGTGGATCAGTTTCTCAGCATCACTCAGAGACAAGATGCTCCTAATCTTGGCAATATTGCACAGATGACAGAAGGCTGTCTTAGAAACAAATTTAATATGTGAATTGAAAAACAGATCTTCATCAAAAATAACTCCAAGGTTCCTCACAGAACTATTCAGAGTAAAAGTAGCCACATCCAAATCAAGACTTTGATTTTGAAAGGTATTTCTAAGGTTTTTTGGCCTGACAAGAATGACTTCAGTCTTATCTGGGTTTAATAGCAGAAAACTACAAGTCATCCAAGCTTTGATTTCCATAAGACAGGCATCTAACTTGGCTAATTGATTATAATCATTGGGCTTCATTGTCAGGTATAATTGTTTGTCATCTGCATAACAATGAAAATGTATAGAGTGCTTTCTAATGATGTTGCCTAACTGAAGCATATATAAACTAAAAAGAGTAGGGCCTAACACAGATCCCTGTGGAACTCCATGACTGAGCTTAGGGTTGGAAGAAAACTCATTATTGATATGAACAAACTGAAATCTATCGGACAAATAAGATCTAAACCACTGCAGTGAAGTACCATTTAGTCCAACATAGTGTTCTAATCTATCAAGTAGAATTTCATGATCGATAGTATCAAAGGCTGCACTAAGATCTAAAAGGACAAGTACAGAAATGAGTCCATTATCAGATGCGATAAGAAGGTCATTCGTGACCTTCACTAAGGCTGTTTCAGTGCTGTGATGAATTCTGAACCCAGATTGAAACTCTTCAAAGAAACCATTTCCCTGTAAGTGGTCAAATAATTGCGTAGCAACAACCCTTTCTAAGATTTTTGAAATGAAAGGCAGATTAGAGATTGGTCGATAAGTTAGCTAAAACTCCTGGGTCGAGTGTTGACTTTTTGAGTAAGGGTTTAATTACAGCAATTTTAAAAGCCTGCGGTACATGACCCAAGGTTAAAGAAGAATTGATTATTTGAAGAATACGGCTACCAATAAATGGGAAGACTTCTTTAAATAACCTGGTAGGAATAGGGTCTATTCAATTCAATTCAATTCAATTCAACTTTATTTATATAGCGCCATTTCACAACAACAGTCATCTCATAGCACTATCAACTATAGGGGGAACCCCCACAGTTGCAGAAAGACCCCAGCAATCAGGCGATCCCTCCCTTTTAACAGGAATAAACCTCCAGCAGAACCAGGCTCAGGGAGGGGCAGTCATCTGCTGCGACTGGCTGGGGGGTGAGGGGATAGAGAAGATGAAAAGAACAGACATGTAGAGAGCAAACAGCACGATGGGGACTCAATCTATGGGAAAGAACAAGCAAATGTTAATGACCAGCAAAAAAAACATTTCATTGAGAGTGAGGAAAGGAGTGAGGCCCAGTGCATTACTGGAGGTCCCCCGGCTGACTAAACCTATGAGCAGCATAGCTAAGGGAGGGTTCAGAAACACACGATCCCTCCCTAATTGTAGGCTATAACAAAAAGGTAGGTTTTAGCCCTATTCTTAAAAACAGAGATCGAGTCTGACTCCCAAATCCAGATTGGCAGCTGGTTCCACAGGAGAGGAGCTTGATAACTGAAGGCTCTGCCTCCCATTGTACTTTTTGATATTCTAAGTATTACAAGTAATCCTGCATTTTGGGAGCGTAGTGCTCTGTTAGGATAATACGGTAGTATCAAATGTTTTAAATAAAAAGGAACCTGATTGTTTAGAGCTTTGTAAGCAAGAAGAAGGATTTTAAACTTAATTCTAAACTCTATGGGAAGCCAATGAAGGGAGGCCAGAACCGGAGAGATATGATCTCTCTTTCTAGTACCTGTTAAAACTCTTGCTGCAGCATTTTGGATCAGCTGAAGACTTTTTAAAGATGTTTTAGGACAGCCTGATAATAAAGAATTACAATAATCTAATCTCGAGCTAACAAAAGCGTGGATCAGTTTCTCAGCATCATTCTGAGACAAGATGCTCCTAATCTTGGCAATATTACGCAAATGATAGAAGGCTGTCTTAGAAACAAATTTAATATGTGAATTGAAGGACAGATCTTGATCAAAAATAATTCCAAGGTTCCTCACAGAGGTATTAAGAGAAAGAGTAACCACATCCAAACTAAAAGTTTGATTTGGAAAGGAATTTCTAAGTTTTTTTGGACCAACAAGAATGACTTCAGTCTTATCTGAATTTAATAGCAGGAAATTACAAGTCATCTAAGCTTTGATTTCCTTAAGACAGGCTTCTAACTTGGCTAATTGATTACTATCATCTGGCTTCATTGACAGGTATAATTGTGTGTTTTCTGCATAACAATGAAAATGTATACAGTGCTTTCTAATAATGTTGCCTAACGGAAGCATATATAAACTAAAAAGAGTAGGGCCTAGCACAGTTCCCTGTGGAACTCCATGACTAAGCTTTGAGTTGAAAGAAAACTCATTATTTACATGAACAAACTGGAACCTATCAGATAAATAAGATCTAAACCACTGCATTGAAGTTCCATTAAGTCCAACATAGTGTTCTAATCTATCAAGTAGAATATTATGATCGATAGTATCAAAAGCTGCACTAAGGTCTAAAAGGACAAGTACAGAAACCAGTCCATTATCAGATGTGATGAGGAGGTCGTTAGTGACCTTCCCTAAGGCTGTTTCAGTACTATGATGGATTCTAAACCCAGATTGAAACTCTTCAAGTAAACCATTTCCCTGCAGGTGGTCAAATAATTGCGTAGCAGCAACTCTTTCTAAGATTTTTGAAATGAAAGGGAGATTAGAGATTGGTCTATAGTTAGCTAAAGCTCCTGGATCTAGCGTTGGCTTTTTGAGTAAGGGTTTAATTACAGCCATTTTAAAAGCCTGCGGTACATGGCCTAAAGTTAATGAAGAATTGATTATATGAAGAATAAAGCTACCAATAAGTGGGAAGACCTCTTTAAATAACCTGGTAGGAATAGGGTCTAAAAGACAAGTTGAAGGTTTGGATGAGGAAACTATTTTGTCTAAGTCACAAAGGTCGATTGGAGTAAACTCATCAAGACAGACATCAATAGAAGGAGTTGTAGTAGTTGCTGTACTTAAGTTTACAGTGGGAATAATCTTTATGATTTTATCTCTAATAGATAAAATTTTAAGATTGAAAAAGTTCATAAAGTCCTGACTAGTAATCTCTAAGGGAATGCTAGGATTGACAGAGTCCTGACTCTTTGTCAACCTGGCTACAGTGCTGAAAAGAAACCTGGGATTATTCTTGTTCTCTTCTATTAATGCAGAGTAATAACTCATTCTAGCTTTTCTAAGAGATTTTTTATAAATTAAAAGATGATTTCTCCAAGCTAAATAGATTTCATCTAAATTAGTGGAGCGCCATTTTCTTTCTAATTGACGAGTCTTCTGTTTTAAGCTACGAGTTTCTGTGTTGAAAAGGAGTTAGAAATCTCTGATTAGACTTTTTCTTTTTTAAGGGGGCCACCAAGTCTAGAGTCTGATGCAGAGAAGCTGTAACACTATCCACCATGTTATCAATTACAGAAGGGGCAAGCTGTCTATAGCTTATTTCCGTTGTGTTGACACATGGTATAGAGGAGATAATCCGCAAAAATTTGGTAACAGCATCATCTGAAAGACATCTGCTGTAGTAATATTTTTCTTTAGGAGTCAAATAATCAGAAATAGTGAAATCAAAGGTTAACAGACAATGGTCTGACAGTACAGGATTATGAGGAGACACTACCAGATTTTCTATTTCTATACCATATGTCAGAAAAAGGTCCAATGTGTGGTGGATATAATGGGTAGAATTTTCTACTTTCTGGGAATACCCCAATGAGTCTAATATTGAATTGAATGCCTTATTAATACAGTCACTATCTACAGTACATCAACATGTATATTAAAATCCCCTACTCTAATTATTGTATCTGATTTCAGCACTAAATCAGCTAAAAAATTGGTGAATTCGGATAAAAACTCTGAGTAGGCTGAGGGAGGATGGTAAACTATAGCAAAGAAAATTGGGTTTAAGCTAAGATTGCTAACATGCCCCATGGTGAGGACCTGGCCCTCAAAGGAATTAAAACATGTTTTTTGCTTTACATTAACTAGTAATTTAGAATGTAAATTGCCGCTACTCCACCTCCACGACTAGAACTTCTGGGATTATGATAGTTTAGATAACCAGAGAGAGTTGATTCATTTAAACCAACATAATCATCTTGCCCTAACCAGGTCTCTGTAAGGGATATTAAATCAATCTGATGATCAATTAATAGATCATGAACTAGTAGAGACTTGGGAGTTAGAGACCTAATATTTGTCTATATCTAATATAGACAAATAATATCTAATATCTGTCATCTCTGCTCGAGTCTGAGTCACACCCTATGCAGGACATACTGAACACACTGAGGAGTTCATTTAGCAGCAGACTACATCATCCTAGGTGCGCAACCGAGAGGTTTTGCAGGTCCTTCCTACCTACGGCAGTCAGACTGTATAACCTAAGCAGGGCTGCTCGCAGAGATAGCAAAAAAACGTGACGACCTAATAGTATTGAATGCAAAAGATGCAATAGACTTATGTAACCCTTGCCTTATGTTAATTAGGTAAGGGAAATAATTAAGTGTAGACCAGTTGCTAGGTTGGTAAGGGTTACAATAGGGAATTAGAGTGAGTGTGGAATGAAATAGCTGGAGGCAAGAAATGAGCAATTCATGTCTGTTATTAATAAATATAGAATGAGCAAAATATACAATGTACAAATATCTAAATATAACAACAGCCGGCATGAAATAAAACCCCATAAGTGTCCTACTGAGCTCAGTGTTTGTTTGTCCTTTCGGGTTAGTCGTTCGACCAGTCAAGATATCTTGTATCTCCAGACTCAGGTTTCTTTTCCTTTTTCTAAAGCAGCAGCTTGAGTTGTTACCACTTTGAATCCTGGGCACTGGAGAGAGGAGGGATGCTCTTCAATCGAGATCCTGGTTAGATCTCAGGTCAATCTCGGTTCAGTCTCGGGTCAGGCTCGCCATCTCCATTCGGAGAGAATCCAGGATCCAGAAGGTTCTTGATCGGCAACCAAAAAAAACGTAGCCTGCACGACAATAATGGTATTATTGTTTACAGCTAGAGTAATTTGTCTTCCAATCCCTTCTTATATAACACCATAGCTTAGTGTTTAAATTCTTCTCTCATATTACTATTATCACAATTCAGCAATATAGTAATATCTTACATTTTACATGCATGTGTTCTTTTTCTCACAATCTCTCTGGTAGCACATGAAATACCCTTTTTTCATGTAACCAATTAAATGAATTTCTCTGTTCATCTCTACATCATTTAACAATGAAATTATGATTAATCCCTTTTAACCTTGTCTTTGTAAATCATGAAATGAAATACAATTAATCTATCACATAACCAGGGAATATACCGTCCTATTACTTCCAATATTCCCTTTTAAAATCAGTAAAACCCTGTCTGAGCTACTGGGTTTAGCATAACCTATGGATTTACATAGTAGACCAACACCATGTGCTTTTAGCATCAAACTACACATTGCATTCGACAGAAATAGTGCATATGAACTAAAAGTACTTCAGCATACTGTTGGGAACTGAAATCACATTTAGGAAAACCATACAGACACAAAAATAGCCTTTTCCATTGATTTTAAACAGAAAAAATCCACTCGCGTATTAGCATTAGCATAATGCTAACATTAGCATGTATTGTTTGGTTTCCACTCACCAAGATGAGGTATCAGTGTGAATACAGCAAAGGACACAGCCACAATGCCCCTCACGCTCGTGCTCCCGTCAACTTAGGATAATAAAGGTTGCAAATTAGCGTTTGGAGAGTGTTTAGATCCATTTATAGCATCTTTCTGAATGAAACTCACCAAGAAGAGGTATCAGTGTGAACCAGATTGCTCACAGCCTCTCTCTCGTCCGCTCTCATATCATGAAAGACCGAATTCCGAGTGCGCGCTTGCTGCCTCTACTCGGAAGGCGGGGCTAATATCGCTCTTAACGAATGGAAAGACCCAGATCACCCAACGTGACCATGAAACGGAAATTTAAAAGTTGGATGACGAGGATCGCACTTCCTCTTCCCCAAGATAGTCGGTTTTCAAAATAAAATCACACACTTTCATTAATACGAATGAAATCTGAGAAAAAGGGTCATTTTCTCAGCTGGGTTACACTTACACAATGGTCCCCTCCAGTATATACAACTAGGACAGTATCGGTCGCTACGGAGGGTGAAAATATGTATAGGTACATATTCATACTATGTAGGATAACTAAGTAGACGATTATGTTGTTTATTCCATCTCGCTACAATGCTCCACACTTTGTATATATATTTATATATTGATGTGTATGTATGTATATCCACTGCTCTTATTTATATCTTCCGTATCTTCTTAATTATTGCTCTGAGTGTTACTATCCCTGTGCTGTTGCAATCCTGGAATTTCCCCATTGTGGGACTAATAAAGGCTTATCTTATCTTATCTTATTTAACAAACCGCATTTAATTTTCACATTGTGAGGAGGAAGGGAAGCCGAATCATTAAATTTAGAGACTTGAAGTTTAATTTGAGATTTACCAACTTTTTGTTTAATCACTATGGGATGTTTATACATTACATTTTTATTAACTTTGGGGGGAGTAGACAAAGGTTCTCTAATGGGGAAGACAGGGGCTAAGTTGAGGGGTAGCGGATGAGAAGGAGCTGCAGAAAGGGGTGAATTTATCAAGTTATGTTGTATTTGTCTTGGGTTACTGTATAATATTTTGGGTAACAGGAAACAGACACAATCTCTATGGGGTTATCAACTGAAGACTGATCTAAGCAGTGAGGATTATTTGGATTAATAGGATTAATATGACAAGTGGAATTCTGTTTTCTTTTTCAGTTATAGGTTTTTGGTTTTCTTTTTTTCAGACAAGGATGAAAAGGAGATGTTTTAACTTTACCTTGACATGTTTTGACCGGCACCTGCAGTCTTCCTTGCACACTTCTGAGGAAGACTGCAGACGCCAGTCAAAACATTGCCCATTGTTCAGCTGTGTCATAGGGAGCTTGGCAAGCAGTCTGTGGCAGTAGCATTAGCCACTAGCCACTATCACTGTGAAGATGTCAAAATATTCCTTTGGAACTGCAGAACCTCCTCAGCTACATCAGCCTAAACTGTCTGACTATCATTAAATCTCTTAGAATTGTGTTGGCCCAAATACATCCACAGGGGCTTTAAATGCAAGATTATTTCTTCCAGCTCACCAATACCTTTGTATGGTCTGTCTGCTGCTCCAGGGCATAACAATTACAGTACATCATCAAAATAAACCCCATGTGCACACATGCACTCTGCAGCCATGCATACTGCCACCCACTGACATGAAAGAACCACTACAGACACTCATGTGCAACAACGGCGAATTATTTGCAATTTTTTGGGACCAGTTAAGAAGTGAAATTAGATAATTTCCAGCCACCCCCAGATTTTATCTCATGGACCCACGACTGAAAACAGGGGTTGAGAGAATGTTGTGACACTGTGATTACCAGTGTTGGGCAAGTTACTAAAAAATAGTAACTAGTTACAGTTACTAGTTACTGCTTTTCAAAAGTATCTGAGTTGCTTTTGAGTTACTGCATGATTAAAGTAACTAGTTACTTGGAAAAGTAACTTTCACGTTACTTTTAAATGCATACTTAAATCATCTTGCACACATAGCAAGATCAAGGGCCTCTTGTTCGCGTCAGAAAAAAGAAGAAAAAGAAAACTGAGAAAAAATATCTCAGATTTACATAAACTATTGAAATTAGTAGAAAGTCAGAAATTTACTAAAAAAAACCGCTGTGAATTCACAGTGAAAATTTTGGACCCCTGGTGGGCCATTTTTGGCCCACGAGCCCTATGTTTGACACCCCTGGACCAGCCCATTAAAAATGCATATTTAGAGGATTTATGTCCATGAAATTATTGCATATCACAACAGCATGTAAATTAATGAGATAAAATAAAATAGAAAGCACCGATAAATGAAAGGTCACCACTTAGAAGAAGCTGTTCTTTACTGCACCAAATCACAGTCACTTTTTCTATGTGTGTAAGAAAACTTTAAATGCATTTAATGCAGACATTTAATGTGAGCTTCTTGCTCAAAAAAATACTCATGTTTAACCACAGAGGTAGGAGCTGTTGGGGGCTAGGTACTGCTCGGACAACAGGTGATCAGGGCTCGATATGAGAAGTCGCCACCACCACGGCATTTCTACCCATTGAGTTGTGATGTGAACTGGGGCAGGACAGGAAACGGACCCGCGGAGGAGACTGTGTGATGGCTGCATCAGTTACGGTAGGGTCAGTTTATATTTATTTGCTTATTTATTTGTTTGCCTTTTCCTTTGGCATGACAACCTCCAGTGGCTTGAGGTGCTGGGGATGGCAGTCCCGCCAATAGCCACCAAAACTGTGTATTCATCCCCAGTTGGCAGCTGATGAGGAAGGTGTCACCAACTGCAAGTTGTATGATCGTCTGTCTGCGCTAAAATATCTATCCATATTAATAAAACGAGTAACGCATTTGATCAAATTTCAGTAACTGTAACGAATTACTGAATTTTTAAACAGTAATTTTGTTACACAGCACGTTACTGCAAAAGTAGTGGCATTCCAGTAACGTAACGCGTTACTCCCAACACTGGCGATTACCTATAAGCAACAGGTTTAATGTAATTTTTTACATACATAAAACATCTAAAATGGACACCTTCAAGAACAGCCACAAATGCAATTGAGAATGTGTGGCTTTGTTTGTTTTATTATTCTTTTGTTTTTGGACAGTCAAATTGGAAAGAAAAACATCTGTGGTTTATACAGTGGGGTAAAAATGTAGTTAGTCAGCCACCAACTGTGCAAGTTCTCCCACTTAAAAGATGAGAGAGGTCTCCAATTTTCATCATAGGTATACCTCAACTATGGGAGACAAAATGAGAAAAAAAAATCCAGAAAATCACATTGTCTGATTTTTAAAGAATTTATTTGCAAATTATGGTGGACAATAAGTATTTGGTCAATAACAAAAGTTCATCTCAGTACTTTGTTATATACCCTTTGTTGGCAATGACAGAGGTCAAACATTTTCTGTAAGTCTTCACCAAGGTTTTCACACACTGTTGCTGGTATTTTGGCCCATTCCTCCATGCAGATCTCCTCTAGAGCAGTGATGTTTTGGGGCTGTCGCTGGGCAACACGGACTTTCAACTCCCTCCAAAGATTTTCTATGGGGTTGAGATCTGGAGACTGGCTAGGCCACTCCAGGACCTTGAAATGTTTCTTACGAAGCCACTCCTTCGTTGCCCGGGCGGTGTGCTTGGGATCATTGTCATGCTGAAAGACCCAGCCACGTTTCATCTTCAATGCCCTTGCTGATGGAAAGAGGTTTTCTCTCAAAATCTCACGATACATGGCCCCATTCATTCTTTTCTTTACACGGATCAGTCGTCCTGGTCCCTTTGCAGAAAAACAGCCCCAAAGCATGATGTTTCCACCCCCATGCTTCACAGTAGATATGGTGTTCTTTCTCCTCCAAACACGACAAGTTGAGTTTTCACCAAGAAGTTCTATGTTGGTTTCATCTGACCATATGACATTCTCCCAATTCTCTTCTGGATCATCCAAATGCTCTCTAGCAAACTTCAGACGGGCCTGGACATGTACTGGCTTAAGCAGGGGGACACGTCTGGCACTGCAGGATTTGAGTCCCTGGCAGCGCAGTGTGTTACTGATGGCAGCCTTTGTTACTTTGGTCCCAGCTCTCTGCAGGTCATTCACTAGGTCCCCCCATGTGGTTCTGGGATTTTTGCTCACCGTTCTCGTGATCATTTTGACCCCACGGGGTGAGATCTTGCGTGGAGCCCCAGATCGAGGGAGATTATCAGTGGTCTTGTATGTCTTCCATTTTCTAATAATCACTCCCACAGTTGATTTCTTCACACCAAGCTGCTTACCTATTGCAGATTCAGTCTTCCCAGCCTGGTGCAGGTCTACAATTTTGTTTCTGGTGTCCTTTGACAGCTCTTTGGTCTTGGCCATAGTGGAGTTTGGAGTCTGACTGTTTGAGGTTGTGGACAGGTGTCTTTTATACTGATAACGAGTTCAAACAGGTGCTTTGTCCACAGGTAATGAGTGGAGGACAGAGGAGCCTCTTAAAGAAGAAGTTACAGGTCTGTGAGAGCCAGAAATCTTGCTTGTTTGTAGGTGACCAAATACTTATTTTCCACCATAATTTGCAAATAAATTCTTTAAAAATCAGACAATGTGATTTTCTGGATTTTTTTTTCTCATTTTGTCTCTCATAGTTGAGGTATACCTATGATGAAAACTGGAGACCTCTCTCATCTTCTAAGTGGGAGAACTTGCACAACTGGTGGCTGACTAAATACTTTTTTGCCCCACTGTATGTTCACCAATCACCATGATCACCATGACGTCCAGGAGCTGACAATGGACTTAAAATCATTTGTTGCCCTGGTTCTACCAGCCTTGGAGTCGATAACAAAAAGATGCATAAAGAATCAAAGATTTTATAATCCATCCATCCATCCATCCATCCATCTTCTACCGCTTTTCCGGAGGTCTGGGTCTCAGAGGCAGCAGTTCAAACAGAGAAGCCAAGACTTCCCTCTCCCCAGCCACCTGCTCCAGCTCTTCAGAGAGGATACCAAGGCGTTCCCAGACCAGCTGGGAGACATAGTCTCTCCACCGAGTCCTGGGTCTGCCCCGGGGTCTCCTCCCAGTGGGACGTGCCTGAAACACCTCAAGTGGGAGGCGTCCAGGAGACATCCTAATCAGATGCCCATACCACCTCAACTGACTCCTTTCAATGTGGAGGAGCAGCTGCTCTACTCTGAGCCTCTCCCGGATGACTGAGCTCCTCACCCTATCTCTGAGGGTGAGTCCAGCAATCCTAAGGAGAAAGCTCATTTCAGCCGCTTGTATCCGCTTGTATCCAATTTTATAATAATAATAATAATAATAATAATAATAATAATAATAATAATAATAATAATAATAATAATAAGAAGAAGAAGAAGAAGAAGAAGAAGAAGAAGAAGAAATTTCTACCTAAAGCAGCAGCTGTCAGACTTTGGCTCGATGAACATTGTTCATCAATAATGGCCATATTTATGGTGGTTCTGAATCAGAGGGTGGCAGCATTAATATGTGACTGCTTGTGTGTGATGTGTGCATCAATATATAGTTGACTGAAGGCCCCCCCACCCCACAGAGTTTTAACACATATAACTGTTGACTGTATCAGAGCTGTGTGATTCTGCCCATGAAAATTTAATGCGTACATGCCAGAAGGCTGTCACACTGTATTACAAAGCCAAATGAGACTATGTAATAGGGTAACTGAAGCAAAAGATTTTATCAAAATCAATATACACAGAAAGGGCCAAACAGAGCCTGTTCGCTAGGTTAACGGAAGAATCAGTGACGTATGACTACATTTGATGTAGATCAATGACAAACACGCACATACGCACAAGTGTTTGACAGTATTAAAATGTGTTCAAGTCTGCTGATAATGAGGACCCATTAATGAGACCACTGACATCCTGTGTGGATGCTCTGCTCCATTGTGCATTACAGATATTATAGGCATTCATCATCCATGTGAATGTGTCATGCATGTCATTAACATCACAGTTGACTGTGAATCCACTGTTGCCACACGAGTGCAAAAATCATTCATGGTCACACACTTAAATTACATTTATCTTGACATATCCCAGAACTCATTTATCCCGACGTCAGTAAAACTTCTAGACTCAAATAGATAAGTCAGGGACATTTATAATTCCTGCTCTTAATGACTGCTGTTATATATTTATTATGCATGTTATTTGTATTATTTACTGGGTTTCATTTTATCTATATTTTTTTATATGAAGGATCTTATGTACTACTTCTTTTGTGTATGTGTGGATTGTGTGGTACAGCATGGGTGAAAAGCCCAAGACAAATTTCTCCTTGTGGGACAATAAGGTTTATCTCATCTCATCTCATCTCTCATCATCTCATTTCACAAGCAAGGAAATGTAGATTGGCCTAATTGTCTGCATAATTAGGGAAAACAATGGTTTTCCTTAATTGTGCAGACAGGGCTTGCAGTGTTGCAGTCACTTGGCATTGCCACATCTATCACTTTTCTCTTCTGTTTGTTGACCACCACATTGTCCGGTTGGTTAGTCATCACCAGTTTATCCATCTGGATCTGGAAGTCCCATAGGCTTTTAAGCTGGATCATTCTCAGTCACCTGTGGTGGTGTCTTCTGTCACCAAAAGCTAGATGCAAGCTTAGGAGGGGGAAAAAAAAACACAACAATAAAATCACACATGTGATATAAAATATGTAAATTTCTGGTTAAATAGTCAAAAATACAAATCGGGAAATTACAGATTTAGGAAAATAATTGCAAATTTGCAAGACAAAAAAAACAAAATTTTTAAGAGAAGTTTCAAATTTATTATTAGAAAGTTTCAAAATTGTGATAAAAAATGTTGCAAATTTAGAACAATAAAAACTAAATATTTCTATAATAAATTACTGCATCAGAATTGCAAATTAACAGGATAAAAGTTGCATATAAAAATATCCATCCATCCATCTTCTTCCGCTTAATCCTTTTTTGGGTCGTGGGGGGCTGGAGCCTATCCCAGCATCTTTGGGCAAGAGGCAAGGTACATCCTGGACATATCGCCAGTCCATCGCAGGGCCGACACGGAGAGACAATCATTCACTCTCACAGTCATACCTAAGGACAATTTTCAAATTTATAATTTGAAAGTTTCAAAATTGTGATAAAAAATGTTGCAAATTTAGAACAATAAAAACTAAATATTTCCAAAAATAAATTACTGCAACAGAATTGCAAATTAACAGGAAAAACGTTGCATATAAAAATATGCCAATTTAAAATGACAATTCTGCTGGTAGATTACTTTTTCTTCCGAAGTCCTCTCAGCCTTCAATATCATTGTTTTTCTCTTGTGTTGCTCTTTTGAATCATATGTAACTTTAGTCTATTGTGAAAGGCTGAAGAACTGGGGTGTTATTGTCCCCCCACAGGGCAGATGGGTGGCTTTGGTGGCAGCAGCAGCAGAAGCAGCGGCAGCAGCATCAACATAATGTGAATGTGATAACTAGAGAAAGAAATGGCGTGGCCTTTTCAAATTGATATCATGGATGTATCTATGAAAATACTTGGATGAATTTGAACTTGGGTGACATCTGACCTTTAGGTTGAGGTCAGAGGTCAATTTTCCCAAAATCTTGTGAATGTGATAACTTGAGAAAGAAATGATGTGACCTTTTCATATTGATACCATACTTGTATCTATGAAAAATCTTGGAAGAGTTTGAATTTTGCTTGGGATCAGTCCGCCAAGGTCTCCGCCTTTGACCGCCGCCTAATCCACATAGCACAGGACCCCCATGATCCCTCCTGCAGGTGGTGAGCCCACTGGAGGGCAGACCCATGTAACTCCTTAGGGCTGAGCCTGGCCGGGTCCCATGGGCGGAAACCCCGCCACCAGACACTAGCCTTTGAGCCCCTCCCCCAGGCCTGGCTCCAGGGTGGGACCCCGGTAACCCCATACCAGGCAGGGTACACTGAATCCTTGATATAGAATTTATCATGAGAGTCTGTTGGATCGTTCTTAGTCTGGCCCTTCACTCAGGACCAGTTTGTCTTGGGTGACCCTATCAGAGGCAAATTGCCCCGGACAACATAGCTTCTGGGATCACTGGGGCACGCAACAAACCCCCCCCCCCCACCACCACCACCACCACCACCACGATAAGGTGACGATCCATCAGGGGAGTCAGTTGAGGTGATATGAGCATCTGATTAGGATGCCTCCTGGACGCCTCCCACTTGAGGTGTTTCAGGCACGTCCCACTGGGAGGAGACCCCGGGGCAGACCCAGGACTTGGTGGAGAGAGTATGTCTCCCAGCTGGTCTGGGAACACCTTGGTATCCTCTCTGAAGAGCTGGAGCAGGTGGCTGAGGAGAGGGAAGTCTGGGCTTCTCTGCTTGAACTGCTGCCTCCGCGACCCAGACCTCCGGAAAAGCGGTAGAAGATGGATGGATGGATGGATGGATGTTTGAATTTTGGTAACCTTTGATCTTTAGGCAACAAGTCTGTTTAGAATAGAATAGAATAGAATAGGGTTTATTGTCATTGTACAGTTGTGTTATAATAAAATTTGGATTGTTGCAATATGCAAATTAGGTCCAATTATGCACTATTCATGGATGCAAGTTCACTTGGCAGACACTTGGGTTTATCTGCAACATTTTTGTAATTGGGACTTTGCCTCTAACTATTATCGTTCTGAAGCTATTGTCATTTGAAAATTTGAGGTCAAACTCTGCGTTTTCCTGACAAATATTCTACACGCTCAAAGGGTTAAATCCTGCAGATCTGCATTAATCAGCAGGGAAAAGGAGAAGAAGAGGAATAGGTGATCCCCCGCAGCAGAAATAATCAGGTTTACCCAGGAAGAGTAAACACATGACACCACATGACACCCAACAGATCACCCCCCATGACATCAGTGGGAACAGCTGGGCCAAACTTCACACCTCTGTCGATTTACATGTTCCCTTCTGAGGACCATTCAAACAGAGCTGCCGCTGAGATGGAAACCAAAGGGTTAAAGGGTGATGTGGCTTTATCAGCAGCACTGATAACCCCCCAACTGACCTGCTGGCCAGGAACTAACAACTCCTCAGGCCTGTTAACACAATTTTAACAACAAAAGGACATGCAAAAGAATAAAGATTCCCTTTGATTTAACAGGATAACAGCGTGAATTTTCTGGTCTGTGAATGAACAGAGTAGCCATGAGTGTTTCACGGAGTCACTTACTGAATTATATTGGTTAATCTAAGTCACAATTTCAGGAAACATAAACTTCAGGGGAAACTTAAACCCATGACACATTGTTTTAAATTTTGCTGATTTTTTTTTTTCCGCTTCTCTTCCAGTCCTTGTGGCCACTGTCTGATTGCTTTGAGTTTTTAAAACATCATTTTAAGAAAAATGTTAACTGACTTAAAGTACATTTCTAACTACACTATATCATACAATATGCCATTTAACATACAATTTCATTTGATAGCATTTAGATTTTAATTCAAACAAGCAGAGTATTTGCAACCAACTTAATTAAGACTTGAACAAAAACAATCAATCTGAATACAACTGGGAGTGTTTAAGAATAAAAATCTTTGGATTCCTTAATGAAGTTCTGCCTCCAGATCACCTGCACTCAAACATTCCAATTATCACTCATGAGATGGACCAGATTCCATACAAAATGTTAAAAATTTTACTTTGGCTTCGTCTTTAAGGGGTTGCTGTTCCAGTTAAAAGTCTCAAATGTTGGAGAGTCCACCTTTGTATAAAACAGCCATGTCAGTATACCACAAAAGGCTCAAAGTCGCTAAGATAATTTGGAGGTTAAATCGGCTGTTAATGTCATTTAAACCCTGCATGGCTTCGACAACGTGGAACCAGCATTTCACTTTGAAATGGATGGCTCGAGTTATTGCAGACGAGCAAGTTTAAAACACACACTAAAGTTAAGAGTATTGCAAGAAGGAAAATAGTTTAATATAAAACACAGCTGTCTTACCTGTCTTGATGTGGGTGCTCTGGGGTGTTGCGTGGCATGTGGAGTGCCTTATAGATCTGGCCCATTAAGATAAGATAAGATAAGATAAGATAAGATAAGATAAGATAAACTTTTATTAGTCCCACAATGGGGATATTCCAGGATTGCAACAACACAGGGATAGCAACACTCAGAGCAATAATTAAGAAGATACGAAAGATATAAGTAAGAGCAGCGGATGTACATACATACATACACATAAATATATAAATATATATACAAAGTGCGGAGCATTGTAGCAAGATGGAATAAACAGCATAACCGTCTACTTAGTTATCCTACATAGTATGAATATGTACCCATACATATTGTCACCCTCTGTATTGTCCTAGTTGTATATACTGGAGGGGACCATTGTGTAAGTCTGTTTCATTTTTTGCATTCAATACTATTAGGTCGTCACATTTTTTTGCTATCTCTCCGAGCAGCCCTGCTTAGGTTATACAGTCTGACAGCCGTAGGTAGGAAGGACCTGTGAAACCTCTCGGTTGCGCACCTAGGATGATGTAGTCTGCTTCTAAATGAGTTCCTCAGTGCGTTCAGTATGTCCTGCATAGGGTGGGACTCGGACTCCAGCAGAGATGACAGTTTAGCCACCATCCTTCTCTCTCCTATCTTCTCCACTGGGTCAGGGCGCTGCCCCAGGACAGAGCTAGCTTTCTTGATCAGTTTGTTCAGTCTCTTCCTATCGGTTGCTGTAATGCCACTGCCCCAGCAGACCACTCCAAAAGTGATGGCTGATGCCACCATCGTGTCGTAGAATGTCTTCAGCAGCGCCCCTTGTACACCAAAAGGCCTGAGTCTCCTCAGTAGGAACAGCCTGCGCTGTCCCTTCTTGTAGAGTGCATCGGTATTGTGTGACCAGTCTAGTTTTTTTTTTCCACAATATCTTTATTGAACCTTTTTTTTTTAACAAACATGATACAAGCACTCAAACACTAACACTAAAGTACTACAAAAAAAAATACACTAAAAACACCAACAACCACCAACAAAATCAAATCTTCAACAATGCTCCTCTGTTTAGTCTAGACAATCCAATACATAAGTATACATATTATTTTCACCAGTTTGGAATTTACAAGGTCCACACTCATCATCCACCTTCTTCTTCAAGAGTTATGTTTAAATTTTTTACATAATCAATAAAAGGTCTCCATATATTCTCAAACACAATTTCCTTTGATTTCAGTATATATGTTATTCTTTCTAATGGAAGGTTTGTTAACATCTGTCTTAACCACTGAGTCACATCTGGTCTATGAGTCTTTTTCCATAATAGTGCAATACATTTTTTGGCATTAAGCAAACTGAGGTCTATGAATGTTCTTTCACTTTTATTAAAATTATGCTTTTCTGGGTACAGACCCAACAAAAACAGTTTAGGATTCAATATGATTTGTTTTGGGATTATTTTTTCAATTGTTACCCTCACCTCTTCCCAAAACATTCTTATTAATCTACATTCCCAAACACAATGAAATAGGGTTCCTTTACTTTCCATGCATTTTGTGCACGTATCTGGTATATTTTTGTTATATCTATTTAACTCCTCCGGTGTAACATACATCCGCATTAACCATTTGAAATGTATCAATTTAAGACGTACATTTATTGATTTGGTTTGAGCTTCTGTACAAGCCAATTCCCATTGTTCCTCTGAAATTTCAGTTTGCAGATCTTCTTTCCAGTAGTTTAATCTTTTCAGTGAATTTTCACTTGAAGATAGTGTCAATAAGTTATAAAACTCTGAAATAATACCTTTTTACTTCTTCTTTTTACTACTTCTTTTACTATCTTTCATCAACATTTTTTCCAAGGATGAATAAATAGGTCGAGTGAGAGCTTTATTTTGATTTGATCGAATAAAGTTTCTAAGTTGAAGATATTTAAAAAAAATGTGTTCTATTGAGATTAAATTTGATCCTCAGCTCTTCAAAAGACATTATGTCATCTGCACATGGCAAATATAAATCTTGAATCTTTTGTATCCCTTTTGAATTCCATACTTTAAATACAGCGTCCGCTCTTCCTGATTTAAAATATTGATTACCCCAAATTGGACTAAATTGTGACAATAACTGTGGTTCTTTTAAATAGTTTTTAGCTTCACACTATATTTTGATCATATGCTTTACAAATGGATTTTTAACTTGTTTTTGTAATTTTTTTGCCGAATCTGAGTATATGAATATGGGAAGAGGTAAAGGTAAATTGTATGATTCCATTTCAGTCCAGTGAGGGAGATCATTTGATGAAAAATAATATGTCATAGACCTCAGTTGTGCCGACCAATAATACAACATAAAATTTGGACATTTCAGACCTCCACGATCAAATGGTAAATATAATAAAGACAGACGTAATCTAGCCCTCCTGTTGTTCCATATAAATTCCACTAACTTTTTTTTAATTCTTGAGAATAAATCTAAAGGTGGTGGTAAGGGAATGTATTGAAATAAATAAAGTATTTTAGGTAAAATATTACTTTTAAGTATATTGATTCTCCCGATCATCGACATTGGTAGTGACATCCATCTCTGAGTTAACTCATTGATATCTGACATTAAGGCTTCATAGTTGACACTGGCGACTGATTCTAGCTTAGGCACAATTTGGATTCCTAAATATTTAAACTGATTTACAACATTGAATTGATTTACCTCAGGGTCTGGGTAATTTCTCTGGGTCTCATTTCGCATTAATACTGAAGATTTAGTTTTATTTATTTTATATCCTGATATTTCCCCAAAATTCTTTATTAAATTCAACAAGGTTGGAATTGATTTTTTTAGATTCGACATAAACAAAATTATGTCATCGGCGTACAGGGAGATTTTATGTTCTGTTGGTCCAACTTTAATTCCATATATTTGTGAATGTAAACGTATCGCTATCGCTAAAGGTTCAATTGCCATAGTAAACAGTAAGGGTGAAAGTGGACAGCCTTGTCGACATCCTCTATTGATTTTTATTGATTTTGAAATATTGTTATTTGTTAGGATTTCTGCTGTAGCATTATTGTATATTATCTGAACCCATTTTATGAAATTATTTCCAAGTCCAAACCTTTGTAAGACTTCAAAAAGAAAGGGCCATTCAACTCTATCAAAGGCCTTTTCGGCGTCCAGTGATAGGAGAGCTGTATCCGGTGCTTCTTTATTAAAATAAATAATATTAAATAGTCTTCTTACATTATGGAAGCCTTGTCTTCCCTTTATAAAGCCATTCTGATCTCGATTAATAATATTTGGTAAAATTTCTTGTATTCGTCTTGCTAAAATTTTACAGATTATCTTAAGGTCGGCATTTAATAGGCTTATTGGTCTCATATTTTCACATTTATTAGAGGGCTTACCTGGTTTTGGCAGCAGTATAATTAAGGCATTGTTCATGTATGATGGTAAATTATTATTTTGAAATGCTTCTAAAACCATTTCCAAAAAAGGTTTTATTAATTTATTCTTAATTTTTTTATAAAGGTCAACTGGAAGACCATCTGGTCCTGCACTTTTTCCTGATTTCATATTATCAATGGCTAGCCCAACTTCTTCTTGACTAATTTTAGACTCCAATATCTCCCTGTTTTCATTTGGAATACACGGTATAGATAGTTCGTTCAAGAACCCATTTAGTTTTGTTAAATCAGATTCATTTTTGGTATCATATAATTTTTCATAGTAATCTCTAAAGGCTCTGTTAATTTCTAAAGGATCTATAACTACCTGTCCGTTACTTATAATACTGGTAATTGGTGTTTTAATTTCTAATTGTTTAATCTGCCATGCCAATAATTTTCCTGATTTTTCACCTTGTTCATAAAAAGATTGTTTCAATCTTAGAAGACTTGAGGCAGCTCTATTCGCTGATTTTTTGTCGTATTCAGCTCTCAAAATCAGTAATTCATTCTCCAACCTTGGATCACTTCCTGCATACACTTTTTCCTGAAGACTTTTTATTTTATGTTCCAATTTGGCTCTCTCCTCTTGAGTCTTCTTAGATTTTGATCCTGTATAACTAATAATATGTCCCCTAATAAAAGCTTTGAAAGCCTCCCACTTTACACATGCTGATGTTTGTGTAGTATTGATGTCAAAGAACTCATCTATCTGTTTTTCTATATACTTGACAAATTCCTCATCCTGAAGCCATTTATGCTGAAATTGCCATCTACCTGATTCCTTTGTCAATTTTTTATCTAAATATATTAGACAGCAGGGTGCATGATCAGAGATCACGATGTTATCATAAAAGCAGTTTTGAATCTTGGACCTTAATTCTGTGGAAATCAAAAAATAATCAATATGTGAGAATGTCTTGTAGGTACTGGAATAACAAGAATAGGCTTTAACTTGTGGTTTCATTTCTCTCCATATATCTAACAATCTCAATTCTTTCATAAAATGATTAATAGTCATCCTACATCCATTGTGCGTACAATCCAGTCCTGTTGATCTATCTATACCTGGATTCAATGTACAATTAAAATTCCCTGCTATTATATGTTGCCCTGTAAGTGATGATAAGATAAGAAATAAATTAGCAAAGAACTTTTGATCATCTATATTGGGACCATATAAGTTCACAAGATTTATATTTTCTAATAGCAAAGAACCTTGAATGATTACATATCTTCCAAATGTGTCTCCAGTTACATTTTTCACTTGAAAAGGGACTGATTTATGTATGAGAGTCATAACTCCCCTGGCCCGGGATGAAAATGATGAGGTGAAGACATTTCCTTGCCATCTACTCCTAATTCTTTTTATATCCTCCTCTATTAGATGAGTTTCTTGTAAAAACACAATTTTTGAACCCATGTCTTTTATTTTATTCATAACTTGTTTAAGTTTTTTTAAATTTTGTAGACCTCTGCAATTCCATGAAGTTAAATTAAGATTAACACTTTGGTTTATGATCAATAGAGAGTTTGGGATTACCTTGTAGTGTAAACATGCCCATACAAAGAAGCAAAAACATGAGTGGTTGAACATTCATCCTACAAACTACACACAAACAAATTCCCCCTTCCCACACTTGTGGCGAACCCCCCAAAATCAAAAGAAAAATTCCGTCTCCCGATATAGCCATCGACCGTTCCACATCCACGGGGAACAGCCTAAGCCACTCCTTCTTCATCCTCCCAATCACCCTAACTCTACTGCTTTTAATGACGTAACATTAACTCTCCTCTGTAGTTTTCCAACTTAACTCCAAAATTTTTAGCAACTTTGTACATCATAGTTTTTTTTTGTTTGTTTTGTTTTGTTTTTTTTTAAAATATATAATACAATCTATATTTTGTAAACTTGCTATTTACTTCAAGTCAGTCAGATGCCTGTGCAAATGCTTAATTATTCTACCTTATATTTTGTTCATGCTTAGCTCCCACCAGTCTCTTCTTTTTCTTTGATCTTCTTGATGAACTCCTGCGCTTCCGCTGGGGTCTTGAAGATGTGGGTTCTGCCCTCATACGTGGTCAACAGTCTCGCAGGATAGATTACACCATGACGAATCCCAAGGTTGTGCAGCTCCTTACGTATGGGATCAAACTGCTTCCTCAATTGTTGGATTCCTGTGGCCAAATCTGGGTAGAACCGCACCTGCTGGTCCTGGTGTTTAATCTCTCCTTTAGCTCGTGCAGCGTTGAAGATCTTCATCCTGTCTCTGTTGCTAAGAAACTTCATAATTAAGGTCCTCGGCGGTCCCTTATCTCTCCGTGGGCCAATACGGTGTGCATTTTCCAGAACCACTGCTGATTGCAACTCCGCGCTGCCCAGCACCTCCGGAATCCACTTTTCCAGAAAGGAACATGCGTCCCGACCTTCTGATTCCTCTGGAAGACCCACCAGCCTCAAGTTGTTCCGTCTCGACCGAGATTCCAAATCCAAAATATTATCTTCCAGACATTTATTTTTTTTTCCAAAGTGCGCACCTTTAATTGAAGACGGGTGACGTCATCTTCAGCACTAGAGAGACGGAGCTCCATCTGCGCCACTCGTTCTACACAGTCACCCAATTCCATTCTCATTCCTTCCAACGCTGCCATAATCCCATCAAATCTAGAGGAAAAGTCCGCTCTCATTGAACTCATGGCAGCCATCAGCGCATCTGCGCCGCTCCCCGCAGACATCGCACCGTTGCCAGCCTCCTCCGCCATATATGGAGTTTTATTTGCTGCGTCACAGACCTGAAAGTCCGTTAATTTGGACTGTTTCGGCGGCTCGCTTTTTCCTCTACCTGGTTTTCCAGCCTTAGGCTTCGCCGACATATCCTCGCCCAAACGCTGGGATACGTTCTGTCCCAAATGAGAGAGTTATTTGCCGATTTTTTTTTCTCCAGGAGCAGAGCAGAGTGAGACACGTCCGTCTTACGTGGCAGCCATAACCGGAAGTCCGTGACCAGTCTAGTTTATTGTTCAAATGAACACCCAGGTACTTGTAGGACGTCACCATCTCAATGTCTGTTCCCTGTATGTTTACTGGTGCTGTGAGGGATTGTCCTTGCCTGCAGCAGTCCACCACCAGCTCCTTAGTTTTCCTCGCGTTGATCTGGAGGCAGTTCCGATGGCACCAGTCCACGAAGTCCTGGATAAGTCCTCCGTACTCAGCTTCACCTCCGTTAGAGATGAGGCCAACGATCGCAGAGTCGTCAGAGAACTTCTGTAGATGGCACTGTGTTGTGTTGTGTGAGAAGACCGCAGTATAAAGGGTGAACAGGAAGGGAGCCAAAACCGTTCCCTGGGGGGCCCCCATGCTACCGATGATCGTGTCGGACACACAGTCCCGGGTTCTCACAAACTGTGGCCAGTTAGTGAGGTAGTCCAGCATCCATGATGACAGGTGCTGGTCCACCCCTGCGCACAGCAGCTTGTCCTTCAGGATCATCGGTTGGATGGTGTTGAATGCACTGGAGAAGTCAAAGAACATGATCCTCACCACATTCCCGGGCTTCTCCAGGTGGGACAGAGAACGGTGAAGGAGGAAGATCACTGCATCCTCCACCCCAATGCCATGCTGGTAGGCGAACTGGAGTGGATCCATCACTGGTCCCACCAGGGGGTGGAGGTGAGCAAGGAGCAGGGTCTTCATCATGTGGGACGTCAGGGCCACTGGTCTGTAGCTGTTCAGGTCTTTGGGGCGGGAAGTCTTTCGTGTCTGGTACCACACAAGATGTTTTCCACAACTGTGGTACCCTCCCCAGCTTCAGGCTCAGGTTGAAGATGAGCTCCACAATCCCACACAGCTGATCTGCACAGGACTTGAGGAGCTTTGCGCTGATGCCGTCCGGTCCCGACACCTTCCTTGCCTTGATCTTCCTCAGCTCCGTCCTCACCTGGGTCTTAGCGAGGGTCATGTTGGGGGGCTGTGTGTTGGGAGTGGGGGGGTGTTGGGGGAGTGGGGTGTGGGCAGCAGGACTTGATGTCTTTAGAGGCAGCAGTGGTTGTTGTGCAGTCGAGGGGGAGGGCGGTTGGTCAAACCTATTAAAAAACAGGTTCAGATTGTTCGCCCACTCCCTGCCCCCCCGTGGCCTGGGGGGAGGTATTCTGGAGCCCAGAGATGGTTTTAAGGTTTCTCCAGACCCCACCGATGTCACTCTGTTGCAGCTTGTCCTCCATCTTCTTCCTGAAGCTGTCCTTGCCTTCTCTGATCTTCCTCCTCAGCTCCCTCTGTACGGACTTCAGCATCTCCCTGTTCCCCGACTTGAAGATCCTCTTCTTCTCTCTCAGAAGTGTTTTTTATCTCAGGGTAGATCCAGGGTTTGTTGTTCGAGCAACACCGTATGGTCTTGGTGGGTACGGTGTTGTCCACACAGAAGCTGATGTAGTCCGTGATGGTGTGAGTGAGGCCATCGATGTCCTCACCATGTTGATTGCAGAACTGCTCCCAGGCAGTGGTTTCAAAGCAGTCCTTTAGAGCGTCCATTGCCTCCTCAGACCATAACTTCACTATGCGCATGACCGGAGGTTTTCTGTGCACTAGGGGTTTGTACACCGGCAGGAGATGAACCAAGTTGTGATCCGATCTCCTGAGTGGGGGGAATTGTGATGAGGTGTACGCCTCCTTAGTGTTTGCGTAGAATAAGTCCAGTGTTTTATTGTCTCTAGTGTGGCATGTGACATACTGGGTGAACGTGGGTAGAATGGGAGACAGTGAAATATGGTTGAATTATTATTTATTCATTTATTATTATTCATTATTATTATTATTTTTATTATTATTATGTGGGGAAGGCGAGCGGCCGTTTTTCTTTTTTTTTTCTTCAGTTTGAGTCTCTTCATTTGTACTTACTTACTTTACTTACTACTCCTGCGGGAAGAGGGCTGGGTGGCCATCCACATGTGTAGAGCCAATCAGGTTAACCAGTGCATGCCAGCATTGACAGTTTTAGGGCAGCTCCTCTGCATTGTTAATGTTAACAGCGACTCTGAGCTGTCAGAGGTCTCTCTCCATGACAACAAACCATCTGGTGCGTGCCTTGCCCCCTTGTGGTGTAGACTTGTACTGCACAGCAAAATTGTGGAGATGGAGTATTTTTGATGGATGCTGGATCCAATCCACAAGGAAATGCTGCAGTATCTTGTGGTATTTAATAGCTGTTTGTTCATTAAAAATGATTTAAGGATTGTGCGTTATTTTTGAGGTCTGGTCCTCCACCACTATATCAGAGAAGGTAAAAACGTTGACAAAACATACAAACACTTCATAGAATTAAAATTAACAGGCTACTTACATATTATTTAGAGTACAAAAACCCAAGTGGAGAGTCAGTACATCACACTTCCTGTTATCATCATGTGATCACAATTGGTTCTCCTCAATCTCACTCGGGTCTTTCTAGAGATCTCACGTTATTTTATATAATTATCTCATGATCTTGAAGATCGAGGAGGAGGAAAGGGGGAAGGTGTGTTAGAAGGGAGACAGAGAAAAGGAAAGCTTGAAGTATGGAGGAGAGAGTAGAGACGTTAAATGTAGGAACTGCTTAGAATGTGTTGAGAAGGTGGAAGGAGTACTCTGAAGAGCTGATGAATAAAGAAAATGAGAGAGAGGAGGATGGATGAAGGACAGATGGTGAACATGTCCATGTCCATGAATACCCTTAGCTGGTTAAATTCTCATTTATATGGTCAGTGTATCCCAATCAAAGGCATGCACCATGTGAGTACCACGAGGTTCAATTTTAGGCCCACTGCTGTTTACTTTGTATATTAATGATTTGCCATCAGTATATGAAAATGACATAAAAATTGATGTATGCAGATAACAGTCATCTACACACATGAGAAGGATTCTAAACAAGTGGCTTAAAAGTTAATGATAGCAATGGAGAAAGTGTCAAAATGGCGTAATCAATCATGCCTCACTCTGAACATGGGGAAAACAAATACCATGTACCTTAACAACAAACAAAATCATGGGCACTATCCAAATATAAATGTAAATGAAGCAAATATAGAAAATGTAACTGTCATGGCCGCCAATCATGGCACCTGTGCACGCACCTGCCTGTCATCTCCTGCGGCCCTATTTATTTCCATCAGGACCAGTGCTGGGCGCGGAGTCATCTGATTCTTTCCTGTGAATTACGCCACACCCTGCCCCCATGCTTCCCTGCACTGAATTCTCCAGCCATCGGCTTCCAAGCCCAGCTGAACGACGTCCGGGCAGAGCCCTCAACGGCGGACCTCCATCCCCCTCCAGGCGGCGGACCCTTATTCCACCTCCAGCTAACCTGCCTGCAGACAATGTCACTTCAACATCTGTTGACAGGTTGCCAGTCTGTACGGTGCTCTGCCAGCCCAGCTGGAATAAATGGATTGCACTACACAACATTACACCATATAACCGCACTCACGCACCCAATCACTCATGTTAACAAATAAAGTATGTTAATTGTGTTAATCCTGAGTCGTGTCTGTTCTGTGGGTCACCTGAACCATGTCAGTACGACTCTGCCAAAGTGACCTGGCAGACAGCGCACTCATGCTCCGTATTAACCACCTAGAGGCTCGGGTAGACCAATTAGCGTACCAGCAACAGGTGATGCTAACCCAGCTAACCTGCATCACCGATAGGTTAGATCGTCTAGCTAGCCCACAGGGTTTCCCCACAGCACCAGCTAGCTCCTCAGCTCTCGCAAGTTCTACTGCTAGCTCCACCACTAGCTCTACGCTTAGCCCTCACTCTACAGGTTCCTCTAGTCGGCTCACTCCCGTCCCTACTCCCGCCCGCTTTAAAGGGGTGTTGGGAAAAGCCAGGGGGTTCCTCATGCAGTGCGAAATCGTGTTCCAACGGGTTCCCGGAGATTTTCCCACTGACCAGAGCCGCATTGGCTATATGATCAATCTGTTAGAGGGGCGGGCTTTAGCATGGGTTTATGCGGTCATGGCTAGGGCCAATTATGTTTCCATGACATACGTTCAATTTACCCAGGAATTTCAGGAAGTGTTTAGTCACTCGAATCGGGAAGATGTACTCACCTCTTGCCTGTTAAACCTTCGGCAGGGGTCGAGGGCAGTCGCCAATTACGTTGTTGACTTCTGGGTCATAGCTACGGAGGTCGGGTGGGAAGATGTCTCCCTGAGTAGTATATTCCTGAGGAGTTTGAGCCATAGCCTGCGGGACGAGCTGGCCCGCCTGGAGAAACCCTCCACGCTGCATGAATGTATCTCACTGGCCATTAGCCTTGACAACCGTCTGAGGGAACGAGCCGCAGAGAGTAAGACTTCCGGCCGCGTGGATAATAGGCCGCGCCGTGCTCTCCAGCACCCCTCTCCCCCGTTGGCCCTCCTGTCTACTGACCTCTCCGAGGACGAAGAACCAATGATAGTGAGTGGGTCGAAACTTCCTGCTGAGGAAAGACAGCACCACCGTGAGTTGGGGTTGTGTATCTATTGCGGGAGCGAGGAGCATGAACCTGAATTCCTGTCCTAGGCGGCCAAAAGGGGAAGTCCGTGCGTCGAAGTAGGGGGCCTCATGGACGTAAATGATAACAATCTCCTCACCCACTTTCTCATTCCTATTCGGTTTTGCTTTGGTCACAAAGAACATAAGACACATGCACTCATTGACTCAGGGGCTGAGCAGAGCTTCATTTCTAGGAGTCTGGCAACCCGTCTGGATCTACCTATGCAGCCGTTAAAAACTCCCCTTAAGATTATTGCCCTGTCTAAGGCGGCGTTGGCCACTGTCACTCATCGGGTCGCCTCGGTGCCAGTCATCATTTCAGGCAACCATCGGGAGGAGTTAAATCTGTTTGTCCTACCGGTGTTATGATCCCCGGTCATTCTGGGCTACCCTTGGCTGCATCTGCATAATCCATCAATTGACTGGCGTTCAGGAAGTATTGTGTTGTGGAGCCCTTTCTGCCTAAGTGCCTGTCTGCAGTCTGCTGCATGTTCGCCTGCTATGCCTTTGGATGTCCCTGCCTCTCCCCCCCGGGATCTGTCAAAAGTGCCACCGGAATACCATGACCTTGAGGCCGTCTTCAGTAAATCCCAAGCCCTTTCCCTTCCCCCTTATCGTCCGTATGATTGTGCTATTAATCTGTGGGCCGGTGCTCCTCTGCCATCTAGCAGACTTTACAACCTGTCTGCTCCGGAGCACACGGCCATGGACTCGTATATTAAGGAGTCTCTCAGCTCAGGTATTATTAGACCTTCATCTTCGGTGGTGGGGGCGGGGGGGGTTTTCGTGGGGAAGAAGGACGGCTACCTCAGGCCCTGCATCGACTTCCGGGAACTTAACAACATCACTATCAAGGATAAGTATACTCTCCCCCTCCTCAACTCTGCATTCGATTCCCTTCGGGGGGCTTGCTGCTTTACCAAATTAGACCTGCGCAATGCCTATCACCTGGTGTGGATACGTGAGGGGGATGAGTGGAAGACGGCCTTTAGGACCCCTAGGGGGCATTTTGAATATCTGGTCATGCCGTTCGGGTTGACCAATGCCCCGACCGTCTTCCAGCGTCTTATTAATGATGTGTTCAGAGATTTTCTGGGCACCTTCATGTTTGTCTACCTTGACAACATTCTCATCTTTTCTCAGTCCATGGAGGAGCATTGCGTGCACGTCAGGCGACTCTTGCAGTGGCTGCTGGAGAATAAGCTCTACGTCAAGGCAGAGAAATGTGAGTTCCACGTCTCCAGGACCTCTTTCCTCGGCTTCATTATTGCCCCGAAGGAGATCATCCCGGACCCAGTAAAGGTGAAGGCGGTGGTGGACTGGCCCACCCTCGCATCGAGGAAACAGCTGCTGCAGTTCCTGGGCTTCGCTAACTTTTATCGCCGGTTCATTAAGGACTACAGCCGTATCGCCCTCCCCCTCACCAACTTGACCTCCACCAAGGTTCCCTTTCGCTGGATGGAAGAGGCGGATGCTGCGTTCTCAGAGTTGAAGGTTAGATTTTCATCATCGCCTATCCTGATGCAGGTGGATCCCACCTTCAGTGCCTGGTGGAGGTGGACGCCTCTGATTCTGGGGTGGGGGCTGTGCTGTCCCAGCATTCTCCGGAAGATGGTAAGATCCACCCCTGCGCCTACGTCTCTCGCCGCCTGTCCCCAGCAGAACGAAACTACGACATTGAGGATAGGGAGCTGTTGGCAGTTAAACTGGCCCTGGAGGAGTGGCAGCACTGGTTGGAAGAAGTGTCACAGCCATTCGTCGTCTGGACCGACCACAAGAACCTGGAGTACCTTCGGACCGCCAAGAGGCTGAACGCCCGACAGGCCTGCTGGTCGCTGTTTTTTGGACGGTTTGACTTTACCATCACCCACCACCCTGGGTCAAAGAACATCAAGACCGACGCCCTGTCTCATCAGTTCGCCCCAGAGACGGCAGAGAAGGCTGAGCACCCCATCCTCTCCCCAGCATGTGTCGTGGGCGCCCTCGCTTGGGGCATTCGGGATAAGGTTATAAGGGCACAGTCTGATGAAGCTGACCCGGGGGGGGGGGGTCCAGAGGACAAATTATTTGTTCCCACAGTGGTCCGAGGAGAGGTCATCCAGTGGGGGCATACTTCCAAATTCGCCTGCCATTCGGGTAGGGCACACACAGTGGCGCTCCTACAGAGATCGTTTTGGTGGCCATCCCTCCAGAAGGACGTGGGGGAATACATCTGCGCCTGTCCTGAGTGTGCTACTGGGAAGATGTCCTTGTCGCCGCCGACCGGGCTGCTCCACCCCCTCCCCATCCCGGGTAGACCATGGTCCCACGTGGCGCTGGATTTTGTCACAGGCCTCCCCACGTCCAACAGCTTTACCACCATCCTCACTCTGGTGGACAGATTTTCCAAAGCGGCTCACTAACGCGAGCGACTTCCTCCGCTGTGGTTGACGCCAGAGGGACCGCCTCAGGCCAGCGCGTAGTACGGTCTATCATTGTTAACAGATGTGTGAAACCTTGGGAGGAAGGTAGTGGTCCCACGAGGTCGACATGAACGTGGTCGAACCTTCTAGCTGGGATTCGAAAAGGCTCTACAGGGGCTTTTGTGTGTTTGTGTATTTTGGCGCGCTGACAAGAAATGCAAGTCTTTGCCCATTCCTTTACGTTTTTGCGCAGGCCGGGCCACACAAACTTTTCGGCGACCATTTTAACCGAAGCGCGCACACCCGGGTGCGTGAGGGAGCGAATTGAGTCGAAAATACGGCGGCGCCATGCAGCTGGGACTACCGGGCGAGGTCGGCCAGTTGAGATGTCACATATTAGGGGGGGCACACCGTCCCGTAAACCCCTTTCCTCCAGCCTTAACCCTGTTGGTCCAGACAGGAGTGCGCGCACGTCCGCGTCACTACTTTGCTCCTCCGCTATGGCTGCGTAATCTATCCCTATGTGGGTTGGGGCTGCATATGTGTCCGCGTTGGCGAAGAGTTCTGCGGCTGAGGTAGTGTGATCTGTCTCCTCGCGCTCTGGCGATGTCACAGCGCGAGAGAGGCAGTCTGCTACCACGTTAAGTTTGCCTGCCACATGTCGAATGTCTGTGGTGAACTCTGAAATTGCAGCTAGTTGTCTTTGTTGCCTGCCTGACCACGGTTCGGAAATTTTAGCCATCGCAAAGGTGAGCGGTTTGTGGTCTACAAAAGCCGTGAAATGCCGCCCCTCCAACCAGAACTGGAAGTGGCGGATGGATAAAGGAAGCGCTAGCAGCTCCCTGTCAGAAGTGCTGTATTTACGCTCAGTTTGGTTTAGCGATTTGCTGAAAAATGCCAAAGGTTGCCAGATTCCGCCGACGTGTTGTTCTACAACTGCCCCTATGGCCAGGTCTGAAGCGTCTGTGGTTAGCGCAATGCGGGCCGAGGGATCAGGGTGAACCAACAATGTGGCGTTAGCTAGGGCACTTTTTACTTCCGCGAAGGCGCGTTCGCGCTCCGGGGTCCATTCGACCGCGTTGGAAGGTTTTTGTTTTCTGAGCATGTCATATAGGGGCTGCATGAGCTGAGCTGCACGGGGGAGGAAACGATTGTAAAAATTAACCATTCCCAAAAATTCCTGCAGCGATTTGACCGTTTGTGGCCGTGGGAAACTTTTTACTGCGCAAACTTTGTCTGGCAGTGGGACTGCCCCCTTCGGTGAAACTCTGTGTCCCAAAAAATCAATTTGTGACACACCGAATTTGCATTTGGCTGGATTGATTATTAACCCGTGCTCTTCTGGTCTTTGAAAAACCATCGTGAGATGTTGTTCGTGTTCTTCCTCCGACGAGCTGGCTACCAGCATATCGTCGAGGTAGACGAACACGAAGGGGAGGTCGCGTAATACCGTGTCCATCATCCGCTGAAAGGTTTGAGCAGCGCCTTTGAGGCCAAAAGGCATCCGCAAAAATTCAAAAAGACAGAAGGGGGTTATTACAGCTGTTTTAGGAATGTCTTCTGCTCGAACGGGGACTTGGTGATAGCCGCGG
Organism: Pholidichthys leucotaenia; assembly: GCA_020510985.1. NCBI lineage: Eukaryota > Metazoa > Chordata > Actinopteri > Cichliformes > Pholidichthyidae > Pholidichthys > Pholidichthys leucotaenia. Next base: position 154,472,975 of record CM035839.1, on the reverse strand, counting down.
ACCAGGTCTATTTTTGAAAAAATGCACGCACCCGCCAGATGTAGTGAAAAATCTTGGATGTGAGGAATTGGGTAGCGGTCATGCGCTGTTGCATTGTTTAATCTGCGGTAATCGCCGCACGGTCTCCAAGAACCGTCGGATTTCGGGACCATGTGAAGCAGTGACACCCAGGGGCTTTTTGAGCGCCTGATAATGCCTAGTTTTTCAAGGGTGGTAAACTCGTCCCGAGCTATGGCGAGCTTGGTCGCGTCTAAGCGCCGAGCTTTGGCGAATATGGGTGGGCCCGTTGTGGGAATAAAGTGTTCGACCCCGTGCTTAGCCGCTGTAGCTGAGAATTTGGGAATTGTGAGTGCTGGAAATTGGGTGAGGAGTTGATCAAACTTACCTCCTGCTGTAGTGACGCTGGCCTGCACGGGTGGTGGAGAAAATCGAGCTGAGCAGGGAATAGAAGCAAAGGACAATGCATTAACCACGCGTCTGTTAGATCGACTAATAACCCATGTGCACACAAAAAGTCTGCGCCCAACAAGTTAAAACTCACCGCCGCTACAACAAATGTCCATCTGTAGTTGCGGCCATGGATGCGGAGGGGCAGGTTCCTTTCGCCATAAGTGTCGATGATGGAGCCGTTGGCTGCCATCGCTCCATTGCCCCGGGGGCCCATGGCCCGATCTGTTTGAGAGGGCATGATAAAACTCAGTTGAGCTCCCGTGTCAATGAGGAACTGCTTGCCGGTGTGTCCGTCCGTCACATATAGAAGCTTGCTTTTTTCGCCGAGAACCGCCGCTGTTAACGGTTCTCAGCTTTGGCGTTTCCCGAAATCGTGAATTTGCAGGGGGGAACGCATTTGTAAGCCTTCTCGGCGAAGCGGTGGTGGTAGTAACAGACGTCGCTCCGTCTGTTACATCTTGGCCATGTCGCTGCCATGGCGGGCGGATTCTGCTCAGTGGTTTGTGGCTCCCCGTCGCTCCGGACATCGGCGTTGAGGTCTGCGGATGCTGCTGTGGGTGTCTGTTCACTGCAGGCGTTGACGAGTCGCTGCGCTTCGCGAGCCAGCGTGCGGAAGTCTTGCTGGGTGCTGCATCGCATGTTGGCAAGCGTCCCTCTCATGTGTGGCGGCAGCGTACTGAGGAATATAAATTGGAAGAGGAAGTTGTCATTGTCCTCTTCTTTGAGCTGCAGCAAGTCCTCCATGAGGGCCTTGGGTCTGCATCCTCTGTGGCCGTAGACCGCCAGGATCCTCTCGGCTCTCTCCTCGGCAGAGGGGACGAAATTCGCCACGATGGTCGCTTTCAGTTCTCTATATTTGTCCTGGGCCGGCGGCCGCTGGATTATGCTCCGCGCACATCTCGAAGTGGCGGCGTCGAGTTTGGCGACGATGTGATAAAACTTTGTATCGTCAGCCGTTATGCCCGCAAGTGCAAACTGGGCTTCAGCTTGCTGAAACCACGAGGTCGGGTCTTCCTGCCAGAAGTCCAGCAGCTTGACGGTGACGGCGTTCGTGTGGGCCGTCCCTGATGTGTCCGCAGGGTGAGAATGCCTTCCTTCGGCTCTCGCAGCGGCGCTGGTGCTCGGTTGAGCTCTCTCTGTCACTTCTGCCGTGGGGGAACGTCGGCCATCTGTTCCCTGTCTGCATGGGCGCCGGCGTCTGCCTGGGTCGCCACAGATGAGTCGATCGCGGGGGAAAGCCTCTGGTCTATCCTCGCGTCAGTGTCACCAGTGTAGAAGAGCTTGGAATAACGAGGCGATGTGACTTATAAACCAAAGTTTATTATCAGCTTCGCTCCTCTAACAAGTCTCATCTTGTGCAGCAGCAGAAGAAGTAAGATATCGAACACATTCGGCTCTACATACTTATACTCACACATAACAAAAGACATGCATATCAAAGCTGACATCCCTCATTATCTTAATCCCCCTCCTTTGTGAGTGGCAAAACTAGGGGCGGTGGAGTGATAATGTATGTTAACAACAACTGGTGTAGACCGGGACATATCACTGTTAAACAACGACACTGCAGCAAAGACATTGAGTTGCTAGCTGTTAGCATGAGGCCTACATATCTCCCGAGAGAACACTCACACGTGATCTGCATTGTTGTTTATGCAAATCCGACGGCGAACGCTGGGACAGCGCTTGACGTCATCCATTCAGTTACCAGCAGGCTGCAGACAGAACACCCAGATGCTCTTCTCCTCATCTCAGGCGATTTCAACCACGTTTCACTGTCTCCCATTCTGCCCACTTTCACCCAGTATGTCACATGCCACACTAGAGACAATAAAACACTGGATTTGTTCTACGCAAACACTAAGGAGGCGTACACCTCATCACAACTCCCCCCACTTGGGAGATCGGATCACAACTTGGTTCATCTCCGACCGGTGTACAAACCCCTAGTGCACAGACAACCTCCGGCCATGCACACTGTGGAGTTATGGTCTGAGGAGACAATGGACACTCTAAAGGACTGTTTTGAAGCCACTGCCTGGAAGCAGCTCTGCGATCCACATGGTGAGGACATCGATGGCCTCATTCACACCTTCACGGGCTACCTCAGCTTCTGTGTGGACAAATCCGTTCCCACCAAGACCATACGGCGTCACTCAAACAACAAACCCTGGATCAACCCTGAGATAAAAACACTTCTGAGAGAGAAGAAGAGGATCTTCAGGTCGGGGAACAGAGAGATGCTGAAGTCCGTACAGAGGGAGCTGAGGAGAAAGATCAGAGAAGGCAAGGACAGCTTCAGGAAGAAGATGGAGGACAAGCTGCAACAGAGCGACATCAGCGGGGTCTGGAGAAACCTCAAAACCATCTCGGGGCTCCAGAATACCTCCCCCCAGGCCACGGGGGGCAGGGAGTGGGCGAACAACCTGAATCTGTTTTTCAATAGATTTGACCAACCGCCCTCCCCCCTGTCTGCACAACAACCACTGCTGCCACTAAGAAATCAAGTCCTGCTGCCCACTCCCCACTCCACCGACACCCCCCCCACTCCCAACACACAGCCCCCCATCCTGACCCTGACCAAGACCCAGGTGAGGACGGAGCTGAGGAAGATCAAGGCGAGGAAGGCGTCGGGACCGGACGGCATCAGCGCAAAGCTCCTCAACTCCTGTGCAGACCAGCTGTGTGGGATTGTGACGTATATCTTCAACATGAGCCTGAAACTGGGGAGGGTACCACAGCTGTGGAAAACATCTTGTGTGGTACCTGTACCAAAAACTTCCCACCCCAAAGACCTGAACAGCTTCAGACCGGTGGCCTTGACGTCCCACTTGATGAAGACCCTGGAGAGACTGCTCCTTGCTCATCTCCGCCCCCTGGTGGAACCAGCGATGGATCCACTCCAGTTCGCCTACCAGCATGGCATTGGGGTGGAGGATGCGGTGATCTTCCTCCTTCACCGTTCTCTGTCCCACCTGGAGAAGCCCGGGAATATGGTGAGGATCATGTTCTTTGACTTCTCCAGTGCTTTCAACACCATCCAACCGATGATCCTGAAGGACAAGCTGCTGCGCGCAGGAGTGGACCAGCACCTGTCATCATGGATCCTGGACTACCTCACGAACCGGCCTCAGTTTGTGAGAACCCGGGACTGTGTTTCCGACACGATCATCAGTAGCAGGGGGGCCCCCCAGGGAACGGTGCTGGCTCTCTTCCTGTTCACTCTTTATACTGCGGACTTCTCACACAACACAACACATTGCCATCTACAGAAGTTCTCTGATGACTCTGCGATCGTTGGTCTCATCTCCAGCGGAGATGAAGCTGAGTACAGAGGGCTTATCCAGGACTTTGTGGACTGGTGCCATCGGAACTGCCTCCAGATCAAGGCGAGGAAAACTAAGGAGCTGGTGGTGGACTGCCGCAGGCATGGGCAGCCCCTCACAGCACCAGTAAATATACAGGGAACAGACATCGAGATGGTGACATCCTACAAGTACCTGGGTATTCATCTGAACAATAAACTAGACTGGTCACACAATACTGACGCACTCTACAAGAAGGGACAGCGCAGGCTGTTCCTGCTGAGGAGACTCAGGTCTTTTGGTGTACAAGGGGCGCTGCTGAAGTCATTCTATGACACGGTGGTGGCATCAGCCATCACTTTTGGAGTGGTCTGCTGGGGCAGTGGCATTACTGCAGCCGATAGGAAGAGACTGAACAAACTGATTAAGAAAGCTAGCTCTGTCCTGGGGCAACGCCTTGATCCGATGGAGGAGATAGGAGAGAGAAGGACGGTGGCTAAACTGTCATCTCTGCTGGAGTCCGAGTTCCACCCTATGCAGGACATACTGGATGCACTGAGGAGCTCATTTAGCAGCAGACTACATCATCCCAGGTGCACAACCGAGAGGTTTCGTAGGTCCTTCCTACCAACGGCTGTCAGACTGTACAACCTAAGCAGGGCTGCTCGCAGAGATAGCAAAAAGACGTAACAAACTAATAGTTTTTTCTGAATGCAAAAGATGCAATAGACTTACACAATGGTCCTCTCCGGCATACAACTAGGAACATACCGGTCGCTATGGAGGGTGAGAATATGTATGGGCACATAATCATACCATGTAGGATAACTAAATAGACGGTTATGCTGTTTCATCCCACCTAGCAACAATGCTCTGCACTGTGTGTGTTTATATATTTACATATTTATTCCATCTAGCTACAATGCTCAGCACTGGGTGTGTTTATATTTATATATCTATATATTTATTCCATCTAGCTACAATGCTCAGCACTGGGTGTGTTTATATTTATATATCTATATATTTATTCCATCTAGCTACAATGCTCCGCACTGTGTTTTTATATATCTACATATTATTCCATCTAGCTACATTGCTCCGCACTGTGTGTGTTTATATACTTGCATATTTATTCCACCTAGCTGCAATGCTCCGTACTGTGGGTGTTTATATATTTACATATTTATTCCATCTAGCTACAATGCTCTGCACTGTGTGTTCATATATTCATATATTTATTCCATCCAGCTACAATGCTCTGCACTGTGTGTCTGTGTGTCTGTGTGTGTGTGTATATATATATTTTATAGTAATATGTACATATGTATATTAGCTGCTCTTGCTTGCTTGTTTTTTTTTTTTTTTTTTTTTTTTTTTTTTTTTTTTTCTTGCCTTCTGATTGTTGCTCTGAGTGTTGCTATCCCTGTGCTGTTGCAATCCTGGAATTTCCCCGTTGTGGGACTAATAAAGGCTTATCTTATCTTATCTTTGTCTTCGTACCCCTCCACCTGGCCCTGGGAGGTCAGGGCGACCTATCTGGTCTCCACCGCAGCGCCTCGGATGCTCTTTGATCTTCACTGGCGGTTGAGACCTTTTGTCCTGTTCTGAGGTGTGAAGTGGCTTTACATATGTAATCACCAAACATTCTCACATGCTTATACATATGTAGGTTATGGGATATATGATTAATATAGACCACAGCAGCTTTGAAAAGGATGAAGAATGGAAAGGCGGTTGGTCCAGATGACATTCAGAGGTGTGAAAAAGTGATTGCCCTCTTCCTGATTTCTCTCTTTTTTTGTGTTTGTCACACTTAAATGTTTCAGATCATCAAACAAATTTATATATTAGATAAAGATAACACAAGTAAACACAACATGCACTTTTTAAATGAAGGTGTTTATTATTAAGGGGAAAATAATGCAAACCTACATGGCTCTGTGAGAAAAAGTGATGCCCCCCCCCCCCCGTTAAAACATAAATTAACTGCAATTTATCACATCTTTGGAAAGCAGTGTTCAATTTCTCTAGCCACATCTAGGCCTGATTACTGCCACACCTGTTTTCAATCAAGAAATCACTTAAATAGGACCTGCCTGACAAAGTCAAGTAGAGCAAAAGATCCTCAAAAGTTAGACATCATGCTGAGATCCAAAGAAATTCAGTAACAAATGAGAAACAAAGTAATTGAGATCTATCAGTTTGGAAAAGGTTTTAAAGCCATTCCTAAAGCTTTGGGACTCCAGTGAACCACAGTGAGAGTCATTATCCACAAATGGTGAAAACATGGAACAGTGGTGAACCTTCTCAGGAGTGGCCAGCTGACCAAAATTACCCCAAGAGTGCAATGACAACTCATCCAAGAGGTCACAAAAGACCCCACAACAACAGCCAAAGAACTGCAGTCCTCACTTGCCTCAGTTAAGGTCAGTGTTCATGACATAAGAAAGAGACTGGGCAAAAATGGTCTGCATGACAGAGTTCCAAGACAAAAACCACTGCTGAGCAAAAAGAACATAAAGACTCTTCTCAGTTTTGCCAGGAAACATCTTGATGATCTCCAAGAATTTTGGGAAAATATGCTGTGGACTGACGAGACAAAAGTTGAACTCTTTGGAAGGTGTGTGTCCCATTACATCTGGCGTAAAAATAACACAGCATTTCAGAAAAGGAACCTCATACCAACAGTAAAATATGGTGGTGGTAGTGCGATGGTCTGGGGATGTTTTGCTGCTTCAGGACCTGGAAGACTTGCTGTGGTAAATGGAACGATGAATTCTGCTGTCTACCAAAAAATCCTGAAGGAGAATGTCCAGCCATCTGTTTGTGACTCAAGCTGAAGTGCACTTGGGTTCTGCAGCAGGACAGTGATCCAAAACACACCAGCAAGTCCACCTCTGAATGGCTTAAGAAAAACACAATGAAGACTTTGGAGTGGCCTAGTCAAAGTCCTGACCTTAATCCAATTGAGATGCTGTGGCATGACCTTAAAAAGGCGGGTCATGCTCAAAAACTCTCCAGTGTGGCTGAATTACAGCAATTCTGCAAAGATGAGTGGGCCAAAATTCCTCCACAGTGCTGTTGTGGAGGAATGAAAGACTCACTGACAGTTTTCGCAAGCGCTTGATTGCAGTTTTTGGTGCTAATGGTGGCCCAACCAGTTATTAGGTTTAGAGGGAAATCACTTTTTCACACAGGGCCATGTAGGTTTGGATTTTTTTCCCCTCATTAAAAAAACACCTTCCTTTAATAAATGCATTTTGTGTTTACTTGTATTATCTTTATCTAATATTTAAATTGTTTGATGATCTGAAACATTTAAGTGTGATAAACATACAGAAAATGAGACATCAGGAAGGGGGCAAACACTATTTCAAACCACTGTACCTGTGGAGATATGGAGAGGTTTAGGATAGATGGCAGTGGACTTTTTAATCAGATTGTTTAACACAATCTTGGAGAGTGAGAGGATGCCTGAGGAGTGGAGAAGAAGTGTTTTGGTACCAATTTTGACATGGTTCAGGCTAAGACAGGACCCAAGGAGTAGAGACCACACCAAATTAACAGGTAAGGTGCAAGGTAGTGTTTTATTTACAATAATTGTGGTTTTAGTGCCAGAACCAGAGCTCTGTAGAGGGGAGAGGATAAATAGGATGTTAATGTAAAATCTATTACTGGCAAGTAATTCTATATTGAGAGGGTTGAAGTGTGAGACAATAATTACATGTTCTGCTTGCTTGGGGACTCTGAATGAATTAGGCTGAGACTGCAAGCAGATGGTGAAGGCTCCAAGGTGAAGGTGAGCAGGGACCTCCAGAGGGGGGGAACAGTAAGAATTCAGTCCTCCTGAGACGCTGGCCTTCCAGAGGCAAACAGGGAGAGGCACACAGAGGTGTCTGAAAGAGTACTACAGATGCAATGTTTGCTCTAAGAGTACTGATGGAGAAGTATAGAGAAGGTCAGAAGAAGTTGCACTGTGTCTTTGTGGATCTAGAGAAAGCATGATAGGGTGCCAAGAGAGGAAGTGTGGTACTGTATGAGAAAGTCAAGAGTTGTACACAATTATGTGAGGGTGGTGCAGGACATGTATGAGGACAGTGAGACGGTGGTGAGGTGTGCTATAGGAGTGACAGATGGGTTCAAGCTGGGGTGGGGTTACATCATGGATTGGCTCTGAGCCCCTTCTTGTTTGTCATGGTGATGGACAGGCTGGCAGATGAGGTCAGGCAGGAGTCTCTCTGGACCATGATGTTTACAGACGACATTGTGATCTGTAGTGAGAGCAAGGAGCAGGTGGAAAAGAACCTGGAGAGGTGGAGGTATGCTCTGGAGAGAAGAGGAATGAAAGTCAGTAGAAGCAAGACAGAATACATGATTGTGAATGAGAGGGAGGCAGGTGTAATGGTGAAGATGGAAGGAACAGAGGTGGTGAAAGCAGATGAGTTTAATTACCTGGGGTCAACCACCCAAAGCAATGGAAAATGCACAAGAAAGGTAAATAAGAGAGTGCAGGCGTGGTGGAGTGGGTGGAAACGAGTGTCAGAGGTGATTTCTGACAGAAAGGTAGCAACTAGAGTGAAAGGGAAGACTTATAAGACGGAAGTGAGACCTGCTATGATGTATGGTTTGGAGACAGTGGCACTGAAAAAGACAGGAAATGGAGCTGGTGGTGGCAGAGCTGAAGATGCTAAGATTTTCATTGGGAGTGACTCGGAAGGACAAGATTAGAAATGAGTATATCAGAGGGACAGTTAAGGTTGTGTGGTTTGGAGACAAAGTAAGAGAGGCAAGGCTGAGATGGTTTGGACATATGCAGAGGAGGGATAGTGGATATACTGGACAAAAGATGTTGAAGATGGAGCTGCCAGGCAGGAGGAAAAGAGGAAGACCACAGAGAAGATTCATGGATGTAGTGAAGAAGGACATGGAGAGGGTTGGTGTGACAGAGAAAGATGCAAGGGATAGGGTGAGATAGAGACAGATGATCCGCTGTGGCAACCCCAAAAAGGAACAGCCGAAAGAAGAAAAAGAAGAAGAAGAAGATTGTGCGATTTTGTATTTCAAACCTTATTCTCATCCATGCCACTTCAAAACACAAACAGAGCTTGTAGGGATGGACGCAAGGCTCAGTCCGCACTGCATCAGCAACGCACCTTATCCGAAGTCAATAAAAATCCAGGGTGACCTTTTGCTATGGGTCTGGAGACAAAAGGTCAAAGGTCAAGGTCAAAATGTCCTATAAACTATATCTCAACCACAATGACATCTAGGTCATCAAACTTTGTACACAGGTTCACCCTGTCACCCTCACCTCTGCCTATAGCTTGAGATTGCCAGGTCAAAGGTCAATGTCACAATGCCATATACAAAGACTCAAAGGTTTTTATTTGGCAATACTTCTATATGTACAAGACATACAGGAGAATTGAAATGTTGTTTCTCTCTCTCTTAGTGGTGTGCGCAATATATAAGAAAAGAAAGAATAAGATTGGAAAACAACAGCAGTCTACAGTCATGTGAAAAAAATAGGACACCCCATTAAATGGGGTGTCCTATTCATATTGTCCTATTCATACCAATGTAGAGGGTGCGAAGGAAAGGATGTGGAGGCGAGGCACGAGCGTAGGTCGGAACAGATTCTTTATTGACCCTCTAACATGAATACAGCCTGTTGACCTCAACGTTGCCGCTGGGGCCCACTTGGATGGTCTTGAGAGTAGAGCGTAGAGAGAGAGCTGAGAGTGAAACAAGCTCTTTTATACCGTGATACAGACAGAGAATGCATGGCACAATAGCATATTAATTGTCATCCAATACACATCGGTCAAGACACATGATTAGCATGACATTGGTTGGCACAGAAGATGTATGCATTCAGTCCCGTCTGACTGTCTCCTGTGATTCTTTTGGTCGTATGCAAATCCCTGCTGAGCGTGAATATTATAGGGTGAATATTATGGGGTGAATATTATGGGGTGTCCTTCATCATCTCACATGATGAAGACCCTGGAGAGACTGCTCCTTGCTCACCTCCGCCCCCTGGTGGTACCAGCGATGGATCCACTCCAGTTCGCCTACCAGCATGGCATTGGGGTGGAGGATGCAGTGATCTTCCTCCTTCACCATTCTCTGTCCCACCTGGAGAAGCCCGGGAATGTGGTGAGGATTATGTTCTTTGACTTCTCCAGTGCTTTCAACACCATTCAACCGATGATCCTGAAGGACAAGCTGCTGTGCGCAGGGGTGGACCAGCACCTGTCATCATGGATCCTGGACTACCTCACTAACCGGCCACAGTTTGTGAGAACCTGAGATTGTGTGTGTGTCTGACATGATCATCGGTAGCACGGGGGCCCCCCAGGGAACGGTTTTGGCTCCCTTCCTGTTCACCCTTTATACTGCGGACTTCTCACACAACACAACACACTGCCATCTACAGAAGTTCTCTAACGACTCTGCGATCGTCGGCCTCATCTCCAACGGAGATGAACCTGAGAACAGAGGACTTATCCAGGACTTCATGGACTGGTGCCATCGGAACTGCCTCCAGATCAACGCGAGGAAAATTAAGGAACTGGTGGTGGACTGCCACAGGCAAGGATAACCCCTCACAGCACCAGTAAACATACAGGGAACAGACACTGAGATGGTGACATCCTACAAGTATCTTGGTGTTCATCTGAACAATAAACTAGACTGGTCACACAATACTGACGCACTCTACAAGAAGGGACAGCGCAGGCTATTCCTATCGAGGAGGCTCAGGTCTTTTGGTGTACAAGGGGCGCTGCTGAAGACATTCTATGACACGGTGGTGGCATCAGCCATCACTTTTGGAGTGGTCTGCTGGGGCAACGGCATTACAGCAGCGGATAGGAAGAGACTGAACAAAGTGATCAAGAAAGCTAGATCTGTCCTGGGGCAACACCTTGACCCACTGGAGGAGATAGGAGAGAGAAGGATGGTGGCTAAATAGTCATCTCTGCTGGAGTCCTTGGCCCACCCTATGCAGGACATATTGAACACACTGAGGAGCTCATTTAGCAGTAGACTACATCATCCTAGGTGCGCAACCGAGAGGTTTCGCAGGTCCTTCCTTCCTAAGGCTGTCAGACTGTATAACCTAAGCAGGGCTGCTCACAGAGATAGCAAAAAAAACGTGACCACCTAATAGTATTCAATGCAAAAGACGCAACAGACTTACACAAATGGTCCCCTCCAGTATACAACTAGGACAATATCAGTCGCTATGGAGGGTGACAATATGTATGGGTACATATTCATACTATGTAGGATAACTAAGTAGATGGTTATGCTGTTTATTCCATCTTGCTACAATGCTCCGCAATTTGTATATATATTTATATATTTATGTGTACATATGTATAGCCACTGCTCTTATTTATATTTTTTGTATCTTCTTAATTATCGCTCTGAGTGTTGCTATCCCTGTGCTGTTGCAATCCTGGAATTTCCCCATTGTGGGACTAATAAAGGCTTATCTTATCTTATCTTATCTTATTTTAAATATCGAGTTCTTTATTAACCTCTTGCACTTCGGTGTACCGCGGGCGGACACGTCTCTGCATCCTAGGGCGCATGAGGGCGTCCGAGGACGCACACTGTGCGTCCTAGGAGGCACTGAAAAAAAAAAAAAGCTGCATTTCCGTTCTTCCACTACAGACACAGCCGCGAACAGAAAGCCAAAGGAGTGCTTTGATTGGTTTAGATGTGATTGACCTCTCATTCGACTAATAAGAGCCTGGAATTGGGTTTCTGAAACCTTGAAGAACCAACGACTGAAAACCTAGCAAGAAGGATCCGCCTACCAACGGCTGCGAATACAGCGAGCCAATTGAAGCACAGTAGTTCGAAAGCGTGCCTCCATTGCAAAATCTGTTTTGTTATTAGCCGCTGGGTGACACACACGCGTACGCCAGTCTTTTTTTCTTACTACTGTTCTTATTTGTTTTGAAAAATCGTTCGCCAAAACCGCAATCATAGAAGTGCAAAACCGCAATAATGGAATTATGGTTTGACCGGGTCACGTGACCAGAACCACAAGTCCGTAACAAGCGGACCAGCGTCATGTTCGTCTGACAATGAGGAAGAGAAGTTCACCAGCGACACTGCTGTTGTGGACAGGTAAGTGTTATATGCTAAATTATTCTTTATCCCTGAAAATTGTAATCAAAAATGACTTTTGACCGATCGGTAAATTACAACTGTGCGTAGTAGACCGCGGCGCACGAACCGGACTCCGTGCGCCGCGGTACACGGTTCGTGCGCCGCGTCCGGACCGTGAACACCCCCCCCGCTACTCTTCTGTAGCGGATTGCAGATATTATTGCAGATATTTTAGTACAACTGTGCGTAGTAGACCGCGGCGCACCGTGACCGCGGTGCACCGTGACTGCGGCGCACCGGGTGATGTCCGTCCTCTGTAGCGAGGGGGGGGGAGTTGTTATCTTCTACATTACAGATATTTTAGTATAATTTTTAGTGCACTGTAGGTTATTTTTTCTTGTAAAAAAAGCCACACATTTTTTACGTGGCATGCTTCTTTGTGTGTGGGGGCTTGTTTGTTCATTCATTCATTCATGAATGAATAAACAACCCCCCCCCCCCCACACACACACACAGCCCTGAGTGTCACCTTTCATTAGAGCCCAAGATCAAGCTTCTATATTGAATCATTCAAAAGTTACAGACGTTTTTCCAAACTGTGCCATTTGGCACAATTTGGCACAGTTCAAAAATGCCTGGGAACTACCTGAGGAAAAAGCTGTGTAATATATTCATTTTTTGTGGTATTGTTACAAAATTTTGACCCCAGCTGGATAACACTTGGTTCTACATTTCTGTTGCATTTTCCAGCCCGGATCTGACAGCTGTGTGTTATTTGCAAGCATTTGTATCCAAAAAAACACCTAGGCGAAATTTATTTTCTTCAAGTTCAGTATGTTTAGATGACTGTTACTCAGTGGCCGGAGCACTTAGAGAGATTATGACTGTTTTGCCAAAAAATTCAAAGTGTTTTCTTTTAAATGAGACCAACCCCATGAAGATGCTGCAAAGGGTTGAAGAACAGCTTTTGATTTACTTTAGGTACGTTATTTTTTGGCGTTTTTAGGGAAATTGACCAGAGTGCAAGGGGTTAAGAAATGTTCACATATCTATGTCTAACCTTCTTTTTGTTTTTATTTGCATTTTCTAACATTTATTTTAACCATTTTAAGTAGGAATGAATGTGGGGGTGTCCTAAAAAAGATGGGGGGTGTCCTAATTTATTCCTCACTATTTGTTTAGAATTACATTTTACAGAAAATTTGAAAAAAGTATTTGATACCATTTTTAATTGTCTAGTTGTATTACATGAATCTTCCAGTATTTTTAACACTGATATTAAATGTCCATGTGTCCAAATGTGTTAAAAAAACACAGGCTTATACAGGGTGTCCTAATTTTTTCCACATGACTGTATGTAGAGTAATGCTACCCGTTGTGCAAATGAAGATAAAAGATAAAACCCAGCAATCCCGTAGTGCAAATAAAAATAAATGTTTAAACCCAGCAATCCTATATGTGACCCGTGCTGACAAAATGAGTCACTTTGAGGAAATTATCAAAACTGAGATAATGTTTTTTCCATATTCTGTATTGAAAGACCTTCAAAATGATATTTAATTTGTAGGAGGTGAGCAAAAATGGACCAGGAAAAAGCCGATTTGTTTATATTTTGGCTAGGTTTAAAACTCGCGTTCCATTGGTCGGGAGTTACGTCTTCTGCCAAAATATATTTATTTTTAGAATGTACAATTTCTAAGCTTTGCAATGATACCAGGCACTCACAAGGGTTTTCCCGGGACTTGCCGCTAGCAAACAAAGAAAGAGTCATGATTTATGACTTCTCGTGCCTGTCGCGGTCCGCCTTCCGACTCATTTTGCCAGCACGATTCACATATACAGAAAAAGTGGAGCCACAATATCCGTAATGGCAAGTTCAATGTGGTAGTGTAGGTACAGACAGTGACAGATTGGACTGCACATGATCAGTATTTCAATAACAGACAGACACCAGCAGATATGGCATTTGTGCAAATGTTTGCAGTAAGGTGCAGGGACATACAGCAGCAGATGTATTACTATTGGTGTGCCAGTCTTTCTGTGTGAACAGCTGAGGTAGTTATTGTTTGGGTGAGTGTGTTACAGTCCAGGTGTGGGGGTAGAGGGGTGAAATGGGCAGAGTTCAGGGTCCTGATGGCCTGGTGAACAAAGCTGTTTAGCAGTTTTTGTCATGTTTGCCCTATCGGGGCTAAGGGAAAGACCCATTCGCCAAGCGAATCTGGTAAACCATTAGTTATTAGTGACAAAAAGGGAATGAGTCAAAAGGAACATAAAGCGTGGACGGGGCTGCAGACCTGTCCAGAACCACTACAGTACTTCCCCTTTAAGGGTCGGTGCCCAGACAACCCTAGGGTAACACCCATAAGAAAGAAAAAACAAAAACCCTCACAGGATGGGTGGTGGGGGAAAGGCCAGGAGTGCTGGAAAAAATTGTAACCTCCCCCACAGCAAGGCCAAAACCCAACACTGATCATGACCAAATAAAGTTCAAGGCTCCAAAACCCAAAACAAAATGGGTCGGGTGGTCTACCAAAGTCCATGGGCCACCAAACCAGAACAAATAATGGGTCAGGGGGTCTGCCCCAATCCATGAACCCCCAGACCGAGGAGCAAGGAGGATCTGGCGGCCTCCCAGAGTCCCGAGGCCACCAGACCATGGAATTAGGTGGTTTGGAGGTCTACCAGAGTACATGGGGCTCCAAATCAGGAAACAGGATGAGTTTGATAGGTGCTGAGGTGCGCTGACCCCAGGTAACGAGGATTTGAGCACGCTGACCTCTAGATGGAATGGCTGGGGCAAGCTTTCCTCATGTGCTGGTGGTTTGGGCACGGTGACCTCTGCATCAGATGGCTTGGGTGTGCAGACCTCTGAATGAGGTTGCTGGGGAGTGCTGACCTCTGGATGAGATGACTGAAGTGTGCTGATCTCTGGATCAGATGGCTGAAGTGCGTCGATCTCATGGGCTGACGGTTTGGGCATGCTGATTCCCGAATGGTACAGCTGGGGTGCACTGACCTCAGGCTGAGACAGCTGGAGGGCATCTGGTCCAGAAGTCCAGGAATCCTCCTCCGATGCAGTCACCTCGGACAGGGGGAAAGAGGTACAAGTTGGAGTAGGAATCACAATAACACAGTCAGTAGAAGAGCTTGGCGGAGAGAGCTCAGAAGCAGATTGACGTTGCAACTGGGTCTCCTCACTAGGAATAAGACAACACCTCTCTAGAACAGATAGTAAAAAAACAAAAAAGAGAACTTGCCTTAACTCCTGCTCCTCCGCTGGTGAGGACCCCGGTGCTGCCGATGTTGAGATGATGATCTCAGAAGGAGCAGTCTTTACAGAAGCATGTGTGTGAGGAATCTCTTCAGGTGGATGCAGGTAAGGCAAAGCAGTCTCTACAGGAGTGTGCACGTGAGCAGTCTACAGGAGTGTGCACGTGAGGCGGGACCCTCACTGCTGGAGCGTGCACCTCGGATGGAGAAGGAAAAACACAGGTGGGTGACATACAGTATCAACATCAGGAAACATGGCAGCAGAGACAGGCGGCGGGCAAGACTCCCCCCTTTAATAGGTGTAATAGAAGGAAAAGGTACTTGCCTGGCCTGCTTTGCCACTTCGAAGGCCACTCTTGGCAATTCTGAAGAGGGAACAGCTATGGGTGGGGGCACCAATGTAGAAGGTGGTGGAGCCAGCACTGTAGGTGTGATGCCGGATCAAGCAGCTGCGGTGAAACCCTCAGGTGAAGCTGCATGCTGAATGACCGGTGATGCTGGTGTATACACCATGGAGAGAGCTGGAACAGAAGCGGCGCATGGAGATATGCATAAAGGCGCCAAAAAATGTCTCACAGATAGCACTGGATCCCGTAATGCTGAACCAGGGGACTCTCTGTCGTCAGCACAGTTTTCGGCTTTAATGGCAGTCCCTACTCTCGCTCAAGACGTGACGATGGGCCTGGCAGGTGGCGCAGAGATGAGGATGATATTCCAGAGAGCGTGGGGAAAATAATGGTGAGTTAGCATAACGTCACAGCAAGGAACACAGGCTGAAAAGGCACATTTATAGATGGGGAAAATAATCAGTGATACAACACAGGTGAGGAGAGCAATCAAAACCAACGGCAAACAGATGAAGGAAAACAGCTTACCAGACGGGTGGGGCTGACGACACACAGAGGATACACAGAAACATAAATGAGTGAAAAGGAACATAAAGCGTGGACAGGGGCTGCAGACCTGTCCAGAACCACTGCAGTCTTGTGGAGCTGGCCTGGAGGCTCCAGTACCTTTTCCCCAAGGGTGGAGGGCAGAAGAAGGAATGTGCGTGGGGTGGAAGGTATCACTTGCAATGTGGATGGCTCTGCAGGTGAGGTGGGTGTGGTTGATGTCGGGGGGGGGCAGAGGGGCACCAATGATCTTGCTAGCTGCTTTTACTGTGCATTGTAGTGTCTTCCGGCAATAGGCGATGCAGCTTTCATACCACACCATGATGCAGCTGCTGAGGATGCTCTCAGTGGTGCCCCAGTAGAATGAGCACATGATATGGGGTGGGATTGATGCTGTCCTCAGTATATGGAGAAAATAAAGCCAAATTTGAGCCTTCTTTGCAAGTGATGTGGTGTTGTTGGACCAGGAGAGGTCCTCAGATATGTGGACCCCCAGGAACTTGGTGCTGCTCACCCTCTGCACAGCTGCCCCATCGATGATCAGAGGGGGATGCTGTGTGTGTCCCCTCCTTAAGTCAACCACAATCTCCTTGGTTTTTCCCACGTTCAGGAAGAGATTGCTCTCTTTACACCACTGGACCAGTTGGCTCACCTCATTTCTGTAGTTGGCCTCTTAATTGTTTGTGATGTGTCCCACCACCGTCGTGTCATCCACAAACTTGATGATGTGGTTGGTGCTGTAGGCTGGTATGCAGTCATGGGTCAGCAGGGTGAAGAGCAGAAGGATGAGCACACACCCTTTTGGGGCCCCTGTGCCCATTGTGATGGTCTTGGAGGTGTTGCTGCCAACCCGCACATTCTGTGGCCTCTCTGTGAGAAACTCCATCACCCAGTTACAGAGAGAGGTTTTGAGTCCCAAGTGTCTGAGTTTTTGTATTAAGTGCTGGGGGATGATTGTGTTGAATGTTGAACTGAAGTCAAAGAATAGCATTCGCACTTAGGAGTTCTTTGAGTCCAGGTAGGTAAGGGCTGGATGGAGAGCAGCAGCGATGACATCTTCTGTGGATCTGTTTGACCTGTTTGCAAACTGAGATGGGTTGTGGGAGGGAGGGAGGGAGGTTGGGAGGGAGGGTAAACTTGATGTTCTGCATGACCAGCCACTCAAATCACTTCATTATGATGGAGGTCAGTGTGACAGGCCAGTGTTCATTGTAGCTGGATTGGACAGGCTTCTTTGGGACTGATATTATGGTAGCAGTTTTGAAACATGTGGGGACAACTCAGGGAGATGTTGAAGATGTTGGCCAGGACATTCTTGTGCTCCTACTCACAATCCTTCAGAACGCGACCTGGTATTTTGTCTGATCCAGCTGCTTTGCGTGGGTTGATCTTTTAGAGGGTCCTCTTCACACTAGCCAGATCCAGACATATAACCTGCTCATCTGGGTGAGCAGTGGTCGTCTGTGCTGATGTGCTATTTTGTGCTTCAAAGCAGCCAAAGTTATTTAAGTTTTTAAGCAGTGTGATGTCACTCACACAGGTCTGAGATGGAGGTTTGTAATTGGAGAGGGTCTTTATGCCATGCCAGAGAGAACGTGCATCTCTGGTGTTGCTGAAGTGGCTGGATATTTTCTTGCTGTACTGTTGTTTTGCCTCCTTGAGGCCAAGGGACAGATTGGCCCTTGCTGTTGTGAGTCCTGCAGTGTCACCGGCCCTGAAGGCTGTGTTCTGAGCCTTCAGGAGCCTGTGAACCTCTGTTGTCATCCATGGCTTCTGACTAGAATGAACAGTGACGGTTTTGCAGTGAGTGACATCATCAGTCCATTTACCTATGTATGCTACAACAACCTCAGTGTACTCCTCTATGTTTGTGGGTCCATTGTGGGTGGCTGCATGCTTAAAAGTGTCCCAGTCTGTAGTGCTGAAGCAGTCTTTCAGAGCATCAGAGCCCCCTCTCTGGCCACACACATACCTTTTTTTTTTTTTTGTTGGTCTGATGGCTTTCACTCTGGGTCTGTATGGAGGCCTTAGCAAGATGGTGATGTGATCAGAGCGACCCAGGTGGGGAAGGGGGGAGGCTCTGTATGCACTCTTGTGAGTTGTGTACACCAGGTCCAGCAAGCTGTCTCCTCTTGTTGAAAAGTCCACATGTTGGTGTAGTTTTGGTAGGAGGGCCTTTAAATCTGTGTGGTTGAAGTCTCCTGCTATGATGAGAAATCTTTCTGGATGAGCTGTTCGTGTCTCACTGATAGCATGATAGAATTCATTTAGCGCTTTACTCCTCTCACCGATGGTGGTCAGTAGTGGTGTGCGATACTGCAAGATTTGGTACCGATTCAATACCAAGTAAATACAGGGCCAGTATCACCGATACTGATACGATACTGATACGATACTGATACTTTTTCATAATTAAGTTGGATGCATCATCAAATTACTAAATCTGAATGAATTTTTATGACCTTTAAGTGTTTTGTGATGTTTCATTTGGATTATTAATTAATTAAAACCCATGGCAGAATTTAGGCAAAGTTTAGAGGTAAATACATACAGTATCACTTTCACAGTTAATGATAGATAGATAGATAGAAAGATAGATAGATAGATAGATAGATAGATAGATAGATAGATAGATAGATAGATAGATAGATACAGTGGGGCAAAAAAGTATTTAGTCAGCCACCAATTGTGCAAGTTCTCCCACTTAAAAGATGAGAGAGATCTCCAATTTTCATCATAGGTATATGAGAGATGAGAGATGAGAAAGAGATGAGATGAGAAAAAAAAATCCAGAAAATCACATTGAAGGATTTTTAATGAATTAATTGGTAAATTCCTCAGTAAAATAAGTATTTGGGCGCCTACAAACAAGCAAGATTTCTGGCTCTCACAGACGTGTAACTTCTTCTTTAAGAGGCTCCTCTGTCCTCCACTCATTACCTGTATTAATGGCACCTGTTTGAACTCATTATCAGTATAAAAGACATCTGTCCACAACCTCAAACAGTCAGACTCCAAACTCCACTATGGCCAAGACCAAAGAGCTGTCAAAGGACACCAGAAACAAAATTGTAGACATGCACCAGGCTGGGAAGACTGAATCTGCAATAGGTAAGCAGCTTGGTGTGAAGAAATCAACTGTGGGAGCAATTATTAGAAAATGGAAGACATACAAGACCACTGATAATCTCCCTCGATCTGGGGCTCCACGCAAGATCTCACCCCGTGGGGTCAAAATTATCATGAGAACGGTGAGCAAAAATCCCAGAACCACATGGGGGGACCTAGTGAATGACCTGCAGAGAGCTGGGACCAAAGTAACAAAGGCTACATCAGAAACACACTACGCCGCCAGGGACTCAAATCCTGCAGTGCCAGACGTGTCCCCCTGCTTAAGCCAGTACATGTCCAGGCCCGTCTGAAGTTTGCTAGAGAGCATTTGGATGATCCAGAAGAGGATTGGGAGAATTTCATATGGTCAGATGAAACCAAAATAGAACTTTTTGGTAAAAACTCAACTTGTCGTGTTTGGAGGAGAAAGAACACCATACCTACTGTGAAGCATGGGAGTGGAAACATCATACTTCCTTGTATGAGGATCGTCACTTCCTTGTGGTAACGTATCGTCACTTCCTGTTTTGCTGTCTGCCTGTGTGGTTTGCTCTCCAGCTCTCGAGCCACTAGCTATGGCTACTACCTCTCTTTCCTCTCCTCCTCTGGTGTGCTCTCTCTGTCAGATGTTTAGCTACACCTCTGCCTCTTTTAGTGATAACGGTAAATGTAATAAATGTTGTCTTTTTGAGGCGCTCGAGGCGAGGTTGTCTGATTTGGAATCCCGGCTCCGCTGCATTGAAACACCGTCTGCGCCAGTTAATCTCGACGGACGCCCCTTAGCTGCAGCGGAGCTAGCTAGCTTAGGTCCCCCTGTCACCGGTTCCCTGGCTCTCCTCAGCAGCGAGGAGACTGGGTGGGTGACGGTGAGAAGGAAGCCTAGTCGCAAAGTCCCGGTTCACCACCAACCTGTTCACGTTTCTAATCGTTTTTCCCCGCTCAGCGACACACCCGCTGAGGAAAAAACTCTGATCATTGGCGACTCTGTAGTCAGAAACGTGAACCTAGAGACTCCATCGGCCATAGTCACATGTATTCCTGGGGCCAGAGCAGGCGACATCGAGTCAAATTTGAAAATGCTGGCTAAAAGTAACTGTAAATATTCCACAATTGTTATTCACGCTGGCATTAATGACATCCGTCTCCGGCAGTCGGAAGTCACGAAACTTAATATAGAATCGGTGTGTGACTTTGCAAAAACGATGTCTGCCACTGTAGTATTCTCTGGGCCCCTCCCCAATCTGACCAGTGATGACATGTTTAGTCGCTCGTCATCCTTGAACCGCTGGCTGTCTGTGTGGTGTCCTAAAAATGACATGGGCTACATTGACAATTGGAGCTCTTTTTGGGGAAAACCTGGTCTTATGAGACGAGACAGCATTCATCCCACTTTGGATGGTGCTTCTCATTTATCTAACAATCTGGCATCTTTTTTATCCAAATTTCCAAAACCATGACTACTCAGAGTTGGGCCCAGGAAGCAGAGTCGTAGTCTTACACGCCTCTCTGCAGCTCCTCTTCATCCGCCACCCCTCAGCTTAGCCCCTGTCTTCCCCATTAGAGAATCGTTGTCTGCTCCCTCCAAAGTAAATAAAAATATAATGTATAAGCATCCCAAAGTGATAAAGCAAAATATTGGTAAAACTCAAATTAAACATAAAGCCTCTAAATTGAATGATTTGGCCTCTGTTCCTCCTCATAATTTAAAAATTAAATGTGGTTTATTAAATATTAGGTCTCTAACTCCCAAGTCTCTGTTAGTCCATGATCTGTTAATTGATCATCAGATTGATTTAATTTCCCTTACAGAGACTTGGTTAGGACAAGAGGATTATGTTGGTTTAAATGAATCAACTCCCTCTGGTTATTTAAACTGTCAAAATCCCAGAAGTTCTGGTCGTGGAGGAGGAGTAGCATCAATTTACCATTCCAAATTACTAGTTAATGTAAAGCAAAAAACATGTTATAATTCCTTTGAGGGCCTGGTCCTCAGTGTTGGGCACTTTAGCAATTCCAGGTTAAACCCAATTTTATTTGCCATAGTTTATCGTCCCCCATCAACCTATTCAGAATTTTTATCCGAATTTCCTGATTTCTTAGCTGATTTAGTGCTGAAATCTGATAGAATAATTATAGTAGGGGACTTTAATATACATGTGGATGTAGATAGTGACTGCCTTAATGTGGCTTTTAATTCAATATTAGACTCGATTGGGTTTTCTCAGAAAGTAGGAAATTCTACTCATTACCTCCACCATACATTGGACCTTGTTCTGACATATGGCATAGAAATAGAAAATCTTGTAGTGTCTCCTCATAACCCTGTACTGTCAGACCATTGTCTGTTAACCTTTGATTTTACTATTTCTGACTATTTGGCTCCTAAAGAAAAATATTATCACAGTAGATGCCTCTCAGATGATGCTGTTTCCAAATTTATGCAGATTGTTTCCTCTATGCCATGTGTCAACACAACGGAAATAAGCTATAGACAGCTTGCTCCTTCTGTAATTGATAACATGGTGGATAGTGTTTCAGCTTCTCTGCATCAGGCTCTAGACTTGGTGGCCCCCTTAAAAAAGAAAAAGTCTAATCAGAGATTTTTAACTCCTTGGTTCAACACAGAAACTCGTAGCTTAAAACAGAAGACTCGTCAATTAGAACTAACTAACTAACTAACTAACCTGCACTTATATAGCGCTTTTCTAGTCACAAAGACCACTCAAAGCGCTTTCATTAATACTAACCCTCTATTCTAAGGGCCTATAGGAAACAAATATCTAGGGACAATTTAGAACAGCCAATTAACCTAACATGCATGTTTTTGGCATGTGGGAGGAAACCGGAGAAATCCCGGAGTAAACCCACGCAACACGGGGAGAACATGCAAACTCCACACAGATCACTGTTGGTCGGGGGCTGGGATTGAACCCACGATCCCACGATCCCCACAATCCCCCGGCCAAGGGTAAACTGTGCTGCCGCAGTGCTAACCACTGCGCCACCGTGCATAGCGCCATAGCGCTATGGCACCATTTTCTTAGAAAGAAAATGGCGCTCTACTAATTTAGATGAAATCTATTTAGCTTGGAGAAATCATCTTTTAATTTATAAAAAATCTCTTAGAAAAGCTAGAACGAGTTATTACTCTGCATTAATAGAAGAGAACAAGAATAATCCCAGGTTTCTTTTCAGTACTGTAGCCAGGTTGACAAAGAGTCAGGACTCTGTCAATCCTAGCATCCCCTTAGAGCTTACTAGTCAGGACTTTATGAACTTTTTCAATAATAAAATTTCATCCATCAGAGATAAAATCAATCAGATTCTTCCCACAGTTAACTTAAATACTGTAACTACTACAACTCCTTCTATTGATGTCTGTCTTGATGAGTTTACTCCAATCGACCTTTGTGAGTTAGACAAAATAGTTTCCTCATCCAAACCTTCAACTTGTCTTTTAGACCCTATTCCTACCAGGTTATTTAAAGAAGTCTTCCCACTTATTGGTAGCTTTATTCTTCATATAATCAATTCTTCATTAACTTTAGGCCATGTACCGCAGGCTTTTAAAACGGCTGTAATTAAACCCTTACTCAAAAAGCCAACGCTAGATCCAGGAGCTTTAGCTAACTATAGACCAATCTCTAATCTCCCTTTCATTTCAAAAATCTTAGAAAGAGTTGTTGCTACGCAATTATTTGACCACCTGCAGGAAAATGGTTTATTTGAGGAGTTTCAATCTGGGTTTAGAATCCATCATAGCACTGAAACAGCCTTAGCGAAGGTCACTAACGACCTCCTCATTGCATCTGATAATGGACTAGTTTCTGTACTTGTCCTTTTAGATCTTAGTGCAGCTTTTGATACTATTGATCATAATATTCTACTTGATAGATTAGAACACTATGTTGGACTTAATGGAACTTCGTTGCAGTGGTTTAGATCTTATTTATCTGATAGGTTCCAGTTTGTTCATGTAAATGATGAGTTTTCTCTCAGCTCAAAGCTTAGTCATGGAGTTCCACAGGGATCTGTGCTTGGCCCTACTCTTTTTAGTTTATATATGCTTCCGTTAGGCAACATTATTAGAAAGCACTGTATACATTTTCACTGTTATGCAGATGACACACAATTATACCTGTCAATGAAGCCAGATGATACTAATCAATTAGCCAAGTTAGAAGCCTGTCTTAAGGAAATCAAAGTTTGGATGACTTGTAATTTCCTGCTATTAAATTCAGATAAGACTGAAGTCATTCTTGTTGGTCCAAAAAACCTTAGAAATTCCTTTCCAAATCAAACTTTCAGTTTGGATGCAGTTACTCTTTCTCTTAATAGCTCTGTGAGGAACCTTGGAGTTATTTTTGATCAGGATTTGTCCTTCAATTCACATATTAAATTTGTTTCTAAGACTGCCTTCTATCATTTGCGTAATATTGCCAAGATTAGGAGCATCTTGTCTCAGAGTGATGCTGAGAAGCTGATCCACGCTTTTGTTAGCTCGAGATTAGATTATTGTAATTCTTTATTATCAGGCTGTCCTAAAACATCTTTAAAAAGTCTTCAGCTGATCCAAAATGCTGCAGCAAGAGTTTTAACAGGTACTAGAAAGATCTCTCCGGTTCTGGCCTCCCTTCATTGGCTTCCCATAGAGTTTAGAATTAAGTTTAAAATCCTTCTTCTTACTTACAAAGCTCTAAACAATCAGGCTCCTTTTTATTTAAAAGATCTGATACTACCGTATCATCCTAACAGAGCACTACGCTCCCAAAATGCAGGTTTACTTGTAATACCTAGAATCTCCAAAAGTACAATGGGAGGCAGAGCCTTCAGTTATCAAGCTCCTCTCCTGTGGAATCAGCTGCCAATCTGGATTCGGGAGTCAGACTCGATCTCTGTTTTTAAGAATAGGGCTAAAACCTACCTTTTTGATATAGCCTACAATTAGGGAGGGATCATGTGTTTCTGAACCCTCCCTTAGTTATGCTGCTAATAGGTTTAGTCAGCCGGGGGACCTCCAGTAATGCACTGGGCCTCACTCCTTTCCTCACTCTCTATGAAATATTTTTTTTTTGCTGGTCATTAACATTTGTTTGTTCTCTCCCATAGATTGAGTCTCCATCGTGCTGTTTGCTCTCTACATGTCTGTTCTTTTCTTCTTCTCTATCCCCTCACCCCCCAGCCAGTCGCAGCAGATGACTGCCCCTCCCTGAGCCTGGTTCTGCTGGAGGTTTCTTCCTGTTAAAAGGGAGTTTTTCCTCTCCACCGTCGCCAAGTGCTTGCTCACAGGGGATCGCCTGATTGCTGGGGTCTTTCTGCAACTGTGGGGGTCCTCCCTACAGTTGATAGTGCTATGAGATGACTGTTGTTGTGAAATGGCGCTATATAAATAAAGTTGAATTGAATACTTTGGGGCTGTTTTTCTGCAAAGGGACCAGGACGACTGATCCCTGTAAAGGAAAGAATGAATGGGGCCATGTATCATGAGATTTTGAGTGAAAACCTCCTTCCACCAGCAAGGGCATTGAAGATGAAACATGGCTGGGTCTTTCAGCATGACAATGATCCCAAACACACCACCCAGGCAACGAAGAAGTGGCTTCGTAAGAAGCATTTCAAGGTCCTGGAGTGGCCTAGCCAGTTTCCAG
Source organism: Pholidichthys leucotaenia (assembly GCA_020510985.1). NCBI lineage: Eukaryota > Metazoa > Chordata > Actinopteri > Cichliformes > Pholidichthyidae > Pholidichthys > Pholidichthys leucotaenia. The sequence goes on along the minus strand of CM035839.1, from coordinate 154,448,171 downwards.
ATCTCAACCCCATAGAAAATCTTTGGAGGGAGTTGAAAGTCTGTGTTGCCCAGCGACAGCCCCAAAACATCACTGCTCTAGAGGAGCTCTGCATGGAGGAATGGGCCAAAATACCATCAACAGTGTGTGAAAACCTTGTGAAAACTTACAGAAAACGTTTGACCTCTGTCATTGCCAACGAAGGGTATATAACAAAGTATTGAGATGAACTTTTGTTATTGACCAAATACTTATTTTACTGAGGAATTTACCAATTAATTCATTAAAAATGCTTCAGTGTGATTTTCTGGATTTTTTTTTTCTTATTTTGTCTCTCATAGTTGAGGTATACCTATGATGAAAATTGGAGACCTCTCTCATCTTTTAAGTGGGAGAACTTGCACAATTGGTGGCTGACTAAATACTTTTTTACCCCTCTGTAGATGTACTTTATTGATCCCAAACTGGGAAATTACAGTGTAATAGCAGCATGACAGTAGACAACCAAACGTAGAAACATACACATGACAGACAAAGGGATTACCCATGGAAAGTAAAACTAACACGACTATAAAACCTATATACAGTACATCATAGCTTAATATATGATGACCCATTTAAACACATGAATCATCTCGTTGCACAAAAAAGGACTATCAGGAGCAGAGTGAAATGTGAGGTACCAGTTAGACTGTAAGGTGCAGTGTGGCAGCATTATTATGACCAAAATACAACATCATAGTGAGTTATTGTACAGTGAAATTGCATGTGGCAGGAAAGATTTCCTGTACCTGGCTGTTCGACAGCGAAGCTGTAGTAGTCTACTGGAAAAAGTGCTTCGCTGTCTGTCCAGTGTGTGGTGGAGGGGGTGATCAGGATTGTCCATGATGGATCGCAGTTTATTTAGTGTTCTCCTCTCCACCACTGTCTCAAAGGTCTCCAGTCTGAGATCAGTTACAGAGACAGCCCTCTTGATAATCTTGTCAAGTCTGTTGGTGTCTCTGGTCCTGATGCTTCTACCCCAACAGACAGCAGCAAAGAAGATGGCACTGGCGACAACGGTCTGGTAGAAAAGCTCCAGCACCCTGCTACACATGTTGAAGGATCTCATCTTCCTCAGGAAGTAGAGTCTTCTCATCCCCTTCTTGTGCGCAGCATTGGTGTTGGATCTCCAGTCCAACCCGCTGCTGATCCTGACACCCAGATATTTGTAGTCCTCAACCACTCCCACATCCTCTCCCCTAATCTGCAGTGGCTGAGAAGGTGTCTTCCTCTTCCTGAAGTCAATCACCATCTCTCTGGTCTTGCTGACATTCAACCTCAGGTGATTCTGCTCTGTCCACTCCACAAATCTGTCTACCAGTTCCCTGTACTCCCCCTCCTCTCCTCCTCTTATACACCCTATAACAACTGAGTCGTCAAAGAATTTCTGCAGGTGGCATGACTCTGTGTTGTACTGAAAGTCAGTGGTGTATAAGGTAAAGAGAAAGGAAGAGAGAGCACAGTCCCCTGTGGAGCTAGCCACCCCTCCAGACAAGACATTGCCCAGCTGGACAAACTGTGGCCTGCCTGTCAGGTATCCAGGAGATCACAGAGCTGTCAACACCCATCACCTGCAGCTTCTCACCCAGCAGCAGTGGCTGGATGGTGTTTAAGGCACTGGAGAAATAAAAAAAAGTGATTCTCACAATATCTCCTCCACCATCCAGGTGCAGACGGGCTCGTTGCAGCAAGCAGATGACAGCATCTTCAACTCCTAAATGAGGCTGATATGCAAACTGCAGAGGGTCCAGCCACGTCCTCACCTGCGGCCTCAGGTGGGCTAAGACCAGTCTCTCCAGGACCTTCATCACATGAGATGTGAGGCCAACTGGTCGATAGTCATTCAGGTCTGATGGAGATTACTTCTTGGGGACAGGAACCAGGCAGGATATCTTCCACAGCACCGGCACTTTCTCCAGACTCAGGCTCAGGTTGTACAGGTGTTTCAGTACCGGAGCTAGTTGGTAGGCACAGGTCCTCAGGGTTCTGTGGGAGATGCCATCAGAGCCCACCACCTTCCGCTGATGGAGTCTCTCCAGCTGTTTCTCCACCTGGTCTGTAGTCACCGTGGAGTGAGGGAGGGTCCTGGTGCCCCCCAAGAAGGAGGAGGGGGGAGATGGAAAGAGGTTCTGCACAGGAGGGTGGGTGTAGAGGGGTGTGTGGGGGTCTGGTTGTGTTGCTGGGGTGACAGACTGTGAGTTGAATCTATTAAAAACAGATTCAGTTCCTCAGCTTTCTCCTGGCTCCCAGATGGCTGCCTGACTCTCCTTTTGCACCCAGTCATTCGTTTCATTCAAAAGGATAATTATATTCAATCAAATCTGAACCATATTATATTAAGTATATTTGTTTCAGTTCCACTAAATGTATTCATTTATATAAAATGCTTTAATGGGAAATACCAAGGTATTAGCATAATTTATACTTTTTGAGTTTGCTAGAAAAACAAATGACCAATTGCACTTTGAAAATTAATATTAACTAATGCCAAAGATGATTAAAATACCTGGATATTCTCTGCCATATTGAAAGGCTTCTGCCAATGATCTCTGCCTCTGGGTTGGGGTTTGGGTCTGTCAGGGCAAAGGGATTTCTCTCCTTCTCTCGCCGCTTCTGTAGCTCAGCATTATCTTTTACCTTTCTACAAATTATAGAGGTTGCCATTGTCTCATTTTCGACCTGAAAGTATAGGCACATGGTGCTCCTTCTACTCCGTCTCTGTGCTGTGTGTGTGCGGTACTGTGTGCTGCCGATGTTATGCTGTGAATTGTTTGCTTGCCGAGCATTGCATCCCATCATCGCAAGCATTTAGTGTAACTATATACTTTAGAAATACTTTGAAAAGGTGATTCCCCTTTTTACCGACAATGTACAAATGCAAAATCTTGCCTTTGAAAATTGTAAAACGTGGAGTTGGATCACTATCATTTCTAACGCTCTTTGAAACACTAAAACGTCTGGCGAATAAACATAATTTAAAGATAATTTACAAGCGGCAATAGTTTTTACTTCTAAAAATGTATTGTGGAGAATGGTGAAGGACGAGGCTGAATTTATTTCTCAAGTCGGTTTTATTCACATTCTCCAACATCTTCCAAACACAGAAAAAAGAGTGAATCTCCCCACATCTGTCCCTTTTATACCCAGGACATCAAACATACAGTCACATGGTACTTAATCCCAGTCACAATGTAACTTCCCCCCGATCTTAACTCACTCCAACTCCCAGTCTCTGGCCGTTGGGAGAAAACCCCCAAGGCTATCTCTTTGCATGCCAAAGACTAAACTTTCACACCCTCGTGTTATCTCCAGAACGGCTCAGTCCTTTGTTCCGTCTCAGATGTGAAGCCTAAGATGGTATACGTATGAATCATACAATCATATACATATGTGCATATATGTGTGCCACATGACCCCCCCCCCAAAAAAAAACGTCTAAGATGGAACAAACGTAATAACAGTTTGCAAGTCATGGTAAAATTACTACACATCAGTCCAAATGTCGCTTGGGCCTCAGTCGCCTCCCATATCTGCTGTAAGCGGGCTTTACCACCCCCGCGGCGTCTTCCTGCTGTGGAGCTGCTGCCTGAGGATTAGAACTGTTAGTCAATCTCTGTGGGTGTTCTGGGGAATGCTCTCTAGGGGGTCTGCCGTGCCGAGGAGCCTTAGCCAACGGCACAGTTTCGTCAGCTACCACAAAAGCGGGTTTGAGCCTGTTTATGCCAATCATTTCTTTTCTGCCCCCCAAATCTAGCAAAAAATGCTTATCCCCTGTTTCCAGCACTCTATATGGTCCATCATAAGGTGGGCGTAAAGGTGGGCGATGGGCATCATGTCTGACAAAAACAAACTCTATATTTTTTAAAGCCTTAGTCACAAAAACACGCGGAAAACTGTGGTGAACGGGGCCAGGTAGCGTGCTCGGGCCCGTTCTACTCTGTAACCGCTGAGCTGGGGAGCACTCTGGCGCCAGATTATCTGGGAGAAATTCCCCGGGCAGCTGAAGTGGCTGTGCGAAAACTAGCTCAGCTGGGACGGCTTCTAAATCCTCTTTAGGTGCAGAACGCAACCCCAATAAAACCCATGGTAGCTTGTCCACCCAATTTGTATCCGTAAGCGACGTCCTGAGAGCTGCCTTCAATGACCTATGGAAACGTTCGCATAACCCGTTAGCCTGCGGATTATACGCGGTTGTGCGGTGAATCGTCACCCCCAGGCTGCGGGCCATTGCTGACCAAAGTTCGGAAACAAATTGAGGGCCTCTGTCGGACGTAATGTCCGACGGAACTCCAAAACGCGCTACCCATGCTGTTAAAAACGCGCGCGCAACCTCCTCGGCTGTGGTTGATGACAGTGGGACCACTTCTGGCCAGCGAGTGGTGCGGTCAACCATTGTCAGAAGGTGTGTGCACCCCTGTGACGGCGGGAGGGGGCCTACGAGGTCCACATGAACATGATCAAACCTCTTAGCCGGGATGTGAAACGGCTCCAAAGGAGCTCTTGTGTGCCTGTGCACCTTGGCTCGTTGGCAGGCCGTGCAGGCTGCTGCCCACTCTCTAACTTGCTTGTGCAGGCTTGGCCATACAAATTTCTCTCCCACCATTTTGACCGACGCGCTCACTCCCGGGTGTGCCAGGGAATGAATCGAGTCAAAAACGCGGCGGCGCCACACGGCCAGTACCACAGGACGCGGTCGCCCAGTGGAGACATCGCAGATTAGTGGGGGCATACCGTCTTGCAGCACCCTGTTCTCCAGCCTTAACCCTGTTGGTCCAGACTGGAGCGCGCGCACGTCCGCGTCGCTAACCTGAGCCGCGTCCATGGCTGCATAATCTATCCCTACACGGACTGGGGCCGCGCGCACTTCCACATCGCTAACCTGATCCGCGTCGCTAACCTGATCCGCGGCCATGGCTGCAAAATCTACCCCTGCGCTGGCTGGAGCCGCCACGGCACGCGAGAGGCAGTCTTCCACTATATTAAGTTTACCCGCTACATGCTGGATATCGGTAGTAAACTCCGATATCGCGGCCAGCTGTCTCTGCTGCCAGCCCGACCACGGTTCTGAAATCTTGGCCATCGCGAAAGTCAGCGGCTTGTGATCAACAAACGCGGTGAAACTGCGTCGCTCCAGCCAAAACTGGAAGTGGTGAATGGCCAAGTGGAGAGCTAACAACTCCCTGTCGAATGCGTTGTATTTTCGTTCACTATCGCGCAAGGTCCTGCTGAAAAAGGCAAGCGGTTGCCAAGCTCCTGCTACATACTGTTCCACGACCGCTCATATGGCCACATTTGACGCGTCAGTGGTGAGCGCTATGCGGGCCATTGGGTCTGGATGTGCCAACAACGCAGCGTTTGCCAGGGCTGTTTTGACTTCTGCGAATGCGCGCTCTCGCTCCGGAGACCATTCGATTTTGTTTGTGGGTTTTTGTTTTTTTAGTGGAGCATACAATGGTTGCATGAGCTGCGCTGCGTGGGGGAGGAAACGGTTATAAAAATTCACCATTCCCAAAAACTTCTGTAACGCTTTGACCGTTTGAGGCTGGGGAAAATTTGTTATTGCGCCCATTTTGTCGGGCAGAGGAACCGCTCCTTCTGGAGAGACGCGATGCCCCAAAAAATCAATCTGCGCCACCCTGAACTGACACTTCGCTGGGCTGATTATTAACCCGTGCTCTGCCAACCTCCGGAAAACTGCTGTGAGGTGGTTTTCGTGTTCGTCTTCGGACGCGCTGGCTACCAATATGTCGTCCAGGTAGACGAACATGAAGGGGAGGTCGCGCAGAACCGCGTCCATCATGCGTTGGAATGTCTGCGCCGTGCCTTTAAGCCCAAACGGCATGCGCAAAAACTCAAAAAGCCCGAAAGGAGTTATTACCACTGTTTTGGGTATGTCCTCAGCAAGCACTGGGACCTGGTGGTAACCGCGTACCAAGTCTATTTTAGAAAAAATGCACGCCCGCCAAATGAACTGAAAAATCTTGGATGTGCGGGATCTGGTAGCGGTCGTGCGCTGTAGCGTTGTTCAACCTGCGAAAATCACCGCAAGGTCGCCACGAACCATCAGCTTTTGGGACCATGTGAAGCGGTGAAGCCCATAGGCTCTTCGAACGCCTGATGATGCCCAACCTTTCCAGGTTGGCGAACTCCTCGCGCGCTATGGTCAGTTTAGCTGAATCCAGACGCCGAGCTTTTGCAGAAACGGGTGGGCCGGTGGTAGTAATAAAATGTTCCACCCCGTGTTTAGCCACGGTCGCCGAAAATGTTGGGACCGTGAGTGCTGGGAACTGAGTGAGGAGTGTGTGGAACTTACCACCTGCAGCTGTGACGTTGGCTTGTGCTGTTGGCGGGGCCACTCGAGCTGTACAGGGAATAGAATAAAAAGAGAGTGCATTAACCAGGCGTCTGTTAGCAAGATCAACTAACAAACCATGTGAGCACAAAAAATCAGCCCCTAACATGTTGAAATTGACTGCTGCTATGACGAAAGTCCACTCGAATGCACGGCCGTGTAAAGACAGAAGCAGAGTCCTCTCACCGAAGGTCTTAATCGCCGAGCCGTTCGCTGCTGACACCCTGGGGCCACTGGAAGGCGCCAGCCGATCAGCGTAGGAAGGTGTGATGAAACTCAGCTGGGAGCTTGTGTCCATGAGGAAATGCCTCCCCGAGCGTGCATCCTTCAGGTAGAGCAGCTTATTCTCCTCTCTGAGGGCCGCAGCTGCTACTGACCCCCGGTCTTGGTGTTTTCCTGAGCGCTTGAAATGGCACGGTGGAATGCACTTGCGTGCCCTCTCTGCGAAACGGCGATGGTAGAAGCAAAGGACGTCGTCTGCTCCGTGTTTCCTGGCCCCTGCCGCCGCCGTCGTCGGTGAGTCTGGTGCTGCAGCCTCTGGCCCCCTGCCATTTCCGGATGTTGCGCCTAGCTCTGCTGCCGCGGCCGTAGCCGCGCGCTGTTTATTGGCGTTGACGAGTCGTTGTGCCTCCTGGCCCAGCTCGTGGTAGTCTCGCCGGGCCAACAGTGGTGAACTGGCCAGGGTCACTCTCACCGCTGACGGTAGGGTCCTGAGGAAAAGGTGGGTGAAGATGAAGTTATCATCTTCGGAGTCTCTCAGCCTCAACATCTTCCCCATCAGGTCTGCAGGTCTGTCGCTCTCAAATTCAGTCAGCGCCAGGAGCCCTTCTGCTCGCTCCTCCACCGAGGGGGTGGAGTAACGGATGAGTGCAGCCTTCAATGTGCTGTACTTGTCGCTGTCCGGCGGGTGGTTGATCAGGCTCTCCACTCGCTGGGCTGTGTGGCTGTCCAGCTTTGCAACCACATGGTAGAACTTTGTGGCGTCTACCGAAATCCTCCGGAGGTTGAACTGTGCCTCGACCGCACTAAACCAGGAGTGCGGATTGTTCTGCCAGATGTCCGGTAGCTGAACTGTGGCTGCATCCATTTGGCTGGTTCCTGACGAGTCTGGCTCGGGAGAATTGCTTCAGCTCATAATACGTCTAAGGGTCACCAGTGTGGAGAATGGTGAAGGACAAGGCTGAGTTTATTTCTCAAGTCGGTTTTATTCACATTCTCCAACATCTTCCAAACACAGAAAAAAAGAATGAATCTCCCCACATCTGTCCTTTTTATACCCAGGACATCAAACATACAGTCACATGGTACTTAATCCCAGTCACAATGTAACTTCCCCCAGATCTTAACTCACTCCACCTCCCAGTCTCTGGCCGCTGGGAGAAAACCCCCAAGACTCTCTCTCTTTGCATGCCAAAGACTAAACTTTCACACCCTCGTGTTATCTCCAGAACGGCTCAGTCCTTTGTTCCGTCTCAGATGTGAAGCCTAAGGTGGTATATGTATGAATCATACAATCATATACATATGTGCATATACTGTATGTGTGCCACAGTATAATGGGTGCTTCTAAAAATGCACAAATAGTTACAAGTCTGGCTGTAGAGTTATATTTTATAGTTTTGGCGGATGGGATGCAATTCTCGGAAAGCAAGCAATTTTTGGTATAATACCGGCAGCCAGCGGCTGCTGCTTCTAGTTTGTTAACTGGGTGCTGCCGAGTCGCATGATGGTACAAGAGGGAGGAGGTAAAATCACAAAAAGAGAGGAGCAAAGTGTGCCTGCTCAGTGCTGTTATGTGAGCGGCAACACAGACACAGAGTATCGATCTCATTAATCTGGTATTGAGCAATACCAATACCAACGTTGATATCGACATTATCGATATTTGGATCAATTCGCCCACCACTAGCAGTCAGTGGGACATAATGGCGAGTCCGGAATATTGTCATTTCGTCACGTTTCCGTAAAGATAAAAACACAGCAGTTCCGTGTATCACGTTCTGTAGATGTCAGGAGCTGTATGTGGTCTATTTTGTTGTCTAGTATGTTGGCCAACATGAGGGAAGGAATCAGGAGTCTGTGTGGGCTAGCGGCAAGCTTCGCTCGGATACCTCCATGTTTATCTCTCTTTTGTCTTTGCTCACACTATTTGCAGCGTCTCCATTTGGGATAGGACATAGCAGTCGAGGCGGGGGGTTTAGTTTAGCTTAGTTTATTAATTTATTTGTCAGAGACAAAGTACAGAAAAAAAAAAAAAACATTAAACATGGTAAAGCTGCTCTGTACCAGATTATAGCATTCTCATTAATTTCCATCTGTATTCCCAGGGGTGTGGCAGTCTGGAAGAGAAGTCTTCAGCCACGGAGTTCCTCTGTAACGCTCTGGTCCAAGGCGTAATGCTTGGTCATATTCCTTATCTCCCTTGGTCATATTCCTTATCTCCAGAAGGCTGTGGCGACTGTAACTTGTGCGCAGCATCATATGTGGACATTAAAAACATGAATATGCACTTAGGCATAACTTAAACCACACTAAATGGCACAGAACACCAAAAGAGAAAGGAGGTCGCTGCATGTTCACGTGCCACCTAGTGTCATATTGTGGAGAAGTGTGGAAGGACGAGGCTGAGTTTATTTCTCAAGTCCAGTTTTATTCACATTCACATTCTCCAACATCCAAAAACAGAAAAAGAGTGAATCCCCCAACATCTGTCCCTTTTATACCCCAGGACATCAAAGCACACAGTCACATTGTCTTTTAATCCCAAATCACAATGCATCCCCCTCCAGGTCTTCTCGCCTCCACCTAAAGTCCTGGTGGTCAGGAAATCCCTCAAGGCCATCTCTTTGCATACAAAAGGACAGATTTCACATCCTCCTGTTACCCCTAGGAGGTTCAGTCCTTTTGTTCCTCTGAGACGTGAAGCATACAATAAGCATACAGTAATATACATGTGAAGCATATGAAACCCATATATGTGCACCACATGACCCCCCCCCCCCCCAAACATCTAAGATGGAACAACATAACCACAGATTGCATGTCATAATAAAATCACTACATATCAGTCCTCGTGCCGCTTGGGCCTCAGCCTTCTCCCGTATTTGCTGTAAGCAGGCTGTACCACCTCCGCGGTGTCTTCCTGCTGTGGAGCTGCTGCCTGAGGATGAGAACTGTTAGTCAACCTCTGTGGGTGTTCTGGGGAATGCTCTCTAGGGGGTCTGCCGCGCCGAGGAGCCTTAGCCAACTGCACAACTTCATCAGCTACCACAAAAGCGGGTTTGAGCCTGTTTATGCCAATTATTTCTTTTCTGCCCCCCAAATCTAGCAAAAAATGCTTATCCCCTGTTTTCAGCACTCTATATGGTCCATCATAAGGTGGGCGTAAAGGTGGACGATGGGCATCATGTCTGACAAAAACAAACTCTGCATTTTTTAAAGCCTTAGTCACAAAAACACGCGGGAAACTGTGGTAAACGGGACCAGGTAGCGTGCTCAGGCCCGTGCTATTCTGTAACCGCTGAGCCGGGGAGCACTCTGGCGCTGGATTATCTGGGAGAAATTCCCCAGGCAGCCGAAGTGGCTGTGCGAAAACTAGCTCAGCTGGGGAGGCTTCTAAATCCTCTTTAGGTGCAGAACGCAACCCCAATAAAACCCATGGTAGCTTGTCCACCCAATTTGTATCCGTAAGCGACACTCTGAGAGCCGCCTTCAGTGACCTGTGAAAACATTTGCATAACCCGTTAGCCTGAGGGTTGTACGCGGTCGTGCGGTGGATCGTTACCCCCAGGCTGTGGGCCAACGCTGACCAAAGTTCGGAAACAAACTGAGGGCCTCTGTCGGACGGAATGTCCGACGGGACTCCAAAACGCGCTACCCATGCCGTTAAAAACGCGCGCGCCACCTCCTCGGCTGTGGTTGACAACAGTGGAACCACTTCCGGCCAGCGCATGGTGCGGTCAACCATTGTCAGAAGGTGTGTGCACCCTTGTGAGGGCGGGAGGGGGCCTACGAGGTCCACGTGGACATGATCAAACCTTTTAGCTGGGATGTGAAACGGCTCCAAGGGAGCTCTCGTGTGTCTATGAACCTTGGCCCTCTGACAAGCCATGCAGGCTGCCGCCCACTCTCTAACTTGTTTGCGCAGGCTCGGCCATACAAAATTCTCTCCTACCATTTTGACCGAAGCGCGCACTCCCAGGTGCGCCAGAGAATGGATCGAGTCGAAAACGCGGCCGCGCCACGCGGCTGGAACCACAGGACGCGGCCACCCAGTGGAGACATCGCAGATTAGGGGGGGGCATACCATCTTGCAGCACCCTGTTCTCCAGCCTTAATTCTGTTGGTCCAGACTGCAGCGCGCGCACATCCGCGTTGCTAACCTGCTCCGCGGCCATGGCTGCATAATCTATCTCCACGCGGACCGGGGCCGCGCGCACTACCGCGTCGCTAACCTGCTCTGCGGCCATGGCTGCAGAATCTACCTCTACGCGGGCTGGAGCCACCACGACGCGCGAGAGGCAGTCCGCCACTACATTAAGTTTACCCGCCACATGCTGGATATCGGTAGTAAACTCCAATATCGCGGCCAGCTGTCTCTGCTGCCGGCCCGATCAAGGTTCTGAAATCTTGGCCATCGCGAAAGTCAGCGGCTTGTGGTCAACGAACGCGGTGAAACGGCGTCCTTCCAGCCAGAACTGGAAGTGGCCAATGGCCAAGTGGAGAGCTAACAACTCCCTTTCGAATGCGCTGTATTTTAGTTCGCTGTCGCGCAGGGTCTTGCTGAAAAAGGCGAGCGGTTGCCAGGCTCCGGCTACATACTGTTCTACGACCGCCCCTATGGCCACATCTGACGCGTCAGTAGTGAGCGCTATGCGGGCCGCTGGGACTGGATGTTCCAACAACGCAGAGTTTGCCAGGGCTGTTTTGACTTCAGAAAATGCGCGCTCTCGCTCCGGAGACCATTTGACTTTATTTGTGGGTTTTTGTTTTTTTACTGCAGCATACTATGGTTGCATGAGCTGCGCTGTGCGGGGGAGGAAACGGTTATAAAAATTCACCATTCCCAAAAACTCCTGTAACGCTTTGACCATTTGTGGTTGGGGAAAATTTGTTACTGCGCGCACTTTGTCAGGCAGAGGAACCGCTCCTTCTGGGGAGACGCAATGCACCAAAAAATCAATCTGCGCCACCCCGAACTGACACTTCGCTGGGCTGATTATTAACCCGTGCTCTGCCGACCTCCGGAAAACTGCCGTGAGGTGGTTTTCGTGTTCGTCTTCGGACGCGCTGGCTACCAATATGTCGTCCAGGTAGACGGACACGAAAGGGAGATCGCGCAAAACCACGTCCATCATGCGTTGGAACGTCTGCGCTGTGCCTTTAAGCCCAAACAGCATGCGCAAAAACTCGAAAAGCCTGAAAGGAGTTATTACGGCTGTTTTGGGTATGTCCTCAGCGCGCACTGGGACCTGGTGGTAACCGCGTACCAAGTCTATTTTAGAAAAAACGCGCGCCCCCGCCAAATGAACTGAAAAATCTTGGATGTGCGGGATCGGGTAGCGGCCGTGCGCTGTAGCGTTGTTCAGCCTGCGGAAATCACCGCAAGGTCGCCACGAGCCATTAGCTTTCGGGACCATGTGAAGCGGTGAAGCCCATGGGCTCTTCGAACGTCTGATGATGCCCAACCTTTCCAGGTTGGCGAACTCCTCACGTGCTATGGTTAGTTTAGCTGAATCCAAGCGCCGAGCTTTTGCAAAAATGGGCGGTCCGGTGGTAGTAACAAAATGTTCCACCCCGTGTTTAGCCACGGTTGCCGAAAATGTTGGGACCGTGAGTGCTGGGAACTGAGTGAGGAGTGTGTGGAACTTACCACCTGCGGCTGTGACGTTGGCTTGTGCTGTTGGCGGGGCCACTCGAGCTGTACAGGGAATAGAATAAAAAGAGAGTGCATTAACCAGGTGTCTGTTAGCAAGATCGACCAACAAACCATGTGAGCACAAAAAATCAGCCCCCAACATGTTGAAATTGACTGCCGCTATGACGAAAGTCCACTCGAATGTACGGCCGTGTAAAGACAGAAGCAGAGTCCTCTCACCGAAGGTCTTAATCGCCGAGCCGTTCGCTGCTGACACCCGGGGACCACTGGAAGGCGCCAGCCGGTCAGCGTAGGAAGGTGTGATGAAACTCAGCTGGGAGCCTGTGTCCACGAGGAAATGCCTCCCCGAGCGCGCATCCCTCAAGTACAGCAGCTTGTTCTCCTCTCCGAGGGCTGCAGCTGCTACTGACTCCCGGTCTTGACGTTTCCTGAGCACTTGAAATGGCACGGTGGAATGCACTTGTGTGCCCTCTCTGCGAAACGGCGATGGTAGAAGCAAAGGACGTCGTCTGCTCCGTGTTTCCTGGCCCCTGCCACTGCCGTCGTCGGTGAGTCTGGTGCTGCAGCCTCTGGCCCCCTGCCATCTCCGAACGTTGCGCCTAGCTCCCCTGCCGCAGCCGTAGCCGCGCGCCATTTATTGACGTCGACGAGTCGTTGCGCCTCCTGGCCTAGCTCGTGGTAGTCTCATCGGGCCAACAGTGGTGAACTGGCCAGGGTCACTCTCACCACTGACGGTAGGGTCCTGAGGAAAAGGTGGGTGAAGATGAAATTATCATCTTCGGAGTCTCTCAAACTCAACATCTTCCCCATCAGGTCTGCAGGTCTGTCGCTCTCAAATTCAGTCAGCGCCAGGAGTCTCTCTGCTCGCTCCTCCACCGAGGGGGTGAAGTAACGGATGAGTGCAGCCTTCGACGTGCCGTACTTGTCGCTGTCCGGCGGGTGGTTGATCAGGCTCTCCACTCGCTGGGCTGTGTGGTTGTGCAGCTTTGCAACCACATGGTAGAACTTTGTGCCGTCTACCGAAATCCTCCGGAGGTGGAACTGTGCCTCGACTGCGTTAAACCAGAAGCGCGGATTGTTCTGCCAGAAGTCCGGTAGCTGAACTGTGGCTGTATTCGTTTGGCTGGCTTCTGACGAGTCTGGCTCGGGAGAATCGCCTCCGCTCATGATACATCTTAGGGTCACCAGTGTGGAGAAGTGTGGAAGGACAAGGCTGAGTTTATTTCTCAAGTCCAGTTTTATTCACATTCACATTCTCCAACATCCAAAAACAGAAAGAGAGTGAATCCCCCAACATCTGTCCCTTTTATACCCCAGGACATCAAAGCACACAGTCACATTGTCTTTTAATCCCAAATCACAATGCATCCCCCTCCAGGTCTTCTTGCCTCCACCTAAAGTCCTGGTGGTCAGGAAATCACTCAAGGCCATCTCTTTGCATACAAAAGGCCAGATTTCACATCCTCCTGTTACCCCTAGGAGGTTCAGTCCTTTTGTTCCTCTGAGACGTGAAGCATACAATAAGCATACAGTAATATCCATGTGAAGCATATGAAACCCACATATGTGCACCACAATATATAAACTAGAAAAGCACTCGGAGAGCGCAGACCTCCGCCAAGCGGCACAGTTCCCCCCATACTCAGCACTGGGTGTGTTTATATATTTATATATCTACATATTATTCCATCTAGCTACATTGCTCCGCACTGTGTGTGTTTATATACTTGCATATTTATTCCACCTAGCTGCAATGCTCCGTACTGTGGGTGTTTATATATTTACATATTTATTCCATCTAGCTACAATGCTCTGCACTGTGTGTTCATATATTCATATATTTATTCCATCCAGCTACAATGCTCTGCACTGTGTGTCTGTGTGTGTGTGTATATATATATATTTTATAGTAATACGTACATATGTATATTAGCTGCTCTTGCTTGCTTGTTTTTTTCTTGCCTTCTGATTGTTGCTCTGAGTGTTGCTATCCCTGTGCTGTTGCAATCCTGGAATTTCCCCGTTGTGGGACTAATAAAGGCTTATCTTATCTTATCTTATCTTATCTTATCTTATACAGTGTTTGTGTGTACGTTTTCAGATTCCCTGAGCATGAAAAGATATGACTAGCAATTGGATTCACAATGATTATTTGTTTATTTGACATGGACAGTGCAATAAACAGACAATTAATGAATGACAATCAATGTGATAGTGATAGGATTAGTGGTTCAGTAGTGTAAAACGGGGCTATAAGGGACGGAGGGTTAATAAGGGACACTTTTGTGGGAAATGTTTTAAATGTAATTCTGCTTTTTTTATTTTGAGCAGGACGCTGAGTTGTGTTGTTATTGTCAAATATCCATGAATCCTTCATCAAATCTAGGCGGAAGCAAAATTAAAAAAGCAGAATTACATTTAGAAAAGTGTCCCATATTACCCCGCCGTCCCTTATAGCCCTGTTTTACGGTTGTAAAGGAGGAGGTAATAAACTGAAGTGTTGGTGTGTCCATCTCCTCCACTGACGGATGCAGATTGGTTAGACAGGTTGCCGTCAGTTTTATTACCTCCGCCAGGCCGAAAAGGCCAGGAGGAGGTTATGTTTTTGCCAGGGTTTGTGTGTTTGTCTGTTTGTCTGTCTGTTTGTCTGTCTGTCTGTCTGTTTGTCTGTTGGTTAGCAAGATAACTCAAAAAGTCTTGGACGGATTTGCATGAAACTTTCAGGCGTTGTTGGAAATGGTACAAGGAAGAACTGATTAAATTTTGGGGGTGATCCGGTTCACCATCTGGATACAGGAATTTTTTTAAAGCATTTTTCAACACTGTGACATAGGGCCATTTTCAACATGTGCGCAGGCGCAATGGAGGCCGCTGGACGTCGTGTCTGACCAACACAAATTCCGCCTTCTTCAACGTTTTAGCCACAAAAGCATGCGGA
The DNA here is from genome assembly GCA_020510985.1 of Pholidichthys leucotaenia. Classification (NCBI taxonomy): domain Eukaryota; kingdom Metazoa; phylum Chordata; class Actinopteri; order Cichliformes; family Pholidichthyidae; genus Pholidichthys; species Pholidichthys leucotaenia. The sequence continues at coordinate 154,432,982 of CM035839.1, read as the reverse complement.
AAACACTGCTGGCCTCGGACCCCCAGCGTGCCTGTGCCAGCCATAGGCGCTGCGCACATTGCGCTGGTCGTCGTGTCTGACCAACACAAACTCCGCGTTCTTCAACGTTTTAGGCACAAAAGCATGCGGAAAACACTGCTGGCCTGGGCCCGCCAGCGTGACTGCTTTTGCGCCACGCTGCAAAACCTGACACGGCCACCTGTCCGCCGCCCCATTATTTGCCACAAATTCCCCGCCCAGCTATAGGCGCTGCGTAAAAACGACCTCTCTGCCGGGGAAGACTCTAAATTCTGTTTTGCCGCGGAGCGCAACCCCAATATAATATAAAACCCACGGCAACCTGTCTAACCAATCTGCATCCGTCAGTGGAGGAGATGGACACACCAACACTTCAGTTTATTACCTCCGCCAAGGAGGCAATGCTTTTACAACCGTAAAACGGGGCTATAAGGGACGGCGGGGTAATATGGGACACTTTTCTAAATGTAATTCTGCTTTTTTAATTTTGCTTCCGCCTAGATTTAATGAAGGATTCATGGATATTTGATAATAACAACACAACTCAGCGTCCTGCTCAAAATAAAAAAAAGCAGAATTACATTTAAAACATTTCCCAGAAAAGTGTCCCTTATTAACCCGCCGTCCCTTATAGCCCCGTTTTACACTACTGAACCACTAATCCTATCACTATCACATTGATTGTCATTCATTAATTGTCTGTTTATTGCACTGTCCATGTCAAATAATCATTGTGAATCCAATTGCTAGTCATATCTTTTCATGCTCAGGGAATCTGAAAACGTACACACAAACACTGTATGGGGGGAACTGTGCCGCTTGGCGGAGGTCTGCGCTCTCCGAGTGCTTTTCTAGTTTATGTTTTAATGGGGTGGGAGATCTTTTTTTTTTTTTTACACAGGGCCATGTGGGTTTGGATTTTTTTTTTCACCCTTAGTAATAAACACCTTCATTTAAAAACTGCATTTTGTGTTTACTTGTGTTGTCTTTGTCTAATATTTAAATTTGTTTGATGATCTGAAACATTTAAGTGTGACAGTCATACAAAAAAATGAAAAATGAGGAAGGGGGCAAACACTTTTTCACACCACTGTAGGTAAGAGATAATTGCACTAGCATGAGACAGCTTGCTCTACTTAAGAGATAACAGGGGAGCAACTACAAACAGAATGGGCAGAGCTGTGCAGAAGGAGGACACTGGAGAACAGAGAGGACAAATAATACAAACAATAATCATAAATAAACCAAATCCCGGAGAAAACATAACTGAACTAAGAACCTCAGCATAACCCAACAAATTAATGATAACAAAATAAAGGCACAACAGTTCAAAACCAACAGAAAATGTGGATATGGTTGGAAACTTTGTCCAGATATGACAATGAACACATCCAGTATTAGAGTAATCTTCAACATGAGAATCGTTTTGGAGACCAAAACCACAGCTGCAGGGAGGACTAATTGGAAATGTCTGCTGATTGGCTAGTGACTTCGTCACCATCCCCATGCCTTAGCTATTTGATTGGTTGAAAGTGTTAGGACTGCTCTGTCTGCAGCAGATTAGTTAGGTCACCTCAGATGCATATCTCATGAAACCAAGATAAAGGATTAAGCCAGGATTTTTAAATAATTCGTGCTTAATCAATACTTGACTTGGTTGTATAAAAGTAGGATAAATTCAGCCCAGTCAAGTTGCTACTGAGATTTATTCTCTACAGCTAGCCTGGTCCAGAGCAGGCTAAGAGTCAGGCTAAAATTAATCCTTGTGATTTATTTGTCAGTGCAGGAGTCAGTCCTATAAGAATTCAGTGCTTTTCTGTGTCAATAAATGCTCTACTGATGTAGTCTGACTAGCACATGATAGATGATGTGTGAGGTGATTTTGATGAAGCTGCACTTAATACCTGAGAAGGTATTGAATTTTATTTCAAATAAATATTTCCAAAAAATATGAAAACATGTTTTCTACCCAAACTAAATGATATAATATGATCATCAGATGAAGGATGATATGTGAGGTCATTTTGGTGAAGCTGCACTCAGTTATTTAGAAGTTTTTAACTATCATTTCTAATAAATATTTCCCTAACCTATGATATTTTTTTTTGGTCCAACTAACAAGTGTTTCTAACAGGAGACCCTAGGGGCTGGGCAGCATTTAGTGGCACTAACCTTGGTGATGCTGAAATTTAATCCTAATAAATATTCCCAAAGCTATGAAAACATTTCTTTAATCCAAACTATGTGTTGTAGTCTGACTAGAAGAAGAAGGATTGCATGTGAGGTGATTTTGGTGAAGCCACACTTTGTAGTTTTCAAGTTATTGGATATTTACCTCCGCCAGGCCGAAGGCCAGGAGGAGGTTATGTTTTTGCCAGCGTTTGTCTGTTTGGCTGTTTGTCTGTCTGTCTGTCTGTTTGTCTGTTGGTTAGCAAGATAACTCAAAAAGTTTTGGACGGATTTCGATGAAACTTTCAGGCCTCGTTGGAAATGGTACAAGGGAGAACTGATTAAATTTTGGGGATGATCCGGATCACCGTCTGGATACAGGATTTTTTTAAATGGTTCTTTAACATTGTGAGATACAGCCATTTTCAACATGTGTGCAGGGGCAATAGAGGGCGCTGGTTGTCGTGTCTGACCAACACAAACTCCGCGTTCTTCAAAGTTTTAGGCACAAAAGCACGCGAAAAACAGTTGTGGGCAGGGCCCACCAGCGTGCCTGTGTTTGCGCTACACTGCAAAAACTGAGACGGGCAGCTGTCCGGCGCCAGATTATTTGGCAGAAATTCCCCGGGCAGCCATAGGGGCTGCACAAAAACCAGCTCTCTGCCGGGGAAGCTTCCAAATGCTCTTTTTTTCCACGGAGCGTAACCCCAATAAAACCCACGGCAACCATTATCGCACCTTCTTTTGTCCTGCGGCTCCGGAACAGAGAGGAATCCCGGCGCCAGTAATGCTGCGCCTGATATGTGTGACTCTAATGCTAAAAGTGACTGCATCAGGGATTTTCGACCTGAAGTCGCACTTTGCTACACAGGGCCACAAAAACTGTGTAGCCAAATTCGATCGATGGATGAACATTTTCACCCAGTGAGAGAACCGACGCCTTCCAAATCCAATGCATCACTAGCAGAAGTGATGGTTTGTCATTTTGTGGCAGAGCACAATCTACCCCCATTGGTGGCAGATCACTTCAGTGATTTGGTGCCAACATCGTTTCCTGACAGCAAGAGCACTCAATTTTTTTGTGCTACTTGGCTTATTATTTTCACATTACCAAAAAGTTATGGCTCAAGATTGTGTCCATATAAGTGTACATTTGAATAAATATGTTTGAAATAGTTCATGTTGCAGTTGCTGTTTGTTTAGTTTTTGTTTGTTTGTTTGTTTGTTTTTGCTTCAGTTTTCTTTCATCTGCCGATAAATACAGTTTTTAAGTACTCAGTACAGGTGTGAAAGCCCCCCCCCCCAATAAGGGAGGCATGAGGTCAGTACAGGTGTGAAAGCCCCCCCCAATAAGGGAGGCATGAGGTATGCCTTGACAGGTCGCAGCCTGGCACTTTCCAGATGGAGGAGATGGACACAACAGCAACACTTCAGTTTATTACCTCCGCCAAGGAGGTAATGCTTTTACTACTGAACCACTAATCCTATCATTGTGAATCCAATTGCTAGTCATATGTTTTCATGGTCAAGGAATCTGAAAACCTACACACAAACACTGCATGGGGGGAACTGTGGCGCTTGGCGGAGGTCTGCGCTCTCCGAGTGCTTTTCTAGTATTATATTGGGGTTGCGCTCTGCGGCAAAACAGAATTTAGAATCTTCCCCGGCAGAGAGGTCGTTTTTACGCAGCGCCTATAGCTGGGCGGGGAATTTGTGGCAAATAATCGGGCGGCGGACAGGTGGCCGTGTCAGGTTTTGCAGCGTGGCGCAAAAACAGGCACGCTGGCGGGCCCAGGCCAGCAGTGTTTTCCGCGTGCTTTTGTGCCTAAAACGTTGAAGAACGCGGAGTTTGTGTTGGTCAGACACGACGACCAGCGCAATGTGCACAGCGCCTATGGCTGGCACAGGCACACTGGCGGGCCCAGGCCACCAGTGTTTTCCGCATGCTTTTGTGGCTAAAACATTGAAGAAGGCGGAGTTTGTGTTGGTCAGACACGACGCCCAGCGCCCTCCATTGCGCCTGCACACATGTTGAAAATGGCCGTATGTCACAGTGTGGAAAAATGCTTTAAAAAATTCCTGTATGCAGACGGTGATGCGGATCATCCCCAAAATTTAATCAGTTCTTCCTTGTACCATTTCCAACAACGCCTGAAAGTTTCATTGCAATCCGTCCAAAAGTTTTTGAGTTATCTTGCTAACCAACAGACAAACAGACAGACAGACAGACAAACAGACAAACACACAGACAAACCCACAGACAAACCCCGGCAAAAACATTACCTCCTCCTGGCCTTTCGGCCTGGCGGAGGTAATTACAGCTCAACAACAAAGAGGCTGAGGGGTACCACTAGCAGCCACCGGTATTTTTTTTTTTTTAACTTGTCTCTCCATTATTACATGTTATCCTTCACCAGTTTATGATTGAGCCCCTTAAGATGGTTACTTTGACCCTCTGAGCAGCTAAGCACTGGAATATACAAGAGTTACAGTGCAAATAATAAAATGACCCTCATTTTTGGTTTTGCAGGGAAGTTCATATTGTCATTCCAATTTTGTTGACTTTTAGTATTTCACACAAAAATTCTCTATCAAAGTAATGAAATTACCCATTTCCCTCACAGCAGCTCATCTCTCATCTTAGCTCTTGTCATCTTACCTGAATCTCAAAGGTGGTCTTTTCATTGACAGTTGAGAACAAGAATGTCACAGCACACTAAAGTCAGTCATTTCTCTCCCAAGCTGTCACTTAGCACCTCCCAGAGTTCTGCCTTTGTGGCTCCCTGTTGGTTTTCCTGTCTACTTGGATGTCTGTCTCTCTGGATCTCTGTCAGAAGGTTGTCGAAACTTTTGTTTTCCATCAACCATCGCAGCCTTTATCTCAAGCCATACTGCAGGGGTGCTAACAAATGTGGCTGTGTAAGGTTTGCAAAGGTGAAACTCAAATTTAGCCTTAGACTCATGTTAAACAGATACTAAAGAAGATACTCAAAAATAGAAGCCCTTACTCCTACTGTGGTGGGCCTTTATTATGAATTACAGATGATTGCAGATCTTCATTGCAGCCAGATATAATGTGCACACTATGGCCAAGCACCACCTACTGTATGTCTGCTTTTGAGTGTACATGTTTCTCCTAAACAGTTGTAAAGTTCCCAAGGATCAAATGCAAGCCGTGAGAGGGAAAGATATCTTTGGCCCTGCTAAGATATAATGTTTTCCAAATTAACTACTATAAATTGTAACTTTTATGTCATCTGATAGTTACACAAGTGCAGTTTTCAAGCTTTCTGAGTTCCACAGCTAGTGTTGCTTATGTATTTTAACCTCTTTGACCTTGGTGATGTTTGTCTTTGACTTTAGGTGTTGATTTCACTTTTGCTGCTTAAATACTGTAGATGGCGGAAACCACATGTAGCGGTTGGAATTGCTTTGCGCTTGCTCCTGAGTTTAAATGGTCTCGATTAAAGTATATAAGACTATTGATGGAAAAACAATTGTTGAGGATGAGTTGTTAAACTTCCTTGCAGTGAAAATTAAGATTATGAGTCAGGACGAGATCATCTTACTGGCTACTAATACTTATGAGTGGATTGAGTCATCAAAGAGAGTTTTGTTTGAGCTCTGTCCCACTACACAAAAGTGTGTTTCACACAAGGGACCTCAAAAAGATGTTAATAATATAAAGAAGTGTCTTAAGTTAATGAACGAGTGTGGTGAAAATCTACCTAGATTTGTCTATTATTGCCTGGATGATTTGCCACTGGTCACATTTACCAGCTTGGACTGTTTAAGCCTCCTGAGAAGAATGGAGCACTTTCATGCTGAGGTTTGTGCTAAGAAACAACCCATGCTATTACAGACTAACCTCAGTTAGGATCTACGCACAGATGACTTTGGATATTACCCGACGTGTAAGTGGCCTGGAGCAATCTGCTCTTTGGACCATGGATAACGATGCACCTGCTCTGGGGAGGCCTGTAGGTACCACAGATGTTGGAGTGGTGAATGGAATCTGTCCAGTTACTGATACAATGTTTGGAGCTGCACGGGAATCTCATTTGGCAGCTGGAGAGAAGGCTTCGATTGTGAATTTGGACCCGGTGGCTCAGCTTGTAACTGGGATAAGTTCCGGTGTGGTAGCATCTTCAACAGGCTCTCCAAAGTGGAGTCAAGTGGTGGAAAAGGGACAATGAATTGAACATGCTGCTGTTAAACCTAAACCATCTTCTGCTTCAATCAGCCATAGAAAACAAGCCAGTAACATGGCTACTGTTGTTGGTACGGGCTCTGGTAATATTAAAACTGTACGGACTAAGATGGTAAGTGTGTTTGCTATCCGTTTTAATTCTGATTTGGAAGCTGATACTTTATCTGAATATCTTAAAGAGAAGCTTTGACGAGAAGTTATTTGTCAGAAGATCATCACTGGGAGTGGTAGGATTGGTTCATTTAAAGTATGGTGGAATGCTCTGAGATCAGGGACATGTACTAGTCAGAGCTCTGGCCAGAGGGCACATTGGTGCGGCGATATTATGAACCCCAGGGGGGCTGGGGTTGCTGGGCTAGCAGAGCAGCTGCTGTGGTGAATACGCAGGCATCCACCAATGATGGTGATCTTCCTTAATCTATACTGATGGGTGTACAGGTCATGTCTTATAACTGTCATGGCCTTAACCTGGGGCAAAGTGCTGGATAGAAAGCTCACCAGATAGTTATTGACAATTTGTTGAACACGTGATATTTTGTGCCTACAGGAGACCTTTCTTTCTAAACAAGATTTGGAATGTTTCAACTGTCTTAACCCTGATTTACATGGTGCTGGGGAGTCTACAACTGACCTCAGCAAGGGAATTATCAGGAGTAGGATACCTGGTGGGGTGGCTATCCTCTGGAGAAAGAAGCTGGACTCTGATAAAAGTGCTCTGACTTGGTGTAGATTGGTGTATTGGTGTGCAGTTTAATGATAATGATAAGGAATTTCTTATTATTGATGTATATACACCTTTTGAATGTCAACAGAATGAGGATGAATATTTAAATAAGTTTGCTTTTATTAATCCTTTAATGCATGATTATAATAATACCTGTATTTTTATTGCAGGGGACATGAATGCAGACATATTTGACATTAACTCCATATTTGCAAAACATATATATCATTTTTGTCAAGAAAATAATTTAAGTAAACTTTTCTGACCACAACACATCAGAAGAAATGGATTTGTGGTTTGTGTTTTTTTTTTTTTTTTCCAGTTTGATTTTCTGACTCGACTTTGAATGATAGAATTTGGCAACCTGGCCAAATTCCTTTTTCAGTGCATAAAGAAGACCTCGCCCAGCGTGCTGAACACCCAGCTCACGTTTGTGATCTCCAGGAGAACGGCTTTCTGGTAGAACCTGCCTGCCAGTCTCTCTCAACAGAATCCACGGACATCCATCCGGCTCAAGGTTGGCACTTGGGGGGCCCTGCTACCACTGGGGATGCAATCTGACTCTGCTGTGCTGAGGGTCTGTTGTCCGAATTAGATTTAATTCTTCAGAATATTCCTGGTATAAGTTCTACAAACCTAATAGCTCAAACTTCTTTCAGAATTTCAAATGCATTTGTCTTTTCATTAATCTCCATTCCTTTTCAGAGTAATATCAATTTTCCTTTTTATAAAATAGTTTAATCATCATTTTCTTCATAAAATTGCATCCACTTTTCTTAACCAATGCTATTACAGTGATCCCTCGCTACTTCGCGCTTCACCTTTCGCGCCCTCAGTGCATCGCGGATTTTTCAAAAATATTCATCAAAAATTCAAAATTGAGAAATAATGGGCGGGCGCTAGCAGAAGGCAGGGAGACTACATTAGACCATCAGGTGTCAACACGGAGAGCAGCACAACTCTCTGTTCGCTGTTCTCGTGTTTGCTCGGCTCGGAAATCTCGCAAGCTGATTGGCAGAGACGTTTCACCCCGCAAGCTGATTGGCCGAGACGTTTCACCCACCTCCTCTCCCTGCCAAGCACCCATGAAGGGAAGGAAGACCGCATTCATTGCTTTTTATCGCTCGTGTTACTTAGTCTCGCCGCGTGGAACTTTTTGCTGTTCTCTTGTGCCATTTTGTGCGAAATAGTCTTCCCGTCGAGCCACTACGCCGCCTCCTCCAGCTTCAGCTCTATCGGAAGCTGCCCTCGATGATCCTGAGCCTCCAGCACCTCACGATGAGGCGTCACCTGAGGAGCAGTAAAGCTCTCATTAACCTGTGCAGTAAATCATTTTCATCTTGAGTTACGTATCTTGTTATAAGAATAAAAGAGTTCTAAAAACATATTTATGTACACTTTGTTTACATCTACGTATGTATGTACACGTACACACACACACGTATCATATGAGAGAGAGAGAGTGGGAGAATGAACGTACGTATTATTTATGGATGGCGTCATTAGGGGTGACGCTACTTCGCGGTTTTTCACTTTTCGCGGTCGGTTCTGGAACCCATTAACCGCGATAAGTGAGGGATCACTGTATATGGCTTCTCATTTTCCATTACATTGCCAAGTTAAGCTATGTTTCCCTTGGTTCCACAAATGTTTGATAAGCCATGTTATGCTCAACAATTCAATAACAGTCTATGACGCTCATGATACATGTTGAATTCCCTGTCTTAAATGAATCTGAATGTGTTAGCCCTTTAACTGTCCACATTTTATGGATGGTCACGCGCCCCCAGTGGCACAGCGCAGCAACTGCACGTGTCAACTTATTGACGTCCCCCGGCTAAACTGAGGATTTGTGCTAATCTGTATTGATCTGACAGTTTAGAAGGTGGCAGATATGTGCCAAAGAAATCATGGCTGACATGGAATATAGCAAAGAAGAAGAAATCCTCATTATTTTTCTTCCTTTTTCCGCTTTGAGCTCACACACCAATGTGGATGCTGCCATGTTTGGTCATCGGGGCAGCGATGATGACTGAAACTGCATGAAACGGGAAAAATAGTGCCATAAAGAAATAAAATTCATGTGGGATAATCATAAGAGTTTGTAGATGTGGGACTGGGTGTAAATTACTAAGTAAACGCGAAACATCGGCCACGATGGATGAAAAACTGAGCTCCCATTACCAAGATGATGGTGCCCACGAGCGGCTGGATTCCCACAGGAAAAATGCACCAAACAGAAAAAATAGCCGCGTAATACAAAAAAATTCATGTGGGATAATCATAAGGGTTTGTAGATGAGTAAGCGGGTGTAAATTACTAAGTAAATGCGAAACATCGGCCATGATCGACGAAAGCGGACTGGTCATGTGGGCGAGTGAGCCCCCCCACCCAGCAACAGGTAAAAGAAATATATGGGTTTTTTTTTACATTTTATTGATTTTCTGGTTCATATACTTTGAAGATTAGATAAAAGCATATCCCTGTAGACAAATCGGCATTAAAAAAAAGGACAATTCTTTATGTAAATGTGTCCAAAGTCCACTTTTGACTGAGTTATGCAATTATATAGCTGCCGCGACATTATGCAAATTAGATGCGTAAATTTATTCCTATCTGAAACTTTGGATCATATTCTACATCTTTCTAATTGACAGTAAGCCAATATCTCGTGTAACTTTCAAGTTATAGCCTTTGAAATCTGAACTATTTTATTGACAAAATTTTTTTTTACCACTCTTGACCACTAGGGGGGGTCTTGAGTTGCCTTGCATTTCCCCAGGCGCCACACGGCACCTACGGCAATTAGAGGGTTAATCTATTCTGAAATTCTTATTAAACTATCAAAACGACATATGGTAGTTATTGTTTGATTTCATGTCTATCTTCTTGATTAAAAACAGACAAGAACTCATAGGTTTTTTTGAGACTGATTCATTATTGGTCCAAATACAAAATTATTAATAAAATTGTCCATTCTTTTGGACTGGTGCTCCAATGAGCTTATGTGTGTTGGTAATGAAAAGAAATCTTCATTCCTACTCACATTCACATTTACATTAATATTTGTACCAACAAAAAAACACCTACAAAACCCAATAACAATAAATTTCTACACTGGTTTGATGAAAATGATGAAGACATCTCAGAGTTATTGGAATGGATGCGCAGTACTCATTAATCCTACATCATGAAAAAAAAAAAAAAACATCTGGTGTAAAGAAGTCATCATGTCTCAAAGCAAAACACCCCCATCCAGAAAAGCCTATGCCAAATAAAAAACTTGTGGTGGAATACAAAGGCCAGGTTTAGATGGCATGCCTGCTTAGATATACAAGCATCATGGGACCTACATGAGAACAAAACTCACCCAGATGTTTGTACAAATTTGGAAAGAGGGAGTAGTATCGCAAGAGTTTAAAGATTCTTCCATTACAAGAATAAAGGTAATCATACTGCATGTGACAGTCAAAGAGACATACTGTATCTCTCCTCTCCATCGCAGGAAAGATACTGGCATATATCTCCCCAAACACTATGTTAGAGTAACTTGTAGAGTCAAAATACCTAAATTCATGATGTGGATTTAGGGCTGGAAGAGGAACCACAGATATGATCTTTGCTTTGAGGTAGATCCAAGAGAAGCACAGAGAGCAGAACGTGAACCTGTACATGGCATTTATTGATCTGACTAAAGCATTTCGCACCTTTAACTGTGATGGTCTTTGGAAAATCTTACTCAAACTGGGATGCCCAGAATAATTCTTATCAATCATCGGGTCCTTTAATGAGGGGTTATTGACTCAGATTCAAGCGTGCAGAGAGTCATCTGATCCTTTTCCTGTTACCGATGGAATTAAACAAGGTTGTGTTCTTGCACCAACCCTCTTCTCCACTATGTTTTCTTTCATGTTAGTTGATGTTTTCCATGACTTAGATAGGGCTGTTTAAATTCAGTTTTGATCAAACAGTGGCCTGTTCAACTTAAGATGCTTCCAGTTTTGTACAAACATGCTGTCACTGTTGATTCATGACCTGCTCTATACAGATGATTGTGCCTTAGTTGCCCACACACTCGAGAATATCGAGCTGACAACAATCTAGTTTGCTTATGCATCAGAGATGTTTGCCTTGAAAAACAGCATTTCAAAGATGGAGGTTGGGTATCAACCAGGCCTTGACAAAAGTTACATAAATCCAGTTGTTACTATCAACAATGCAATTCTCAAGTCTGTGGACAAATTCTGTTATCTGGGCAACATCTTGTCAAATTTAGCATCCATAGATGATGAAATAACACAAAGCAGTGGTTCTTACCAGCCTTTTGTATAGCTGTGAGACTTGGACAACCTACAATCCCCGTATTAGGCCCCTGGATCATTTTCAGCAATGCTGCCTGAAATCTATTCATGGCATTAATTAACAGAACAAGGTCTCTAATGTTGAAGTCCTTAAGTGTTGCCATGTCCCCTAGTATGGAAAGCCAGATTGTTAATCCCTAGCTTTGTTGGGTGGGACAATCCCTGCTTTGTGTGCATGCATAACCGTCAGATCTTATTGTAATCCCACCATCTCAAACCTACACTCATAGTCATGTCGGGGAGCAGAGCACCTTCTACCCTTCCTCCTCCTTTTCTCCTTCACCTCCCAACTTCTCTGTATGAGCTACCACTTTTCCACATGATGTAAAATATCAACGTCTGACATGAGGTGTAACACCTTAGTTAATAGCTGCCGACTGCTCCTGTGAGCTATGCTTAGGGGGGAAAGCAAAATTGCAGGGTGCAGAGACTGACAGTTGAGGAGCAGAAGATGATCTGCCCCCTGAGACTCTTTTTGGCTATGAAACCTTTCTTCTAGGCATATCGGCACTGACACCAATTGAGCAAAGTAAACAAGTACACATGTACTGCATTTTGCTCACTCTCTGCCAGTTTTGCAATTATGGCTATTCAGTCACGCATTAAAATGATGTTAGCCATGCATGAAGCAAAGCAGCAGCAGTTTACTTCAAGAAAAGCATCGTTGCTCTCTGGCACTTGACCAGTTGCCAAAGGGGGCAGCCAGTTTAGGGAATTTACTCTGAAATTAGTAACATAGAAATCAGAGAAGTTGCATCATAAAAGGCCTGATTTACATGAAGATAGGAAATTGAAGGATATTACCTGAGAAGAGGTGAGTCACGCTGCTTTACACACTGTTCTTACAGTCATCCCGGCAGGACAGAGAGAAAACATTTTGTTCATAGCAAGTCAGTCTCACTTAGCTATTTCATCTCTTGGACATCAAACAGTGAGAAGGGACTGAAGAGGCGTGAAGACAAATGTTATTGAACAGTATGTGGGGGGGGGGCACAAAAGCAGATCATGTGAAAGCTATGAGAAATAAAGGGATAAAGGGGTATTATGTGGGTTGTTATGAATACCAGGCTTGTGGAGAGAGAGAGAGAAAGAGATAAGAAGCTGTCTGTCACATGCTTTGTTTCTGCTGTGCACTGCAAGTAAAGCAGACCCAGTAGGGAAAGAGCATGCTGTCCATTAAAAAATGTAAAAAAAAAAAAAAAAAAGAAAAGAAAGAAAAGTAGGCATACGGGGGGAGGGAGGCTCATATTGCCTTGCTCTCTTGGCCCTCTGAGAGCCAATGATCAGACTGAGTTTTACATCAGCACATGATGGGCATGGCGGTCCCTCAACCCTCATCTCCATCCTCTTGTGCCACAGCACTCTTCATCTGTCACCACCTTTCTCAAGTTTCCTTCTTTCACAACTACCCCACCATCCGCATCCCAGCACCACACTGGCTGCTCCAGTAATTGGTGGCTGCCCTGTACAGTGCCGGCTCTTGTACCACATGTGTATGTGTGTCTCTCTACATGTGCACATTTCTCTGGCTCTGCACGGCTGCATGTGCATGTTTTTACAATGCCTGTGTAATTTTTCCAACTCATCAAAATTTTATGTTTATATGACATTGGCTGGGTGGCCATTGTTCACTCTCTCCAACACAACAACATGTTGGCACACATTTTCTCCTTTATACAATATGTAAGCTAGACATGGAAAATGCAAATAATCACAATAAAATGCAAGACATGGTAACCAGGCCCAAACTATTTGCTTTGGAAAGCCACAAATAAAGTTATTTACTATTTAGTTTTACTGTTTTGATATGACATTGGGCATATAGTATGATATGATTCAGATAGGATGACATTTACTTTAGACTCACCACATCATTTGATGCCCTAAACTGGCATTTCTTGCATGGACTGTAATTGCATGAAAGATATTCCACAAGGTAATGTCATTAACTGTATGACTGTATGTATCTGTATGACCTTTATTGCTGCACATCCAGATGCATCTCAGTAAATTAGAATATCACTGAAAAGTTAATTTATTTCAGTAATTCAATCCAAAAAATGAAACTCATATTATATAGATTCATTACACACACAGAGTGATAAGGGTTTATTTCTTATAATTTGGATGATTATGGCTTAGAGCAAATGAAAACACAAAATTCAGTTTCTCAAAAAATTGGAATATTACATAAGAAAAAAGCTGATTTTTAAACTGAAAGTACATCCATGTACACACTCAATACTTGGTTGGGGCTCCTTTTGTATGAATTACTGCATTAAAACAACGTGGCATGGAGGCCTGTGGCACTACTGAGGTGTTATGGAAGGTGGTTATGCTGAGGTTGCTTTGATAGTGGCCTTCAGCTCATCTGCATTGTCTTCCTCTTGACAATACTCCATAGATTCTCTATGTGGTTTAGGTCAGGAGAGTTTGCTGGCCAATCAAACACAGTGATGTCATGGTCATTAAACCACATATTGGTACTGTTGGCAGTGTCTCATACTACTTTGAATTTTCTCTACTATCCATTTGTTGATGTTGTTCTTGCGATGTTCTTTTTATGGCAACATTTTTATGGCAAGTTTTTAAAATAGTATCTGTTTTTTGTTTTTTTGTTTTTTTAAACAAGTTCTTTTTCTGCATATACATCAATCTATTGTACCCACTTTACACAGGGATGAAGTGTCATAAATGCAATTTTTAAAACTAGTTTTTGCTGATTGCCGATGCCGATATATGTACATATTTTTCTCACCTATTTACATCTCCTTTGTCTTACAGTGATGATTAACTAGCATGTAAAGACAAATTCACCAAGGAAAATAAGGCAACCACCTTAACTTAAACTCTTTGTCCCAGTCGCCGTATGGTGACATAACCCCTAGTGGTCAAGAGTGGTAAAGATTTTTTGTCAATAAAATAGTTCAGATTTCCAAGGCTATAATTTAAAAGTTGCAAGAGATAATGGCTTACTGTCTATTAGAAAGATGTAGAATGTGATCCAAAGTTTCAGATAGGAATAAATTTATGCATCTAATTTGCATAACATCGCGGCAGCTATATAAATTACATAACTCAGTCAAAAGTGGACTTTGGACATATCTACACAAAGAATGGTTCGTTTTTTTTACACCATTTTATCTACAGGGGCATTTTGTTATTTTATCTTCAAAGTATATGAACCACAATATCAGTACAATTTAAAGAAACAAAAAAATGTGTCACTTACTGTTGGCAAAGGGGGGCTGGCTGGCTGGCATGGTTGCTTTGTTTTTGTCCATCGTGGTCATTATTTTGTGTTCTGTCAGTCATTTACGCTCTCTACCACATCTACAAAGTCTTATGATTATCCCACATAAATTTTGCTTGTATCCCACAGCTATTTTCTGTGTATGAAGCAGTTTATGTGACAGTCTGTGACGGTGCATGGTGGCCATATTTGCTTTCTGGGCTTAAAGAAGGAAAACAGGAAAACGAAATAAGGACTTCTTTTTCTTGGGTGTATTACGTGTCATCCATGAGTTCTCCAAAGCGTGCCTGCCACCTTCTGAACTGGCAGATCTGTACAAATCAGTACAAATCTTCAGTACAGCCGGGGACATCAGAGTGAGTTGACAGGCGCAATTGCTGCGCTGTGCCACTGGGGGCACGTGAAATCTGAAAAGGTTAATATGAAAATAAATACATGCTATGTATTTTCCGACAAATGTTCGAGGGGAGAGAGGCTCTGTATCCCTTTATTTTATTTATTTAATATTTATTGATACAGGGGTGGCCCATTGAGTTGAAACCCCTCTTTTTCAATGGTGCACTGTTGACAATCCCACATTCACACCTGGAAACAGCCAAGTACAACTACAGAGACCTGTGGTCAATGAGCAGCTCCACTGAAGCGGTTGGGGTTAAAGGCCTTATTCAAGGCCACCACAGCGGGGTTTAGGAGGGTGGGGTAAACACTGCTGTGTAATCTGTCCCACCCAGATCTGATCCTGCTGGTTCAGGAATTGAGCCAGTGACCCTCCAGTCACCAGTCCACATCCCTAACCATTAGGCCACCACTGCCTCCAATATAGTATTAGAATATCCACAGTCCAGGGTGTTATCTCCTCACGTTGTTCACTTAATATGTTGTAAAAACTGGGTTTGCTGCTTGTCAATCAGAGATCACTGAAAGATCACTGAGAGATCATTGAAAGATCGTTGAGAGATCATTGGGAGATTGTTGTGTGTCCCTTGAGGTTTCCTTGACCACTGAACAATCTCATTGGTCTCCCAATGAACTCATATCACTCTTCTGAAAAGTACTTTCACACTAAAAATGAATCGGACCAAGATTCAGTTTGATTTGCACTGAGACCATCAAATTGTAGTAGTAGTAGATTAGTTTATTTGACAGGGACAGTGCAATAAACATAGACAATTAATCAAAGACAATCAATCTGATGTGTTGCACATAGAGTGTATAGCTATTAGCTAATTTGCAACTCTTGTCCCTGGATGGGCTTTAGAAAAAAGAATCAAGATAAAAAATATACACAATAACCACATACATCAATGCAGAAAAATTATATATACACAATTATAAATATTATAAATATTATAAATACACAAATATAACAGCCTGACTCACATTTAACATAAATATTATAAATATTATAAATACACAAATATAACAGCCTGACTCACATTTAACACATATAACATAACTCACATTTGCCTATTTCAGGCCTTCCTCCCTCCGTCACTCACTATAAACAAACACATTTATTCCTTCCCTTCATTCACTCTCACTTTGCAGACAAATAATTCATACATGAGTACATTCTTGTTTATTTTTCAGCCAGTTTTTATCATTTTTAGTGAATGTTTTAAAGTCCGTTATTATTTTAATTTCATTTGGCATTGTGTTCCAGATGTGACTGCCCTTTATAGAGAAAGCTGTTTGTCCAAATGTGGTTCTGCGGTGGAATATTTTACAGTTATTGTTAACAGAACTCCTGGTGGCTCTGCTGCTGTCCTGTCTTTGGACGAAACCAGCAAGTGGCTCGGGTGCTGATTTATGGAAACATTTGAACGTTAATTTCAGAAGACAGAGGTCAATGAAGCTCTCAAAACTCAATAGGTTGTATTTTTTTAAAACATTACAGTGATGCCACCTAATGGGCTTTTTGTCCAAGATTTTTAGGGTTTGATTATATAATGAACCTATATGTCTTATTGTGGAAGGGGCTGCTTGAGCCCAGACTGTCAAACAGTATGATATATGAGAAAAAACCATAGAATGCATATACAGTGCAGCTGCTTCGTAAGGTATGTAATATCTAATTAATTTAAAGCAGTTCAGATTTTTTTTTACTGTTTTTGAAATTTTCTTTATATGAAGATTAAATTTGAGTTGAGGATCTAGTACAATGCCAAGGTATTTGAATTCTGTAGCTAAACTGATGTCATGATCATGTATATTAACTTTAAAATGTTGCAGGTTACATTTTTTGATTGAAAAGCACATTGAGACTGTTTTCTGAAGGTTCAGCAATAGATGGTTCTTGAGGAGCCACTCTTGGACATCAACCATACTTGTAGACAGTACATCTGCAGCCTGTGCTGGAGTCTTGGCAGCTGTGTAAATAACTGCATCATCTGCATAAAGTTGACATGTTGCAGCTGAGCAGTGTAACGGCAAGTCATTAATAAAAATGCTGAAAAGTAAAGGACCAAGAATGGACCCTTGTGGGATACCCATGCGGTTGTTTAAAAATGAAGATTTATCCTGGTGAACTTTTACACACTGTTCTCTATTCTGGAGATAAGATGCAAACCATTCTAATGTATTTGGGGAGAAGTTAAAAGATACCATTTTGGATAAAAGCAAACTGTGGTTTACAGTATCGAAAGCCTTTTTGAGATCTAGAAAAACAGCTCCTACCACATTACCCCTGTCCAAGGACTGTTTGACGTTTTCAATAAGGCAACAATTTGCTGTTTCTGTTGAGTATCCTGGTCTAAAACCAAATTGATGTGGATGAAGAAGTTGACTGTCTTGTAAGTAGTCTATCAGCTGTGTAGCTACAACTTTTTCAAGAACCTTAGATAGGACTGGTAAGATAGAGATTGGGCGGTAATTGCATATATCGTCTTTACTGCCTGATTTATGAACTGGTATGACGACAGCTTTTTTCCAGCCAGATGGAAATGTACTAGACCTAATGGAGAGATTAATGAGATGAGTCAGTGGTTTGATTAATATTTTGCTGTGCATTTTGAGAAAGGAGGTGCTCATATTGTAGATATCATTAGTTTTTGAGTTTGACAGTGTTTTAACAATACCAGCAATTAACTTCTCATTTACCTCATCGATGTGAAAAGTATCTGTTGGAAGTATGGAATTTGTGTTGTTGAGCACATTTGGCAGCACAAAAATTTTTGTTAAGTCTTCCACAGAGCCCACAAAGTGTGAATTAAATACATTTGCCAAAGTAGCCTTGTCACTGACGGTCTTGCCATTGATTCTAAGTTCCTTTACCCCCTTCTGATTGTGACTTTTTGGTCCAGACTGTGAACCAGGGGAGGCTTCACACAAGTAAAACAGGTCCAGACCAAATGGGTTAGGTGTGAAAGTACTCTAAGTACAGTTTAGATGCACTTTCACAAATGGAGTACATGAAGAAGGTCCTGATGAACATTTGCATTATTACATCTCAGCAAAACAAAAAGACAAGCTGCTGATAATTCATAATCATAATCTGTATGTGCCAGAGAAACCTATGAAAATTACAATCCATTTTCCAGAGTTATAACTGAACACGTTATCAACTAAAACTGAAAAAATATGGAGGCCAGACAGCCCCTGCAAACTAATATGAGGAGCTAATTGCATTGCACCTCATCTATTCCCCTCGTAACCACATCTCGATTTTACTTCTGAAACTTTCCCAAGCATGAAGACATTAATATCCACTCTCTATGTGCTCTTTGCTTAAGTGCTCCCTTTTTCTGCCACTTTAGCTAAAAGCAGAATTGAGCAAAACTCCCTGCTCTCCATCTTACTTTGTGTCATTTCTCCTTTAACTCCCCACAGTCCCTAACTCCTTTTTAAAACTCACCTGTCTGTAATGCCCGTCCTCAATGTGGACCCATGTGAAGGGAGGGTGTCTATGTTTCAGTCCCGTCATGCATACACATAACCACACTGTGAGCGTGGGATCTCTACGGGGTGAAAGAGTCTTATTGAGTGTGCTGTCACATACCGTATTTGCAAACAACAACTCACCTTCTCCCCATCTATAATACATTTCCCCAACCCCAACTTGAGCCTTTATCGGCTAAATACCTTTCAGCTGGAGATCCCCAGCATAAGCCCATGTGTAAATTTGCTGTGCAGCTTTGAGGACACGATGCACAGGGAGACAGACGATAAAAGCTGCCATTAAAGCAGCATTTGGGGCCTTTTCTTTGTAATGAAGATGGAAGAAGTGCACTCCTGACAGTGTCAGCAGATAAACAAATCTGCGCTCCATTTAAGGTTGTAGCAGAAGGTAGGTTAGTGGAGGAAGACAAAGCAACAGATAGCAGAACCATGTACTTTAGCACATACTACTACACTGGGCTTGTTCTAAGTAGCTTGGCAAGTCAGCCTACCGGCATGTGCATTCAGAAGGTGTCCTATATATATTCATGTGAGCCTCCACAAATCTTATAGTGTGGCTACAGATTTCCTTGCAGTGGAGAAGATGTGCTGTATATTTCATTAATTCACAGTAGTGACCTCCTGGGCTGCTTGCTGGTGTTCATCAGGCCTGCTGCTGAATTCTAATATCAATTTCGCACAGTTACTGCCAACGCCAGTGTGAATGGTAAGGGAGGGGGGAGGCTGTATGGGGATATAGAGGTTTCAGGGTCATTTTGGTAATGCTTCTACTTCCTCAGTCAATGAGTTTGTATGTCTCCAGACACATCGTATACTTTCAGTTTGTGCACTGGGAGTTCAACCAAAGTGGCCTCAGCACCTTCACGTTCCCTCAGCTGAAGGAGCCTCGGCTGCAGAAGACAATGGCTTGAATCAATAAAACGTGATGGGTGATTAAGAACGGGGGTGAAAAGGTGAGGTCTAGCTCAGGACACAGCGGAATCAAAGAGGGATTCATGGATGGGTTTGTGCTGTCTGTAAGACTGCTCTGGAATACACTGAAGCAGCTCTTGGGTTAATAAACAGCTCTGTTTTTTTTTGTTTGTTTTTTAAGATGCAGACTTTGCCATTACCCAAGTCCTGCAAACTCATTTCTATCCTGGCAGTGCAGCAAATGCAGAATAGGCTAGAATTTCACACAACTACAGTCTATTCTGGATGCCACCTCACATCATGGCTGCACTTGTTTATCGAAAGCATATTATGTGCTTAAATGTTTAAATGCACTCCTGCCTGCCCAACCTGAAAATGTTCCTTTGCATACCTAAAAATGGATGCCATTACTGACTGTTGTGTGTTCTTCTGCCAATGATTTAAAACACAAATTAAGCCAGTTACACTGAATTTGCACAGACTGTAAGAACTAAAAGTAACCTATTTACATGTTGTGTCAACTCAGATTAACTAAACATTTCTGGGGTTTGTTCATTTTTGCTACAGCTAAGATAAACCATGAACATTTCTGCATTTTTTTTTCTCCCTGCAAAACATAAAGACAGTTACTTTAGCCTTTAGGAACTTGGCATTGTTTTTGCATAACATTAAATATTCATTCCAAAGCAAGCAATGATTATACAAACAGTTTTTAGCATTGTTAGTTAATTTAAACTCAAAATCTCAAGACTTCACAAACTTCCATGGATTTAAAAAAAAAAAAGGAGGCTGAATAATGGGTCATGCCAGCTTCAATCCAGATCACAAAGGAAAGAAAAAAAAATAGGAAACACAAAATTCTAAAATTATGATGGTAGATATACAGTACAATGCGCTCGGAAAGTATTCACAGCATTTCGCTTTTTCCACATTTTGTTATTACTTACTTTACTTACCCCCTTCGTCCCAGATGGGACATAAGGCTGCAACAAGCAATCCCCACTTTGCCCTGTCCTTTGCAACATGTTGAGCTTGTCCCCAGGTGTACCCCATCTCCTGTAGTTCGGCTTGGACTGTTCTTCTCCAGGTGATTTGTGGTCTGCCTGGCTTTCTACATTTTGTTATGTTACAGCCTTATTCCAAAATGGATTATTTTTTCCTCAAAATTCTACACACAATACTGCATAATGACAATGTGATTTTTTTTTACATTTTTGCAAGTTTATTAAAAATAAAAAGAAATCACATGTACATAAGTATTCACAGCCTTTGCTCAATACTATGTTGATGCATCTTTGGCAGCAATGACAGCCTCAAGTCTTTTTGAATGTGATTCCACATTCACATTCACACCAGAGAATTTTGTTTCTCATGGTCTGCGAGTCCTTCAGGTGGCTTTTACCAAACTCCAGGTAGGCTGCCATGTGCCTTTTACTGAAGAGTGGCTTCCATCTGCCACTCTACCATACAGGTCTGATTAGTGCCTGATTAGTGGATTGCTGCAGAGATGGTTGTCCTTCTGGAAGGTTCTACTCTCTCCACAGAGGAACACTGGAGCTCTGACAGAGTGACCATCAGGTTCTTGGTCACCTCCCTGACTAAGGCCTTTCTGCCCCGATTGCTCAGTTTATACAGCCGGCCAGCTCTAGGAAGAGTCCTGGTGGTTCTGAACTTCTTCCATTTATGAATGATGGAGGCCACTGTGCTCATTGGAACCTTCAAAGCAGCAGAAATTTTTTGTCCCCTTCCCCAGATTTGTGCCTCGAGACAATCCTGTCTCGGAGGTCTACAGACAATTCCTTTGACTTCATGCTTGGTTTGTGCTCTGACATGCACTGTCAACTGTGGGACCTTATATGGACATGTGTGTGTCTTTCCAAATCATGTCCAATCAACTGAATTTACCACAGGTGGACTCCAGTTAAGCTGTAGAAACTAGTGATGGGTCCGGCAACACCGATGCGTCGGCGCATGCGTCGGACTCATAGAGCGAAACCCAGTTTCGGTGCGCGTCGGCACGTCTCGCATTAAGAAAGTCACGTGACCGATACAGTCCCTGTATCGGTCACGTGACGCTAGGGCGTCGAAACACTGACGCGCCCGCGTTTATAAGGAAGGGCATCTCTGCCAACGGAGATGCATTTGGCCAAACACTCGCATGTGTTGCGGACGGTCGTTGTACAAATTTATCACGAACTATGGAGCACGAGCAGCAGCGTCAAGGAAAAAGAAAGGTTTCCACCGTGTGGGACCATTTTGATCTGATATCGGAAAATAAGGTATTTCCAAAAAATATAGTATTTTTAAAATACTATTTTCTTTGTTTTAATTTCCTTGTTGTTTCATCCTGTTCCTCTCAGTTTCCACTTGATTTATCTGAATTCAAATTCATTTGAAAGTGACTCTTAGTTTACTCTTCATATTTTCTGCAGGCTAAATGTCACATTTGTTCAACAGAGCTGTCGTATTTAAACAAGAGCACCTCCTCAATGCTGAGGCATTATAGGGCCAGGCATGAAAATGAAGTCCCGGATACACCCAGGATAGACTCAGGTATACAGCCATTCTATAACTTGCTCAGTTTTTTTATTGATAATTAATTCCCATTAATTTATTCTTTACTTCATTTTTAACCATCAAGCTTCCAGGAAGCAGATGCTGGATGAGGCTCTGCTCAGTTTCATGGTGAAGGACTGCCAGCCCCTCAGCATTGTGGAGAGTGAAGGGTTCAGGGAACTGATTCAGGCCCTTCAGCCCTCATATGTTTTGCCAACCAGAAAGGTTTGTGGAAATTATCTAAAGTAGTAGTTGATATATCCAATTTATTTAATCTTTAATTTAAATATATGGATTTGCTTTTGGTTTGACTTGGTGTAATTTTCAGACCATCAAACAAATGGTGGCCAAAAAGTACGAGGAGGAACAGGAACGAGTGAAAAAGGAAGTACAGCAAGCTGTGGCAGTGAGTATAACAGCTGACATGTGGACATCTGTGAACATGGAGGCTTACTTGGCTCTTACCTGTCACTACATTAATGAGAATTTGCAGTTGTGTACGTCTGTGTTGGGAGTGCAATACTTTCCACAAAGTCACACTGCTGACAATTTGGCCCAAGTCAAAAGGGGCATGATGGAGGACTGGGCCATAACCAATAAAGTAAAGTGTTTTGTGACCGACGCAGCACCAAACATGATTGCATCCACTAGACAGCTCCAAATTCGGCACTCAATTTGCATTGCACATAGTTTCAATTTAGACGGGACCATCTTCACAACAGCTGTCTGCACCCACTTCAGCCATGTTATTCAGCATTATTTGTTGTTGTTGTTTGGAAATCATGTACTAAAATGCCAATTTGTTGTTTTTTAGATAACCTTTGGCAACATCTCAACATCGAAGTGGGCAGGCAGACCAAAAGTGCCACAGCTGATGCCATCCAGGAGGTGCAGAGATACCTGGCAGAGGGCAATATTGCCAGGTCCCAGGATCCTATGAGATACTGGGACAACCAAAAGACCATCTATCCAAACCTCTTTCAGCTTTCCTTACAATTTCTCTGCACTCCAGCCTCATCTGTGTCATGTGAGCAGGTGTTTTCTACAGCTGGAGAAGTTGTATCAAAAAAGCATAACAGACTCAATTTCAAAACGTTGGAAAAGCTTTTTTGTTTTTAATAAAAATTTGTAAAAAAAAAAAAATCCCAGTCCACAAGATTAGATTAGATTAGATTAGATTCAACTTTATTGTCATTACACATGTATGAATACAAAGTAACGAAACACAGTTTAGCATCCAATCAGAAGTGCAAAGGACAGCAGTGCAGTATATACGGTAATTAACAGTATGTGCAATTTAAGCAAATATATGCAGCAGTGCAGAAAGTTAAAAGTACTGCTATGTGCAAATAATGTGCAATAAGTTAGATGTAGTTTTGTAGTTATGCAGTTATGTACAGGTGAGGATGGTAAAAGATGATGGTAAGAGAGTCAGCGGGGAACTACGAGCATCCTCATTCACAACATGTTCACTTAGATTTTCACGTTATGATACATGTTCACATTATTTATTGACTATCTAAAAATATCAATGATAGTTGAAATTAAAATGAAGATATGAAATAATACAATATAAAATACAATGACTTAAATTATATACTGCTCAAAAAAAATAAAGGAAACACTAAACATCCTGGGTCTGCCCCGGGGTCAAGTTTTTCTCCCAGCTGGTCTGGGAACGCCTTGGTATCCCCTCTGAAGAGCTGGAGCAGGTAGCTGGGGAGAGGGAAGTCTGGGCTTCTCTGCTTGAACTGCTGCCTCCACGACCCGGACCTCCGGAAAAGTGGTAGAAGCTGGATGGATGGACTAAACATCCTAGATTTGAATGAAATATTCTTATTAAATACTTTGTTCTTTACATAGTTGAATGTGCTGACAACAAAATCACACAACAGCAGGTGAAATTGATTGTCAGTGTTGCTTCCTAAGTGGACAGTTTTTTGGTTTTTTTTAGCAGTATATTATTGTATATACTAGGTCATCAAATCAGTGTCAGTTGAGTCTGTCAACTAGGTTGACTGTAGGGATTTTTAAGGTCCAGCAGGTGTCAGTATTCAGCAACACAGTTTCAACACAGTTTCAATACAGTTTTGCAATGTGTCGAAACGCATCATGACGCCTCATGGACCCATCACTACTAGAAACATCTCAGGGGTGATCAGTGGAAACAGGATGCACCTGAGCTTAATTTTGAGCTTCATGGCAAACTTTTTCACATTTTCATTATGGGAAATGATTTTTTAGGAAAAAATGAATTTAATACATTTTAGAATAAGGCTGTAACATGACAAAATGTGGAAAAAGTGAAGAACTGTGAACACTTTCCAGATGCACTGCATTTACTTGAAGGCTGACAGAGCAGATCAATTTTATAATAATTAGTTATGCAAGCAGCAAAAGAAAAGTTTTCAACAAATAATATGCAGGAGTTAAAGCAATCATGTGTTTTAAGTGTTTTAGCACAAAGGATAAACCCAACCTTTTGTGCCACACTGAGCACAAACGAGTGAGATCTAAAGCAATAAAAGCATGAAATAAATATTGTTGAAGAGGAATCTCATAGTCTGATGAATTTTACTTCTTTGTCTTCTTCAATTCCATCCACTCATCGTTGGTGGGATATCACCAATCATCTCTCTTCTGTGCTGTTCTCGCTCACTGCCTGATAGTAATTCAGTCCTGTCTGTCAAGCGGTGGCCCTCGCGAGCCACCATAAGACGCCACACCGTCACCAGAGAGTTGTGTTATAGTCTTTATTTACGGTGAGAATTACAATAATACAGGCCGCTGAGGCAATGACACCAACAAGTCTACACACACAGGGAGGCGTAAGGCTAAAAAGCTCACTCACGGGTCCACAGGATGAGATGGTCACACCACAGACAGGCAATGTAGTATTAGTCCAAAGCATACGATCGCTCCGACGATCAGCAATGGACACTGCTGCCAGGATGCAGCCGTTAGCGTCGGTTTAAGAAGCCGGCCGCTAACGACCGTAAATGCAAAACAGCTGTTCAGGTCTTGACAGCTGAGCGGAAGCCTCCCCGAGCGCCATCTCAATAAGAGCTCGGAGAGCTGGAATAACAACGCCGCTGTCAAGACCTGACAGGAATAGCCCGAGCACAAATAACATTGGCACTCGGGTCATAACACTGTCCACTCCTTGATAACATCAAACCAAATCAAAAGATTGTCTACTTTCTATTTTACCTTCTATTTTGTCTTCACGTTGGATATTGTTTAGCTGGATGAGATGCCCCAAAAATCAGTTTCCTTCTTTGTGTTATCTTCATCAGTTGTTTCTTGGTGTTAGCCCTTTGCAGCACTTCTTCATCACTTATTCTTTCGGACCACAATATTCTCAGCATTTGTCTGTATGTCCACATCTCAAATGCTTAAACTGACTTACTCATTGCTGTTGTTAGCATCCATGTTTCAGTGCCATATAACAATGTTGACCAGATGTAGCATTTCAATATCCACTTCCTTGTGTCCAGGGAGATGTCTTTGTTCGTAAGGATACTTTGCATTTTGTTGAATTCTCTTGCAGTGGTGATTCTTCTGACGATTTCTGCTTTGTTCTTTCAATTTTTACTGAGTATCTGGCGTATATGTGTCTTCACTTCCTCTATGCCATAGAGGAAGTGACCATAGAATACATCACCATAGAGTCTATGGTGATGTTATCAATATTGACGCTGCATGTGGCGTTTTCATTCTTTGAGACAGTCATTACCTTCATCACCAGACAGGGGTAGTGGAACTGGTCTCCCTGGCCTAACCAGCTCTCATCATTTCCTCCAAGTAAGTGGTTATGCTCATCACCGAGCAAACCCTCAACGAGTGCATGAAGCCTCAGATGGAGTGGAAGATACTGAATAAAGTAAAGCACAATGGTCCTGAAGGCGGAAGAGCGATGTGCGTGACACGCAGGAGGAAGCTTCTACAATATAAGAGTGATGGCAAGTCACCTTGGAAAGTACTGGGGCCCTACTGAGTGTCTTCCCATAGTCAGAAATAGTAGAGTAGTTTGGATGAGTTTCACTAGCTATGTGTAAAAAAAACTAAGCACATGCAGCACTTGCATGACGGGCTTCTTTATAAGGTCAACTTCTTCAAAGCATTTGTATGCTGTTATTTAAAAGCTTTACAGTTTTATGGTAATAAAGTAAAATATACAAGATGCCAACCATGACAAATGCTGTGGAATGTGGAGAGGAATAATGGCAAGAACATGCCACCTTCACACACATGGGATAAAAAAGATCTTCCTGCCATCGGGCAACAGTGCTAACAACTGATCTATGTGTCAAGGGAGCCCCTCCGGGGTGGAGAAGAGGACCCAATTGCAAGGCGGTTTGGTGAAACATTATTACAGGACTGGACAAGAACAGAAAATAAAACAGCACGTGGGCTGAAGTAAGACAAAAATTCAACTTTATTTATATAGCGCCATTTCACAACAACAGTAATCTCATAGCACTATCAACTGTAGGGGGGACCCCCACAGTTGCAGAAAGACCCCAGCAATCAGGCGATCCCCTGTGAGCAAGCACTTGGCGACGGTGGAGAGGAAAAACTCCCTTTTAACAGGAAGAAACCTCCAGCAGAACCAGGCTCAGGGAGGGGCAGTCATCTACTGCGACTGGCTGGGGGGTGAGGGGATAGAGAAGAAGAAAAGAACAGACATGTAGAGAGCAAACAGCATGATGGGGACTCAATCTATGGGAGAGAACAAACAAATGTTAATGACCAGCAAAAAAAAAAAAAAAAAAAAAATATTTCATAGAGAGTGAGGAAAGGAGTGAGGCCCAGTGCATTACTGGAGGTCCCCCGGCTGACTAAACCTATTAGCAGCATAACTAAGGGAGGGTTCAGAAACACATGATCCCTCCCTAATTGTAGGCTATATCAAAAAGGTAGGTTTTAGCCCTATTCTTAAAAACAGAGATCGAGTCTGACTCCCGAATCCAGATTGGCAGCTGATTCCACAGGAGAGGAGCTTGATAACTGAAGGCTCTGCCTCCCATTGTGCTTTTGGAGATTCTAGGTATTACAAGTAATCTTGCATTTTGGGAGCGTAGTGCTCTGTTAGGATGATACGGTAGTATCAGATCTTTTAAATAAAAAGGAGCCTGATTGTTTAGAGCTTTGTAAGTAAGAAGAAGGATTTTAAACTTAATTCTAAACTCTATGGGAAGCCAATGAAGGGAGGCCAGAACCGGAGAGATATGATCTCTCTTTCTAGTACCTGTTAAAACTCTTGCTGCAGCATTTTGGATCAGCTGAAGACTTTTTAAAGATGTTTTAGGACAGCCTGATAATAAAGAATTACAATAATCTAATCTCGAGCTAACAAAAGCGTGGATCAGCTTCTCAGCATCACTCTGAGACAAGATGCTCCTAATCTTGGCAATATTACGCAAATGATAGAAGGCAGTCTTAGAAACAAATTTAATTTGTGAATTGAAGGACAAATCCTGATCAAAAATAACTCCAAGGTTCCTCACAGAGCTATTAAGAGAAAGAGTAACTGCATCCAAACTGAAAGTTTGATTTGGAAAGGAATTTCTAAGGTTTTTTGGACCAACAAGAATGACTTCAGTCTTATCTGAATTTAATAGCAGGAAATTACAAGTCATCCAAGCTTTGATTTCCTTAAGACAGGCTTCTAACTTGGCTAATTGATTACTATCATCTGGCTTCATTGACAGGTATAATTGTGTGCCATCTGCATAACAATGAAAATGTATACAGTGCGTTCTAATAATGTTGCCTAACGGAAGCATATATAAACTAAAAAGAGTAGGGCCTAGCACAGATCCCTGTGGAACTCCATGACTAAGCTTTGAGCTGAAAGAAAACTCATCATTTACATGAACAAACTGGAACCTATCAGATAAATAAGATCTAAACCACTGCAACGAAGTTCCATTAAGTCCAACATAGTGTTCTAATCTATCAAGTAGAATATTATGATCAATAGTATCAAAAGCTGCACTAAGATCTAAAAGGACAAGTACAGAAACTAGTCCATTATCAGATGCAATGAGGAGGTCGTTAGTGACCTTCGCTAAGGCTGTTTCAGTACTATGATGGATTCTAAACCCAGATTGAAACTCTTCAAGTAAACCATTTCCCTGCAGGTGGTCAAATAATTGCGTAGCAACAACTCTTTCTAAGATTTTTGAAATGAAAGGGAGATTAGAGATTGGTCTATGGTTAGCTAAAGCTCCTGGATCTAGCGCTGGCTTTTTGAGTAAGGGTTTAATTACAGCTGTTTTAAAAGCCTGCGGTACATGGCCTAAAGTTAATGAAGAATTGATTATATGAAGAATAAAGCTACCAATAAGTGGGAAGACTTCTTTAAATAACCTGGTGGGAATAGGGTCTAAAAGACAAGTTGAAGGTTTGGATGAGGAAACTATTTTGTCTAACTCACAAAGGTCGATTGGAGTAAACTCATCAAGACAGACATCAATAGAAGGAGTTGTAGTAGTTACAGTATTTAAGTTAACTGTGGGAAGAATCTGATTGATTTTATCTCTGATGGATGAAATTGTATTATTGAAAAAGTTCATAAAGTCCTGACTAGTAAGCTCTAAGGGGATGCTAGGATTGACAGAGTCCTGACTCTTTGTCAACCTGGCTACAGTACTGAAAAGAAACCTGGGATTATTCTTGTTCTCTTCTATTAATGCAGAGTAATAACTCGTTCTAGCTTTTCTAAGAGATTTTTTATAAATTAAAAGATGATTTCTCCAAGCTAAATAGATTTCATCTAAATTAGTAGAGCGCCATTTTCTTTCTAATTGACGAGTCTTCTGTTTTAAGCTACGAGTTTCTGTGTTGAACCAAGGAGTTAAAAATCTCTGATTAGACTTTTTTTTTTAAGGGGGCCACCAAGTCTAGAGCCTGATGCAGAGAAGCTGAAACACTATCCACCATGTTATCAATTACAGAAGGAGCAAGCTGTCTATAGCTTATTTCCGTTGTGTTGACACATGGCATAGAGGAAACAATCTGCATAAATTTGGAAACAGCATCATCTGAGAGGCATCTACTGTGATAATATTTTTCTTTAGGAGCCAAATAGTCAGAAATAGTAAAATCAAAGGTTAACAGACAATGGTCTAACAGTACAGGATTATGAGGAGACACTACAAGATTTTCTATTTCTATGCCATATGTCAGAACAAGGTCCAATGTATGGTGGAGGTAATGAGTAGAATTTCCTACTTTCTGAGAAAACCCAATCGAGTCTAATATTGAATTAAAAGCCACATTAAGGCAGTCACTATCTACATCCACATGTATATTAAAGTCCCCTACTATAATTATTCTATCAGATTTCAGCACTAAATCAGCTAAGAAATCAGGAAATTCGGATAAAAATTCTGAGTAGGTTGATGGGGGACGATAAACTATGGCAAATAAAATTGGGTTTAACCTGAAATTGCTAAAGTGCCCAACACTGAGGACCAGGCCCTCAAAGGAATTATAACATGTTTTTTGCTTTACATTAACTAGTAATTTGGAATGGTAAATTTTTGCTACTCCTCCTCCACGACCAGAACTTCTGGGATTTTGACAGTTTAAATAACCAGAGGGAGATGATTCATTTAAACCAACATAATCCTCTTGCCCTAACCAAGTCTCTGTAAGGGAAATTAAATCAATCTGATGATCAATTAACAGATCATGGACTAACAGAGACTTGGGAGTTAGAGACCTAATATTTAATAAACCACATTTAATTTTTAAATTATGAGGAGGAACAGAGGCCAAATCATTCAATTTAGAGGCTTTATGTTTAATTTGAGTTTTACCAATATTTTGCTTTATCACTTTGGGATGCTTATACATTATATTTTTATTTACTTTGGAGGGAGCAGACAACGATTCTCTGATGGGGAAGACAGGGGCTAAGCTGAGGGGTGGCGGATGAAGAGGAGCTGCAGAGAGGCGTGTAAGACTACGACTCTGCTTCCTGGTCCCAACTCTGAGTAGTCATGGTTTTGGAAATTTGGATAAAAAAGATGCCAGATTGTTAGATAAATGAGAAGCACCATCCAAAGTGGGATGAATGCTGTCTCGTCTCTTAAGACCAGGTTTTCCCCAAAAAGAGCTCCAATTGTCAATGTAGCCCACATCATTTTTAGGACACCACACAGACAGCCAGCGGTTCAAGGATGACGAGCGACTAAACATGTCATCACTGGTCAGATTGGGGAGGGGCCCAGAGAATACTACAGTGGCAGACATCGTTTTTGCAAAGTCACACACCGATTCTATATTAAGTTTCGTGACTTCCGACTGCCGGAGACGGATGTCATTAATGCCGGCGTGAATAACAATTGTGGAGTATTTACAGTTACTTTTAGCCAGCATTTTCAAATTTGACTCGATGTTGCCTGCTCTGGCCCCAGGAATACATTGGACTATGGCCGCTGGAGTCTCTAGGTTCACGTTTCTGACTACAGAGTCGCCAATGATCAGAGTTTTTTCCTCAGCGGGTGTGTCGCTGAGCGGGGAAAAACGATTAGAAACGTGAACAGGTTGGTGGTGAACCGGGGCTTTGCGACTAGGCTTCCTTCTCACCGTCACCCACCCAGTCTCCTCGCTGCTGAGGAGAGCCGGGGAACCGCTGACAGTGGGACCTAAGCTAGCTAGCTCCGCTACAGCTAATGGGCGTCCGTCGAGATTAACTGGCGCAGACGGTGATTCAATGCAGCGGAGCCGGGATTCCAAATCAGACAACCTCGCCTCGAGCGCCTCAAAAAGACAACATTTATTACATTTACCGTTATCACTAAAAGAGGCAGAGGTGTAGCTAAACATCTGACAGAGAGAGCACACCAGAGGAGGAGAGGAAAGAGAGGTAGTAGCCATAGCTAGTAGCTGGAGAGCAAACCACACAGGCAGACAGCAAAACAGGAAGTGACGATACGTTACCACAAGGAAGTGACGATCTCCTCACACAGACACGCAGACACACAGACACACAGACACACAGACACGCAGACACGCAGACACGCAGACACAGACAAAAAACAAGGCAGACTTACAGGCAGGCAGAATTATACTAGGCATGGCACAAACAGACTGGACAGGAGCATGTAATCACGCCAACATGTGACAGGATGCCACCACTGACAGAAAATGATGCACATATATAGACAGGGGAATAATTGCCAGACAACGAGGAACAGGTGGGTAAAATTAGGGTAATCAGAGACAGCAGGGAGTGGCTATAGGTACAGAAAATATGAGGGACTGAGCCAAAGGGGTTAACATGAGATGTAAACACATGATCAGGGAATACAAAACCACGATAACAACAACCAAAAAGAGAATCATACTGAACTAACTTCAAACCCCAGACCAAAAACAGAGAACATACAGTGCATCCGAAAAGTATTCACAACACTTCACTTTTTTCACATTTTGTTTTGTTACCGCCATATTCTAAAGTGGATTAAATTCATTTTTTCCCTCAAAAATCTACACACAATACCCCATAATGAAAATGTGAAAAAGTTTTGAGATTTCTGCAAATTTATTAAAAATAAAAAACTAAGAAATCACATGTACATTAGTATTCACACCTTTGCCATGAAGCTCAAAATTGAGCTCAGGTGCATTCTGTTTCTACAGATCACCCTTGAGATGTTTCTACAGCTTAACTGGAGTCCACCTGTGGTGAATTCAGTTGATTGGACATGATTTTGAAAGCCACACACCTGCCTATATAAGGTCCCACAGTTGACAGTGCATGTTAGAGCACAAACCAAGCATGAAGTCAAAGGAATTGTCTGTAGACCTCTGAGACAGGATTGTCTCGAGGCACAAATCTGGGAAGGGGGACAGAAAAATTTCTGTTGCATTGAAGGTTCCAATGATCACAATGGCCTCCATCATCCATAAATGGAAGATGTTCGGAATCACCAGGACTCTTCCTAGAACTTGCCGGCCATCTAATCTGAGCGATCTGGGGAGAAGGGCCTTAGTCAGGGAGGTGACCAAAAACCTGATGGTCACTCTGTCAGAGCTCCAGCGTTCTTCTTTGGTGAGAGGAGAACCTTCCAGAAGGACAACCTTCTCTGCAGCAATCCACCAATCAGGCCTGTATGGTAGACTGGCAGATGGAAGCCACTCCTTAGTAAAAGGCACATGGCAGCCCACCTGGAGTTTGCCAAAAGGCACCTGAAGGACTCTCAGACCATGAGAAACAAAATTCTCTGGTCTGATGAGACAAAGTTTGAACTCTTTGGCTTGAATGTGTGGCATCATTTTTGGAGGAAACCAGGCACCGCTCATAACCACACCAGTATCATGCTGTGGGGATGTTTTTCAGCGGCAGGAACTTGGAGACCAGTCAGGATAGAGAGACAGATGAATGGAGCAATGTACAAAGACATCCTGGATGAAAACCTGCTCCAGAGTGCTCTTGACCTCAGACTGGGGTGACAGCTCATCTTTCAGCAGGACAACAATCCTAAGTGTTACGACACCAGTGGCTGTCTAGGGGGGAAAAGGGGAGTAACATA
This sequence comes from Pholidichthys leucotaenia, assembly GCA_020510985.1. Lineage (NCBI taxonomy): Eukaryota > Metazoa > Chordata > Actinopteri > Cichliformes > Pholidichthyidae > Pholidichthys > Pholidichthys leucotaenia. The sequence continues at coordinate 154,400,332 of CM035839.1, read as the reverse complement.
AATCAGGTGACAAAACGATGAGAGAGTTGATAAGTTTTAACTGTTTTATTGCCAGAACAAAAGAAAGCAAAATTGACTTCAGGGAGAACCAAGGCCAAAACAACAAACAAAAATGCTCCCCCCAAAGTAGAAACAAAGGAATCTTATCCTCAACTTAACCTGAATGAAAAAGTACAAGCCTTGATAAGAAACTCCCTGATCTGCAACGTAAACAGGAGAAAAAGGGTTCAACAAAAATGGCAGCTCTCCCCTACAGCTTGCTCTGGCAAAACAAGAAGCAGACACTGGTTAACAGGCAGTCTGAACAACTAGTAGATAACCAGGTTCACTACAATGTACATAAACATACAAACAACCTCAAGCCTAACCCCAGCCTGTAATAGCAGCAGAGAGCAGACCTTGTGGTGTGGTGTCAACCCAAGTCAGAGGTGGAAGGAAGATCTTCTTTTTCTCTGGCCTTTTATAGTAAGGGGAGGACATTGATTGGCCAACAGGATGCAGGTGTGGGCTTTGAAAAGCCAATAAGGATGTCAGGGGAATCAAAACCTGAGGAGAAACACAGGTTTCTCTTTCTACCCCACTGGGGTTATAAGATTCCCCCACCCAAAAGAATCAAACCATTGGTTTTACTTTAACAAATAAATAGTAAAGTTTTTAAACCCTGGAGAGGGCGTAAGCCACCACATTATCACCCCCTGTTTTATGTTTAATTTGAATATTGTAGTTCTGACAGATTAGAGCCCACCTCATTAGTCTTTGGTTGTTGTTGCGCATACATGCCAGGAATACCACATGCTGCCGATAGTCAGATGGAACAATTTGATGCACATTTCCCCAGTTAGTCAGTCCCATTGGCACCCTCCTCAAATTGGGACTTCACCCATTTGGACCTCCACCTGCACATCAAAACTTCATCCTCCAAGAAGATGGAGCAAGAACTGCATTTTTGTCCTGTTCCAGACAGAGAAGCAAAGCATTTGGTTAAAGAAGGATCAGATTTCTGGGCCCTAATAAGTGCTTCACGAGTTAAGGCCAGTTTGAATGCAGGTGAGGCAGAGGGCTTCACTTCAAGAACACTTATGTCATCAGCCAGTGTTTTAGTGACAGGTGAACTTTTGTTTTGAGCTGTAGCTGATTCATCTTCAGTCAAGGCTGAAGCCAGAAAAGAATCTGCCAAACTGCCTTCTTCAGCTATGCACCAAGCCTGAGCTCTGGTGAGTGCACTAGCAGAGAAAATGGACGGGTAAACTTTTGCCAAATAATCTTAGGAATCAGATTCAGGATTTTCTTTGACCTCAGGAGTCAGATAAACTTTTCCTCCAGCAAAATCGTTACCCATGATAAAATCAACTCCTTTGATGGGAAAAGAAGGTCCGCACTACAGCACTAAATAACACACTAATCAGTTTGGAGTTAACATGTACATGGTGTAGAGGTACTGGGACATAACCCATCTCAACTCCTTGCACGAGAGTGCTAGTATGGCAGGAAGAAGTTTCATCAAAAGGTAGCACATCAGACAATATTAAAGACCTCGACCCACAAGTGTCTCTCAGAATTTTCACGGGATGTTCATCTCCTGGTCTTTCTGTTGGAGAAACAGAGCCTTCAAAGATGAATGGCTTAAAGCAAGGATCAGGGTTTCCACTTTTATGCTTTTTAGTATTGTGGGACCATATAGTCTTTATTAACCCCACTCCTTTTGTGTTCTTTCCCCCAGCTAACTGTTTTTTATGCTTCAGGGAATAACAATCAGAGACAACATGACCGGGTTTATGGCAGAATAAGCATTCCTTCTTATCTGTCCCAATAGAGGAAAGTGGCTTAGTTTTCTCAAATGAATCTTCCATTTTAGAGGAATGCCAAGAAGATCTGCCATATTTATTTACAAAGACATTTTTATGGGTCAGTGAAAATTCATCAGCTGCAACTGCGGCTGCTTTTAAAGCTGATACTTTCAGTTCATTTAATTGAACAACAAGCTTCTCTGGAATACAATTTTTGAATTCGTCCAGTAGTACCAACTCATGCAATGCATTCAAGTCTGAAACCTTACTAGAAGCATACCATTTATCAAAGAGAGTGGTCTTCTGGTCTCTAAAACGTTGCCTATAGGCTTCAGGCACCAGCTCATAAGCAGCAAGAATAGCAGCTTTAACACAATCATATTAAGATAAGATAAGATAAGATAAGATAAGCCTTTATTAGTCCCACAACGGGGGAATTCCAGGATTGCAACAGCACAGGGATAGCAACACTCAGAGCAACAATCAGAAGGCAAGAAAAAACAAGAGCAGCGAGTATACATATGTACATATAAATATATAGACACACGATACGGAGCATTGTAGCTAGATGGACTAAATATATGAACATATAAACACACAGTGTGGAGCATTGTAGCTAGATGGAATAAATATGTGAATATATAAACACACACAGTGTGGAGCATTGTAGCAAGATGGAATAAATATATGAATATATAAACACTGTGCGGAGCATTGCAGCTAGATGGAACAAACATGCAAATATATAAACACACAGTGCGGAGCATTGTAGCTAGATGGAACAAATATGCAAACACATAAACACACACAGTGCGGAACACCGTAGCTAGATGGAATAAATATGTAAATATATAAACACACACAGTGCGGAGCACTGTAGCTAGATGGAATAAATATGTAAATACAATTTCTTTCTCACTTCCGCCCTCCAAAGAGAGCAGACGCTTTTCTTCCCAGCTCCGGCTCCCTATCTCTCTCCCTCCCTAACTGACTGGATCCCAGCTTGCTATCGTCTGTCTGTGTGTCTTTACTGCTGATTTATCTAATGAAATTATGGATTTAATAAGCTGGGCTTTGAACGCAATTGACACTGTTTTTTCAACGAGGAAATCTGGCCCGGGGGAGCCGATCTGTCCCGCAGGAACTGCTGCTGCGGGTTATTTAAAGGACACAAGCAATTGGAAACTCTTGTGCCTGTGTGATCTTTCTATTGAAGATATTGAAGATTTATATCAATGGTCATCGGAATTCTACTGATTGGATTTGGGATTGTTCTGGTGCACCGCAAATTGAAGAAGATGGATAGAGCTTATCAAAAAGCGGACCCGGCGAAGCTCACCCATCAAATTGACCAACTGGGCAGGACTCTGACAGTGGCCAATGGAGAATTGTACAGGAAAATGGATTACATCACGATCACGCTGAGAGCTGTCCACCAATCGATTTCAATGCCTGGCCATGAAGGAATTGGAGCACTGAATCCGTAAGAGAATAGAAAGTTTTTTCTCTGAAGTCAGTGCTATTCGACCTGTTCTTTTCGGCACCCTCAGCACTCAGTCCTCCAGATAATCAACAGTATATTTGTTTTAATAACACTGGCGGGCAGCATCTGACTCTCAAGGACAGCTGGCTGGCAAAACTATTCCATCTGCCGTGCTCAAGGACACGTGCCTTTGCTTCAGACGGTAGTCATAACATCTGCTGAGGAAGAGACTATTGTTGTCCTCCAAAATGATTTGCCACTGATTGCATCCAACTCACACATACTGATCCACTATACTGACTGTTGAAGATATACACTCACTGCTGTCTTTGTGTCATTGTGTGGATTCTATTGTCTGCTAATTGTGCATTGAGAGTTTTTTTCTTGTAATCATAATATCGGTCATATATGAACTTTATTCTGATAAACAATGCTTTTTTCTCTCTCCTACTGTGTCCACCCCCCTTCCCCCCACTACCTTCTGTTCCCCTCCTGCTGACAGGCGCCTCCACGGCTCGCCGCGTCATTGAGAATGTCATTTATGACGTTTTCAGTGTCAAGTCAAATTCCTCGTATATTTACCTGTTATTTACTTGTAAATGTGCTTGGCAATAAACTTATTCTGATTCTGATTCTGATTCTAAATATATAAACACACAGTGTGGAGCATTGTCGCTAGATGGAATAAATATATAAATATACAAACAAACACACACAGTGCGGAGCATTGCAGCTAGATGGAATGAAACAGCATAACCGTCAACTTAGTTATCCTACATGGTATGATTATGTACCCATACATATTGTCACCCTCCGTAGCTACCGGTATTTTCCTAGTTGTATACCGGAGGGGACCATTGTGTAAGTCTATTGCGTCTTTTGCATTCAATACTATTAGGTTGTCACGTCTTTTTGCTATCTCTGCGAGCAGCCCTGCTTAGGTTATACAGTCTGACAGCCGTAGGTAGGAAGGACCTGCGAAACCTCTCGGGTGTGCACCTAGGATGATGTAGTCTGCTGCTAAATGAGCTCCTTAGTGCATTCAGTGTGTCCTGCATAGGGTGGAACTCGGACTCCAGCAGAGATGACAGTTTAGCCACCATCCTTCTTTCTCCCATCTCCTCCACTGGGTCAAGGCGCTGCCCCAGGACAGAGCTAGCTTTCTTGATCAGTTTGTTCAGTCTCTTCCTATCGGCTGCTGTAATGCCACTGCCCCAGCAGACCACTCCAAAAGTGATGGCAGATGCCACCACCGTGTCATAGAATGTCTTCAGCAGTGCCCCTTGTACACCAAAAGACCTGAGTCTCCTCAGTACGAATAGCCTGCGCTGCCCCTTCTTGTAGAGTGCGTCAGTATTGTGTGACCAGTCTAGTTTATTGTTCAGATGAACACCCAGGTACTTGTAGGGTGTCACCATCTCAATGTCTGTTCCCTGGATGTTTACTGGTGCTGTGAGGGGTTGTCCTTGCCTGTGGCAGTCCACCACCAGCTCCTTAGTTTTCCTCGCGTTGATCTGGAGGCAGTTCCGATGGCACCAGTCCCTGAAGTCCTGGATAAGTCCTCTGTACTCAGTTTCATCTCCGTTGGAGATGAGGCCGATGATTGCAGAGTCGTCAGAGAACTTCTGTAGATGGCAGTGTGTTGTGTTGTGTGAGAATTCCACGGTATAAAGGGTGAACAGGAAGGGAGCCAAAACCGTTCCCTGGGGGGCCCCCGTGCTACCGATGATCGTGTCGGACACACAATCCCGGATTCTCACAAACTGTGGCCAGTTAGTGAGGTAGTCCAGGATCCATGATGACAGGTGCTGGTCCACCCCTGCGCACAGCAGCTTCTCCTTCAGGATCATCGGTTGGATGCTGTTGAAAGCACTGGAGAAGTCAAAGAACATGATCCTCACTGTATTCCTGGGCTTCTCCAGGTGGAACAGAGAATGGTGAAGAAGGAAAATGACCGCATCCTCCACCCCAATGCCATGCTTGTAGGCGAACTGGAGTGGATCCATCGTTGGACCCACCAGGGGGCGGAAGTGAGCAAGGAGCAGTCTCTCCAGGGTCTTCATCATGTGGGACGTCAGGGCCACTGGTCTGTAGCTGTTCAGATCTTTGGGGTGGGAAGTCTTTGGTACAGGTACCACACAAGATGTTTTCCACAACTGTGGTACCCTCCCCAGCTTCAGGCTCAGGTTGAAGATGTACTCCACAATCCCACACAGCTGGTCTGCACAGGACTTGAGGAGCTTTGCACTGATGCCGTCCGGTCCCGACACCTTCCTCACCTTGATCTTCCTCAGCGCCGTCCTCACCTGGGTCTTAGTGAGGGTCAGGTTGGGGGGCTGTGTGTTGGGAGTGGGGGGGGGGGGTGATGGTGGAGTGGGGAGTGGGCAGCAGGACTTGATGTCTTCAGTGGCAGCAGTGGTTGTTGTGCAGTCGGGGGGGGGGGGGGCGATTGGTCAAACCTATTAAAAAACAGATTCAGATTGTTCGCCCACTCCCTGCCCCCCGTGGCCTGGGGGGGAGGTATTCTGGAGCCCAGAGATGGTTTTAAGGTTTCTCCAGACCCCGCTGATGTCGCTCTGTTGCAGCTTGTCCTCCATCTTCTTCCTGAAGTTGTCCTTGCCTTCTCTGATCTTTCTCCTCAGCTCCCTCTGTACGGACTTCAGCATCTCCCTGTTCCCCGACCTGAAGATCCTCTTCTTCTCTCTCAGAAGTGTTTTTATCTCAGGGTTGATCCAGGGTTTGTTGTTTGAGCAACACCGTATGGTCTTGGTGGGAACGGTGTTGTCCACACAGAAGCTGATGTAGTCCGTGATGGTGTGAGTGAGGCCATCGATGTCCTCACCATGTGGCTCGCAGAGCTGCTCCCAGACAGTGGTTTCAAAACAGCCCTTTAGAGTGTCCATTGCCTCCTCAGACCATAACTTCACTGTGCGCATGGCCGGAGGTTGTCTGTGTACTAGGGGTTTGTACACCGGCCGGAGATGAACCAAGTTGTGATCCGATCTCCCGAGTGGGGGGAGTTGTAATGAGGTGTACGCCTCCTTAGTGTTTGCGTAGAATAAGTCCAGTGTTTTATTGTCTCTAGTGTGGCATGTGACATACTGGGTAAACGTGGGTAGAATGGGAGACAGTGAAACATGGTTGAAATCGCCTGAGATGAGGAGAAGAGCATCTGCGTGTTCTGTCTGCAGCCTGCCAGTTACTGAGTGGATGACGTCACGCGCTGTCCCAGCGTTCGCCGTCGGTTTTGCATAAATAACAATGCAGATCACGTGTGAGTATTCCCTCGGGAGATATGTAGGCCGAATGCTAGCAGCTAGCAACTCGATGTCTTTGCTGCAGTGCTGGTGTTTAACAGTGATGTGTCTCGGTCTGCACCAGTTGTTATTAACATAGATCATCACTCCACCGCCCCTTGCTTTGCCACTGTCTGGTGTTCGGTCTGCCCGTATCGCGTGGAAACCCTCCAGCTCAATGTTAGCATCTGCTACTAGTTCAGATAGCCACAACTCGGTAAACAAAAGGAGGGAGCATTCCTGGTATAAGCTGTCGTAGCGGGAGATAGCTGCTAGCTCATCTACCTTTCCCAATATAGAGCGTACATTCCCCATAATAACAGATGGGAGGGTGGGTCTGTACCTTATACTCCTTGTCCGCCGTCTAACACCAGCCCGACAACCACGTCGTTTTCACCTTATTTCTCCCGGTACATCGAGTTTTTCCATTAGCACCAAGTGGCGATTAAGTACAAGCAGCTGTTCCCTGCTGTACCATCTCCTGCTGTAAACAGTGGCTCCGTCCGCCGGCTCGGGAGACATTTTGGGGCGATCTGCGTGTCCGTGATGTATAAAGTGTGTAAAGAAAGAAAGAAAAAACTCAGAATTGAGCCGCTCTTGCAAAAAGGCAGCCGACTCGTGTGGCGCCAGAAGTCATAATATTGTAAGCTATCCTTCAATGACAAAGCAGAGCACACTTCTTGGGCTTTCCTCACCAATTTGCATTGGAGCAGTAAAGGCCACTGCAACAGAGCAGCTACACATTCAAAGCCTGTGAAATAGGTGTCAACTTCAGACTGGCGAAAGGTGGGAACTAGCACAATTTGTTTGCTCACATTGAAAGAGCTTGAGTCAGACATGGCATCACAAGGAACATGTGCAGTTGAGTCTGATGAAAGACCTGGGGCAGTGATTAATGGACTTGGGGTAGTGGTACTAGTTTGAGATTGAAACTTAGGAACCTGGGCCTGTAACTCTAGCTGACAAAGCCTCATTTCCTTTTCAGCTTGTAGTTCCAATTCTAGCCTTTTAAGTTTGAGGACCTTTTCAATATCAGCCTCTAGTTCTAGTTTACAAAGCTCAAACTGACGGGCTTGGATTTTATGTTGGGCCTCTAACTGTAAATGTGCCAAACGTACCTTAAGCATTGCCTCCTTTGATCCAGGAGATTGTGGTGGACCATGGAGTAGTGTAGTGGCTGCATGTCCAACCTGAGTTTGAGTTCCAGCAGCCTGTGCTTCTCTCCTCACTGATTGACACAGCAGGCCTTTGGGAATCAGGAGATCTATCAGGAAAGACTTAAAAGGCTGGTGACCCAGACTTGCTGAGGAAACCTTCATCTACCAATCTCTTTGAGACCTCTTCCTTTATTTCCTTTTTGACCATTTGCTTTGTGGCCTTTAAGTCAAGGTGTTCTGCAATAACCAGTAAAGCTTCCTTTTTACAAGCATTTAACTCCTCCCAAGAAGGATTGTTCAAAAAAGCTTGCAAATCAAAACCAGCTGTCATGCTTACCACCTTTCCCAACCACACCAATGATCAATTAACTCAAAATCTTCTTACCTGGGGCTGGGCTTGTTCTTTGTATCCCTGTATCCTGGATAAGCCCCCACTTATGTTACAAACCCAGTTGCTGTCTAGGGCAGTAAAAGGGAGTAACTTAAACCAGGTAACAAAATGATGAGAGAGTTGATCAGTTTTAACTGTTTTATTGCCAGAACAAAAGAAAGAAAAATTGACTTCAGGGAGAACCAAGGCCAAAATAACAAACAAAAACACCCCCAAAGCTAGAAACAAAGGAATCTTACCTACAACTTAAGTTGAAAGAAAAACTACAAACCCTGATAAGCGACTCCCTGATCTGCAACATAAACAGGAGAAAAAGGGTTCATCTAGTGATGGGATGGCAGGCTCCAGAGCTTCGAGGGTGCTCCGAACTTATCCAGGAAATATTTGGTGAAGCGCATTTCGAGGTGTGTATTGCTGACATACACTATGTGTTGACATCATACCACGTGACTGGGTCAGGAAGCCATTCATGATTTTGCAGTCAACATGAAATAAAGTGAGCAGTGATACACAATAAAAATCTCCATCCCTCATGTTTTGTGTTGTCGATGTTTGACTGCGTAAGGGATTTGTCACAGCCAATTTTCAGATGGAGGCAGCACCAAAAGCATGAACTTCTCCCATTTGGGAACATTTTGAGTGCATTGCTCCCATTGAGGTATTTTCCACAAATAGTGGATATTTATTGAAACTGAGGTGATGAGTTAGTGGTAAAGCATCTGCTCTACAAGTGGGAGGCCTGGGTTTTAATCCCAGCTGGATCATTCTTGTGATTTTATTTTTATTTGTCAGGTGAAGTGACTGTTGTGTTTCAAAGAGCTTGGATTATTATTATGCATCATTATGCTGAGGTACTCTTGCCATTGTGCCCTGCATGAGAATAAGGCCAGAGTTGAATATACTGGGAAAGACAGTATAAGATTGTTGAAAAGTTATTATTTCTTAATAAAACTGGAAAAGTAGTACAAGCACACCAAGTAACACAGGCACATTCACTGTAGTCACCCCAGTTTTATTATTTCTTTTTTCCCTTATAATCATTGATATTTTTTAAAAAGACAGCATATTTATTGAAATTGAAAAAAAATACACACTAAACCAATAATGCCCTTGTTAAAATCTGCATGTTGTATACTTTTTGTTGACTACATGGCCTCATAGTCCAAATGAAGTTTCACATGAGGCTTCGTCGATGTGAACCATTTTGATGGAGAGGCTCTAGTCTTCAAGAAAGTCTTATTTGGCTGTCACTAAGTGGTAGTCTAGAGGTAACATGTCTGTCTTGCATCTAGAGATCTAGGTTTCAAGTCCCAGTGGGGTTATTCTTATAATTTATTTTTATTTGCAAAGTGGCGTGTCTGTTTTGTTTCAAAAAGCTTGGCTACAACAATAACACATCATTATGCTGAGGCACTATTGTGCCCTGCATGACAATAAGGACAGAGATCAATGTACTGGGAAAGACAGTATAACACTGTTGAAAAGTTATCATTTCTTAATAAAAATGGATAAGTAGCACAAGCAGATTCATTGTTGTCACCTCAGTTTTATTATTTCTTTTTTCCCTTATGATCATTGATATTTCTTAAAAGACAGTGCATTTATTGAAATGAAAAAATACACAAACCAATAGCGCCATTGTAAATATCTGCGTGTTGTACATGTTTTGTCCACTAGATTGCCTAGTACAGAAAATGAAGTTTCACATGAGGCCTCATCCATATGAGCTGTTTTGATGAAAGGCCTCAAGTCCTCCAGAAAGCCTCATCTGGCCATCATTAGGTTCAACAAAAATGACAGCTCTCACCTACAGCTTTCTCTGGCAAAACAAGAAGCAGACACAGGTTAACAGGCAGTCTGAACAACTAGTAGATAACCAGGTTCACTACAATGTACATAAACATACAAACAGCCTCAAACCTAACCCCAGCCTGTAATAGCAGCAGAGAACAGAGCTTGTGGTCAGACATGGAAGGAAGAGCTTCTTCCTCTCTGGCCTTTTATAGTCAGGGGAGGACACTAATTGGCCAACAGGATGCAGGTGTGGGGTGTGAAGAGCCAATAAGGATGTCAGGGGAATCAAAGCCTGAGGAGAAACACAGGTTTCTCTTTCTACCCCACTGGGGTTGTAACACTAAAGCACACAGCCAAGATATCATAGGAGTGGCTTCAGAACAATGTGAATGTTTTTGAGTGGTCCAGCTAAAGCCCAGACTTGAATCCAACTGAACATCTCTGGAGAGATCTGGAAATGTCTGTGCACTGACACTTCCGATGAAACCTGCTGGAGCTTTAGAGTTGCTGCAAAGAAAAATGAATGAAACTGCCCAAATATAGGTGTGCCAAGCTTGTGGAATCATATTCAAAAAGTCTTGAGGCTGTAATTGCTGCCAAAGATGCATCAATAAAGTACTGAGCAAAGGGTGTGAATACTTATCTACATGCGATTTCTTAATTTTTTATTTTTAATAAACTTGCAAAAACCTAAAAAAAAACAACTTTTTCACATTGTCATTATGAGGTATTGTGTGTAGAATTTTGAGGAAAAAATACATTTAATCCCTTTTGGAATAAGGTTGTAACATAACAAAATATGGAAAAAGTGAAGCGCTGTGAATACTTTCTGGATGCACTGTAAGATGATTATGATAATAAATTACAACAAATACAGAGAAATCAAAAAATATCAACTGAACTGAGGCAGGGGAAACACAGAGAAACTAACAAAGAGCGAGGACATGGCTGAACTCATGTCCTGAGAATAATAGAAGGATCAAATATTAAAATAAAGTGAGGACATGAGCACAGCCAAGTCCAAACGCTTACACAGTGATAATGCAGTATGTCCATGGGGTCGTCCAGTGGGCAGTGACATTTTGCACCTCAGGAATTATTAGACTAAACAGGGGGAAAAGAAAAGAAAAAGCTACAGGCCACACAGTGACGTTGCATTGAGGGCTCTTCAAATAATAGTTTTTAAAAAAGCTATGGGGTTAAAAACATTATGCTTGGTTCTGTAAATCTTTTAAGGAATCATATTGGCCATTCATTTCCTAGAAACGCAGCTATTGTTTCCCTGCATTTATTTATTTAAGCATACTGTACATGTTGCTGTGCATTTATAATTCACACAGACAGGGTGGAGGGAAGTAAAATATTAACAGTAGATAAATGAGAACAAGCTCATATGAGAAGACCTAACCTTGAATCTCGCCATGAACTCTCCCCCAACTGACGTTTCGAAAATGCTGTGGGGAGGCTTTTTATGACCAGTGGGCAGGTGCTATCACGGGGATGGATGGGCTAAAGGATAGATGCAGCGATAGGAGAACAACTGTGAGCTGGTCTCAATTATACTGTAGGGCGAGATGAAATCAGCATGGCCCTTGACGGGGGTGGGATGGGATGTTAAGGGGTGGGAGTAGAGCAGGTCAAAAGGTTGAGGAGAATGGTGGTGGAGGTAGGTGCCCTGCTGACCACTGATAAGGACAGGCACCTGTGGGTGGTGGCACAAAGTGCTTGTTTACCTCAAGAAACACTCCTCAATGGACAAGATAAAGCACTAGTGTGGATTTCAACAAGAAGATTCAAAGAAAAGAGAAAGCAGGACTCTGTGTATAACAGGTAAGACATTTGTGCTTACTTTATCTTTTTTAAGGGATGGAAGAAAATGTGAAAATGTGTCCTGATAAAACAGAAATATCTGTTTTTACAGGATTACAAGACTGTCCTCCAGCAGAGAAAGGCCCTATGAGGTATGCGCACTTTTTCACTGAGTATCCTCTAGTTGTCATAGAACTAATGACAAGTGACATGGAAGAGAATTACAGTGGTAATGTATGTAAATAAGACCTTCACTTTTTCTTACCATCTTTAACAAACAATACATATGGTGGCAGAGGTGGTGTGTCAATAGAGGGAGCAAGTGCATGCAAAACTTGTATTTTGTGTTTTTTCATTAATCTGTAACATTTTAGTCATAAATTTGAAACTTCATTATATATATTTTTTTTCATATTTCTGATTGATTCCTTGTATTTTTTTTATTTTTTTCACTATAGCCAGTCCACTGATGCATTCCTGCTATCTAGTTGTTTTAAATAGTAACTGTTAAATGTGAAATTCTCCGTCAATAATGTGATTTTTCTTTATATCGCACCACGTAGTCTTAATCAGTTGTATTCACATTTGATCCAGGTGAAGGCTACTGAAATAACTTTTGAATTAAATAACATTTTTACTTAAGAGAATAACCTCAGTTTCTGTAGGATCGGGTTTTATTATGAAGAGCGGCGTGATGGCGCTGCCTTCAGGTGGCAACATCATATCACCCTATATTACGGGGAAGCTGTCATGGGCACTTCATCTTTGCCCTGGATGACTCCACTGGGTGCATTCCATGTACTGTGTACATTGTTCATAATAAAGCTGCGCTCTAGTGCAACCTCTCGTCCATCTCCTCAATACCAGGTTTGTGGACATAACATTTGGCGACTGAGGATTAAACCATGGGGGGATGTATGGCACTTCTACGGACATTTCTTGAGCATCCAGGAGAACCCTGCAATTCTGTGGCTGCGTTTGAGGCACACATTGCAACATTGGACCTGGGTAAACTCAACACAGCGAGGAAACGAGCACTTCTCGTCCACAAACTAGGAGTGGAAGGTCAGCGAATTCTCCACACGTTAGAACTGACAGAGTCATATGAGCATGCTGTCAATTTTCTTGCTAATTATTTTGCCAAACACACAAAGCTGTGTGTTGAAATTCTGTTGGCACCAAGAGGCATGAGGCTAGCTAGCATGGAGAAGCCAACGTGCCAGCTAGTAGCAACGGAGGAATTAGCCACGGGGCTAAATGGGCGCCAGGTACAGAAGTTACCCAGACAGACTGTGTTAGCGAGCACGGTGAACACGGCAGTAAAGGGAGGGCCCTAGCATGGGGAGAGCTCTGAGGCACAGCAGTACACCTCAGACAGTGGAGGGGAAGAGCCGGACTGCTCCCGTTTCCGCGCTCAGCCAGCTGTATTGGGAGCTACCGAGTTGGCGGGTGGAGGGTCCATTTCAATGAGTGACACCAGAGAAGTACCGGACTGCTTTTGTGCCCAACATGAGCCACAGTCAACGACAGAGACAGTGAGTAAAGGGTCCGCAGCAAATAAGGTGACAGTGAAACTGCCGCAGCACAGCGGAGGTCCCGAGCTGAACAAGCACGCAGAGCCACCGGGAGCACAATGACAGCACATGGAAACAAGTAAGGTGCCGCTGAGGACTGTGGCAAAGCTGAGGACAACATGTTTTCGGCTGACACACGGTTCGGTTCAGCACGCAGTCTACGTCGTGCCCAGGTGGTGGATCCAGACGGCGAGGCTCTGCGGGAGTTGGTTGCCGCAATGTAGGACCTGGGCCCCAGCGTCATGAAGATTAAGATAAGATAAGACAAGATAAGATAAGATAAGCCTTTATTAGTCCCACAATGGGGAAATTCCAGGATTGCAGCAGCACAGGGATAGCAACACTCAGAGCAACAATCAAGAAGACAAGAAAAACAAGAGCAGCAAATATACTGTACATATGTACATATAAATATATAAATATATATACACACAGTGCGGAGCATTGTAGCTAGATGGAATAAACAGCATAACCGTCTGCTTAGTTATCCTACATAAGATTGACCACGGGTGTCTGACAGCTCCAGGGGGGAGGCTGCCACAAGTGCGTTTCAATGTCCCCCCCCACCCCGGGGACATTGGAGCAGGCTCGAGCCTGCCACACTCACAGTGTGGCAGGCTCGAGCCTGCTCCAAAGCTCCAGGGGGGAGACCCCCCACAGGGCTGCCTCAAAAGCCCTCAGGCTGAACTGTTTTCCCTGCCTGACCCACCATTTGCATGGAGAATTGTGCATAAAGACTTAATGTTGTTTAATAGTTCATGTGTTTGTTGTTTAGTTTTGGAGCACGGCTGTTTGTGGTTTGTTTTAATAAATAATAATGTAATAATAATTTTGTAATAAAGACTTTTAGTTAAATCAGTGGTAGAAAAACCCACTGTGCCATGCGGGCTGTGTGGTCGCCAACCCACCGGTCCTACCTTTGTTTTGTTTTGTTTTTTTTGTGTGAGTGTGGTAGGCCTTAGTTTTCCTTAGTTTAGAGTGTGATTGGGGTTCTAAATTAGGGTGGGTTCTAATTAGATGTGTTTTTGTATTTTTTCGGGGGGGGGGGGCGTTGTAGGATCGGGTTTTATTATGAAGTGCGGTGTGATTGTGCCGCCTTCCGGTCGTGTCATCACACTGCCTTGTATTATGGGGCAGCCGTCATGGGCACTTCCTCTTTGCCCTGGATGACTCCACTGGGTGCATTCCTTGTACCGTGTACATAGTTCATAATAAAGATGTGTCCTAGTGCAACCTCCCATCTGTCTCCTCAATGCCAAGTTTGTGAACATAACAGTTTCCCTTTTAAAAACTTAGCTGTTGTTGTTGTAGGTCTATAAATATGGCCATTTTTTTCTCAGCATCATTTTTAAAACATCTCCTGTCCCTGTAGCTCTGTGATACCATTCTAGGATACACCAGGGAAGGCTTTGCATTTTCAGACCACCTGGTCAGTGCCACGTTGCTTCAGGGGGAACGGCTTGAAGAATATCAAAAGGCATTCCCTGCAGTTGCGCTGAGCTGCACCTTGAAGGCATATCCAGTGCTCAGTGGAAGCAAGCTGAAGACAGAGCTTAGCCTCCTCTACAGCAAGGATGAACTCAAATCCTGTTGTGGTGCTGTGGATCCGCTTCAGTTTTTCATGACAATAACCTGTCAGAGGTATTCCCAGAGACAGTTACATTCCTGAAAATTATTACAACACCGATGACCACACTGAAAAGGATTAAAACATTCCTCAGTAACACCATGACTCAGGAGAGACTGCCGTTCTGTCCATGGAAAAAAACCTTATGACTGGCATGACTGACTTTAAACCAGAAGGTCATAGAAAAATTTGCTAGCTTGAGAGACAACAGAGCTAAATTTCTGTACAGATAGTGGGCACTACTACTGATGCTCATGGAAGAACCATTAGTACAAACAGATTTGTTCATAAATGTGATATTCGATTGATTTGGTAAAGCCTACAAGTTCATGTGATCTGTTGTATCTTGAAACTTAGTACAGGTACTAACAAAATTTTGGAGTGGTCCACACTAATAAGAGTTTTATGTAAATAGTTTGTTGTTAGTCTAACCTAGTTTTCACTACATGACCTTATATTTTGTCTGAATCAAGTATCTTATACTCTATAACCCGAGATCAGGCAAGTGCTCTGTATTGTCTTTCTCCTTTCCGTCCTAGAGCATTTTTGCCTGTCTCTTGGGGAGACAAGCCGGGTGCAGCCGCCCGCTGCGTCTGAGCTTGTCTCGCCGGGTTCTGGCGCTGCCGGTGATCCTGATCCTGGTTCTTCTCTCTCTCCCGAGCCTTCTCCCAGGGTCGCCGGTGAGGAGCTGCTTTCGCCCGCTGTGCCAGAGGTTCCAGGTTCGGGGTCGTCGACCCAGTTAAGTATAGCCAATATATAGCCAGGTTAAGCTATACATTGTTTCTAAGAAAACTTCAGTTGTTTTATGTTGTTTTGTTTTCATTAAATCTATATTAAAGTCACCACAAAAAAAAAATATATATTTTTGTCTTATTTTTGTATATATCTTTTCCATACCATTTCTAAATTTTTCCATGTCATATCCCGGTGCTCTATATATACAACTTACTATTATGTTTTTTCTATTTTCCATCGTAATTTCAATTGTTAAATATTCCATAATTTCATTCACTGTTGATGTCATCTGTCCACCTTTTTACTTTTTAAATTTCTATGAACATACAGTGCTGGCTCACCACCACTTTAAGATTTCCTATTTTGTGTGTACATCTCATATCCATGTAATTCAAAATTTACATCTTTTTCTTCATTAATCCATATTTCAGTTATTGCTATAGTCCTATATGGGGTGTTAAATTAATTTAAAAACTCCTTAATACTATCAAAGTTGGCATAGAGACTCCTACGATTAATATGTATTATTGTCAATGTCTGATCTGAGTTCATAATTCCATTTAATTGTTGTTCATCATAATAAGCACACTTATTGTTAATATGATTAAAGTAGTTGTTCTCTGGGTCAATATCACCTAAAATATCTTGTGGTTGCTGTTCAGTATTTACAAAGGTTTCAGCTTCAATTTGCCCTAATACACTTCCATTATTAAATGAGGAAGGATGATTGGTTAAAGTGCTCAGCATAATTTGTGTCAATGTACACCAAAAAGAAAAAAGAGAAAAAAAAAACAAAACAAGAAAATAACAAAAAAAATTCCACTCATAGTCTTACTGCGCTGTTATTTGTGCATAAGAGCTAAGGTTTAAATTTATCTTATTCCTCCATATCTCTAATCATTATTACTTTAGCTTCTTCTGGAGTTCCAAGCAGTTTTGTCCACACCTTACAGTTCTTTGTCCATGTCGATTGTATTTTTTTTTTTTTCATCTTGCCTTGAGAGAGAGCAGTCGCATTTTTCTTCCCTCCTCCCCTGCCTTCCTGATCTATTCCCAGCTTTTGCAATGTTGTGTTTTTGTCTGTGTTTAGTTGCTCTTCTTCTGCTGAATCTTAATCTAAACGGAAGTTATGGATTTGGAAGCGGCTTAAATGTGCTATTGTCACTATTTTTCAACAAGAATTGGGCCAAGGGGGAGCCCAAGAATTGGAACCTACGAGGAGACTCATGGACATTGGAATTCATGCGTCAATGGAAACATTATTGGTTATGATCTCAGGACTTCTATTTTTGGCTGTGGAGTTCCCTGATGCATCAGAAATTGAAGGAAAGTGAGAGAGCTGATCAAGCGGACCCGGCAAGCTCCTTCATCAAATTCGACCAGTTGGGGAGGGCACGAGTAGCGGCAAACGGTGAACTGAATGACAGTGATTCAGTGAAGGAATACATCTGAAGCCCTGTGCTCTCTATGGAAAAACAGTTTAAGCCTGCATATATAATGGAAGCACAGAACTACACGGATGAGGACAAATTCTATTCTCTGAGTGCACTGTGCTGATTTGATTTGATTTGATTTGACCTTGTTTGCCCCGTGTTTACATTCCTCCTGACTGAGATAAGCGGAAGGATCGGCTCATGTCTACCCAAACAATCAACAATCAGTTGTTTGTTGTCAGCGGATTGGACCCTCTAGGACAATGCCCATGTGCCTTCTGCAAGCAAGAGAGAGAGAGAGATAGACTCTGGACTCTGGACTTGTTTATAAGTCACATGATTATAACATCTATCCACTGCCAGGAGGCGCCCTCTGCTGCTCACTAACAACTGTTACATTTACACTACACAGTGCATACAACACTACATGCATACGATATACACACACTGCTCTCCTTCTGCGTGTGATTTGTCTACTAAATGTCTGCTAAATATGCATTGAGGGTTTTTTTGCCTGCAATCAAAATTTCGCTTACTCATTAAGCGTCAGTTTGATAAAACATGTTTTTTTCTCTCGCCTATTGTGTCATATCCTTTCTTTTCTTTTTTTTCCTTTCTTCTTTATGACTGGCGCCTAGCGGCTGCCCCGGCCTTGGATGCGCTCTGCAGAGCGTGCCCAAATGCCAAGTCACGTTTCGTTACCTTGTATTCATACATGTGTAATGACAATAAAGTTGAATCTCATCTCATCTCATCATCTCATCTCATAAACTTAATGAGCTGACAAAATTCAATACTTTGATTCAAGTAATGAGTAAAACAATTACAAATAGTCAAAAGCAGAATATTTTCATCAACATCCAAATTATACCATGCAAATATAAGGTTATATGTATGTGTGTCTTCATGTCAGTCACTGACAGGACCAGCTGAAATATCCATCCATCCATCTTCTACCGCTTTTCCGGAGGTCCGGGTCGCGGAGGCAGCAGTTCAAGCAGAGAAGCCCAGACTTCCCTCTCCCCAGCCACCTGCTCCAGCTCTTCAGAGGGGATACTAAGGCGTTCCCAGGCCAGCTGGGAGACATAGTCTCTCCACCGAGTCCTGGGTCTGCCCCGGGGTCTCCTCCCAGTGGGACGTGCCTGAAACACCTCAAGTGGGAGGCGTCCAGGAGGCATCCTGATCAGATGCCCATACCACCTCAACTGACTCCTTTCAATGTGGAGGAGCAGCGGTTCTACTCTGAGCCTCTCCCGGATGACTGAGCTCCTCACCCTATCTCTGAGGGTGAGTCCAGCAATCCTACGGAGAAAGCTCATTTCAGCCGCTTGTATCCGTGATCTCGTTCTTTCGGTCATTACCCAAAGCTCGTGACCATAGGTGAGAGTAGGAACGTAGATTGACTGGTAAATCGACAGGTTTGCCTTAGAACTAAGCTCCCTCTTCACCACAACAGACCGGTACAACGTCCGCATCACTGCAGATGCTGCTCCAATCCGTCTGTCGATCTCTCGCTCCATTTTCCCCTCACTCGTGAACAAGACCCCAAGATACTTAAACTCCTCCACTTGGGGCAGGAGCCTGTCCCCAACCCAGAGAGGACAATCCACCTTTTTCCGTCTGAGGACCATGGACTCGGACTTGGAGGTGCTGATTCTCATCCCAGCCGCTTCACACTCAGCGGCAAACCGTCCCAGCAAGAGCTGTAGGTCATTGCTGGATGAAGCCAACAGGACAACATCATCTGCAAACAACAGAGATGAGATCCTGTGGTCACCAAGCATGACACCCTCCATTCCCTGGCTGCGCCTAGAAATCCTGTCCATAAAAATTATGAACAGGATCGGTGACAAAGGGCAGCCCTGGCGGAGTCCAACTCTCACTGGGAATGACTCCGACCGAGTGTTGGCAATACGAACTAAACTCTCACAACGGTCGTACAGAGACCGAATAGCTCGTAACAACAAGCCCGATACCCCATACTCCCGAAGCACCCCCCACAAAAATCCACGAGGGACGCGGTCAAATGCCTTCTCCAAATCCACAAAACACATGTAAACTGGTTGGGCAAACTCCCACGAACCCTCAAGAATTCTCGAGAGGGTAAAGAGCTGGTCCGATGTGCCATGGCCAGGACGAAAACCACATTGCTCCTCCTGAATCCGAGGTTCGACCAACGGCCGGACTCTTCGCTCCAGTACCTTGGCATAGACCTTCCCAGGGAGGCTGAGGAGTGTGATCCCTCTAAAGTTGGAGCACACCCTCCGAACCAGCTGAAATATCTCCTATACATAATCTGATGGATTCTTTCATTTTTGCAAGTCCTTTGATTCCACTGCTGATGCTACTTGGGTTTAAATGTCACTAAAATTAAAGAGATAGTATTGATTTTTGGAAAGACAGAGGAGAGCCTAAACCTAGTATTATACATGGAGAGGACGTTCAACTAGTGAAGACTTACCATTATCTGGGAAGAGTGTTTGACTGTCAGCTGAAGTTCACGGCGAACACAGAGTCAGTTGTTCAGCATGGACAACAACGAATCTACTCGTTGTGTAAACTGAACTCTTTTAATGTTCCAAGGATAATTTTATGTAGTTTTTATCGCTCCTTTATTGAGAGTCTTTTAACTTTTTCTTTTATCTGTTAGTATAATGGGCTCTCTGTGAAGGACAGGAACAGCCTTAATAGAAGACCCAGACATTAGCCCTCTTGTGGCCACTTGATGGTCCCCCTATGGGTTTTCTAGCCAAAAAGGCCAAATGGCCCCTCTCTGGGTCTTCTAGTGTTAATACAGCCATAAAGGTCTGCTCCAAGATCACTGGAGTCCATCTGGATAATTTAAGCTCACTGCAGAGTAGACATGTGTTACAGACAGCTAGGGCTATCATTTGCCAGTCTGACCATGTTTTAAATAGTAAATTTATTTTAATGCCCTCATGCCAACGCTACCTTGCACCCTGGAGGAGGTCTGGCTGTTACTCCAATTCTTTTATTCCTTCAGCTATTAAGCTGTTTAATGCCCAATATTAAAGGAGGTTGTGTGTTTCCCCACCTTCTGACTTGCTTGGGACCCTATGCTTAGCTGTTTCTCACTGAATACTGAATGTTACTTATGAGTATGAATGTAGATGTTATTGTTATTGTTTGTGTTTTTATGGCTGGGACTGTAAACTGAATTGCCCAACAAGGGACAAATAAAGTTATCTGAATGAGTTGTAAATTATATTTTTTGACCTTTGGATCTCAGACAGGAGAACTTCAGTTTCGATCAAAAAATGTTTTTCTTACACTTTGAAACCATTTTTGTGAATGAACCTTCTGGCCAGACGATGGGAAGCAGGCCTTATATGGCAGTTTTAGGGCCTCAATTATGGAAATCTTCAATACTAGTGAACGTGTGCTCACTTATAGAAGGGTGTTATTTCCCATATTTACCTGGACTGTTTACACACTTTTGTAGGATGTATGAGTGTTTGTTACCTTCGCCAAGGGAGGAGGTTATGTTTTTTGTGGTGTTGATTAGTTTGTCTGTTGGTTTGTCTGTTAGCAACATCAAAAAGTTGTGAACGGATTTTGATGAAATTTTGAGGAAAGGTGTGTAATAGCATGGGGAACAGATGATTAGATTTTAGTGATGATCTGAGAGTGTATAGCTCCACCAAGGACTTTTGTATTTGTGCAGCAGGATTACACAAAAACTACAAGATGGATTTGGATGAAAGTTTCACCAGAGGTGGTTCTTGGGCTACAAAGGAATCCATTACATTTTGGTGATGCTCCAAGAACACATACCTCCACCAAGGCTCTTATCTTCTCACACTGTGTTAACAACAATACTCCAAAACTAAGGGACAGACTTTGATGCAATTTTCACCAGAAGTGGTTCTAGACCAACACACAAATCCATTACATCCATGAGGGATGGAAGGAGCCTTGGCAGAGGTATGCACTCTCTCAATGCTTTTCTAATTGAATCAAAAGTGGTTTGCTCATACTAATGCAGCTTACGAACAAAAGTATGTGGGATTTTTACATACTAGCGCGTTTTTGCATGAGGCCCATTGTATCTGATGATATGGAATTCATTCATTCATCTTCTTCCGCTTAATCCTTTTCGGGTCACAGGGGTGCTGGAGCCTATCCCAGCATCTTTGGGCGAGAGACAGGGTACACCCTGGACAGATTGTTGTTGTTATTTTTTTTTTTTTTTTTTATCTACTTCAACACATCTGACAGCAAAGTACTTTAGTTTTCATCATTATCATTAAAGTGTTCTGTTTTGTGAATTTATTCTGTTCTAAGCCTTTTGATTTTATATTTGTGAGTTTTGCTCTGGTCTGTGAGGGTCCCAAGATGATTTCACCTATCACATCCAAGTGCACCCCCCCATCCCCCCAATTTTTGTTTATCACCCACTGCCACTGTATGGTGGTAATTTGAAGTTTTTTGACAGTGTCATGGTTCGAGCGCCGATCTCGTCCGCCCTCGGGCCATGCATTATTTTCTCCCATCTGACGTGTGTGTGCCCCTTTTGGCTCTCCAAGCTTTCATTGTGACAGGAGGGGCTTCCGGCTGTCAGAGCTGACAGCTGAGCTGCATTAATCACCTCATCAGCTGCCCCACTTGGAGCCTTACTTAAGAGGGCAGCTGAGAGGCGAAAGGTGCGGCAGTCTCGTCAGATTTTCCCTGTCTGACAACGTCGAGCGTTCCTCGCCGTGTTTCCCTTGTCAGACATTTACTACTTTCCATCCATGATTGTAAGTGGTTTCATTGTGAATCTGATCCTCCTTGTCTTAGCCTGAGTTATTGTCATAGTGTGTTTTAGGTTTTGTTCCTTTTCTGTCCTGTAATAAACTGTGCAAACTCACCGGTGATTTGTGGCATCTTATGATGGCTCGTGAGGGCCTTCCATGACAGATAGGGCCAGTGCTAACCTGTTATCTGTCTATGGCACAACAGTGCTCCTGTCAGCTCACCTCCCTCTGGCGATCAAGTTATTTTTCCAAGAAAATATCCATTTTAGATATGACAAATTCCAAAGGCTCTAACTTGAATGTGGTAAGAGATAATGGCTTACTGTCAATTAGAAAGATGTAGAATATGATCCAAAGTTTGAGATAGGAGTAAATTTATGCATCTAATTTGCATAATGCAATGGCAGCCATATCGAATTACATAATTTTCAGTCAAAAGTGGACTTTGGACATATTTACACAAAGAATGGTTTTGGTTTTTTGTCACCATTTTTGTTTTTGTTTTTTTGTTATCTTATCTTTGCCATGATTTGCCCCGCAGGGCAGAAACAAAGACCCAAGTGCTGAACTGCAGTTTGTGGTATTTAATAAGAAAAAGCACAAAGTCCAAACAGTGATCAACATAAACTTACAAACAGACGAAACAAGGAGAAGGCAAGGTTGGTCTTAGAATAGGACACAAGGTCCTAACAAACATGGATTCCTGATTAGACTCCGACAAGGAGTGGATGAAGGAGGCAGTCTTAAGTAAGGCAAACAATTAATTATACCAAGTGCCATCACGTGTGAATTACATGAGCGGACAGAAGGTGGAAGTGATTACAATCAGCTATGAGTCATGAGGAGAGGAGACAGGGCTGACAGCTTGAAAGGGACACCGCCCACAACTAGGGTAAAACCTGGAAGTGCCACTGACAGCTGCAACCCAGGAGAGAGAGAGAAGAGAGAGAGAGAGAGAGAGAGAGAGACTTTGACTTTGAAAGAAGACTTTATTGCACACTTCAAAAAAATGTAAGCACACCAACATCATTCCTCCAAGTGTGTCACATTGGAAAAAGTGCAAACTGAAATGTTCCCCCCACACACACAACACAGAGCAGTCCCTGCAGTCCACCTATTCAAAGATCCAGTTCTGTGACAGTCAGTTACAATCAATTATATGTCATATACCAGTCTGTTCAAACAATATCCCAAAAATGGGTAAAACAGGCAGAGGAATGACCGCCATTCATTCCTCCTGTCGGGTGTGCTTGAGCGGCGTTCCCCCTACTGCTTTACGCAGGGCTGTCAGGTGTTTCTTGAGGCGATAACGCTTCCTTTCATCCAGGAGGTCAAGACCAACCTGTCTTCTTAGCACATCAACAGACTTAATGAATTTATCAGTGTCACTGAAGTAGTCGGCGACCCTAATGGCTTTGTTATAGGTTGCGTCCAGGAATGCATTTATTTCTTCCAGTGAATACAAACTCGTGTTTGTATTGCATTTTGCCTCAATAGACTCAGCATTAGACACAATGTCGTTCTCAGATTCCATTTCCTCGTCAGCACAACTCAGCTGACTGCTTGGTTCTCCCGGGCCAGTGGATTCATCATGGGCCACATTTTCCTGGACGCCACCCTCAGCAGCTGACTGTCGCTGTTCCAACCCCCGCTGTGTAACGGTAGCAGCCTCCCGAAGCACAGCCGCTGACGTCACACAGCGAGATTCTGACGCACCATCAGGTCGGTGCTCCGTCCTCTCCTCCGAAGCGGCAGCGGCTGGCGGAGGCACAGCCGCTGACGTCACACAGCGAGATGATTGTGACACACCATCAGGTCGGTGCTCCGTCCCCTCTTCCGAAGCGGTAGAGAGAGAGAGAGAGAGAGAGACAGAGAGAGAGAGAGAGAGAGAACCGGTAAAATACAAATATGAAGCAATAACTAGAATGAAAACAAATAAAGACTGAAGGAAAAATACAAGTAACCCAAAAAAATATAAATAACAAAACTACAATGAATGTAGACCGGAAAATAAGTCACACTTAAGAAACAATACAAGATATGTGAAAACCAACCAAGGATAAAATAACAGGAACTAGAACTCAGAAAATACAACAACTATACAAATATGGAAAACGGCAATGAGACTGAGCATGGGGAATGCTCAGATCTTGTCAGAGCCCCCCCCCCCCCCCACACACACACACACACAAGGGGTGGAATCCAGACGCAGGGTAACATCGAAAAGAAAGAAAAAAAAACAAAACCACCCACATAGAAAACCCACCTTACAAAAAATAAGAAAACAACCCCACCCCAGGCGGGAGGATGAGGACCCAGGCACAGAGGGACCGAAACAAACCAGGGAAATAACAAAAACCCTCATGACTCACACCCCAGCAAAACCCAGGCTAGGAGGGAACAAAAAAAAACCCAAAATCCTGTTCAGGATCCACACCAGGCAAAACCCAGGCACCTATGCCCCCTGGACAGGAGAGCTGGACATTTCAGGTGGTTTAATGAAATCCCAAAGCTGGCAGATGACGTGATGGAAAGAGTCGGGTTGCCTGCCTGAGAATGTGGGCTACCCAACCCAGCGGCACAGTCTGTCCGGCAGCCTGCCAGGGTCCTTCAGCCACCTCAACAGACGGGAAAGTCCAGGAGGCAATTGTCCAGCAGAGATGAATGGTGGTGAATTAAGTTGGATAACTGGGGAAGAGAATGGAACAGATGGCCGGCCAGCGGCAACCTTAGGGACAGAAACAGGAGCCCCTGTAGCCACAGGGAAAGGGGAACCCCTGATGACCCCGGGCAAAGGAGAGGGGACCACAATGGCCCCAAGCAAAGGAGAGGGAACCCCGATGGCATCATGCAGAGGAGAGGGACCCACAATGGCATCAGGCAGAAGAGAAGGAACCCCAACGCTTCCGGACTGGCCTGCAGCACCCTGGGTGGCCCTGGACTGGGACCTAGCAGCACCCACGGCAAACCCAGACTTGGACAAAGGAGCACCCGGGGCAGCTCCAGGCTGGAGCAAAGCTGCACCTGCAGTGGCTCCGGGCTGGAGCAAAGCAGCACCCGCAGTGACTCTGGGCTGGAGCAAAGCAGCACCCGCGGTGTCTCCGGACTGGACCATGGCTACACCTGCGGTGGCCCCAGATGGAACCAAAGCTGCACCCGCAGTGGACCTGGACTGGGCCAAAGCTGCACCCGTGGTGGCCCTGGGCTGGGACGTGACAACCACAGTGGGCCCAAGCTGGAGCGCAGCACCCACATTGAACTGAGGCCGTGATGCAACACCCATTGAGACCAAGACTGAGGAGGAGCTGCACCCAAGGAGGTCTCGGGCTGGGATGGAGCACCCACGGAGACCTCAGCTGGAGGAAAAGCAGCACCCACGGAGGTCCCAGGCTGGGACGGAACACCCACAATGACCTCAGCTAGAGGAGAAGCAGCACCCACTGAGGTCCTGGGCTGAGACAGAGCACCTGCAATGACCTCAGCTAGAGGGGGAGCAGCACCCACGGAGGCCCCGGGCTGGGACGGAGCACCCACGAAGACCTCAGTTGAAGGAGCTGGACCCATGGAGATCTCAGGTGGTGAGGCTGGACCCACGGAGGCCTCTGGGGAAGTTGGACAAACCTCGGTGACCCTGGGGAAAGATTCCGGTAGGAGGGACAAAGAGACAGGGTCAGGGTCACCGGTGGCAGTGGAGTCTGGTGAGGTGAGTTTAGATGCAGCTGGCAGCTGGCTCTCCCCACCAGGCAAGATCTCTCCAACACAGAGACAGTAAAAAAAAAAGTAGATCACTTGCCTGAGCTCAAGCTCCATCACCGTCCAGGACTCCGTCGATCCAGGCAGCGATGTCTCGGGCCTGGCCCTCTGAAGGTCCAGCTTTGGCTCTGCTGTGGAGGCCCCTGCAGCAGGCATGGTGGCAGTTGCAATCCCGGGACCACCCATCGAAGTGGCCCACACAGGTGGCTCGCCTGGCGTGGACACAGGAGGTCAGCTCCCTGCCGGTGCTAGATCCTGAACTGCTGAGGTCAGGGGATGCTCCATCATCAGCGCAGGCTTCAGCTCATTAACAGCGCTCTCCCTCCGCCCGGACCATGGCTGCGGAGTTGGAATCAGGTCCTCCAGGGCTACATACTCCTCCATCGTCTGACAGTTCGAACCTGGGACCGGCAGACACTCATGGGGCAAAAGGGGAAACACGGGGAGAGCAGGTGAACAGTCTATAGCTGCAGCTAGTGGTGAGGACTCAGAGGACTGCATAGTCTGAGCCTCACCACCGGGATTCAGGCAAGATAATTCATGTTTTGGTAAATGAGAATGAAAAATCACTTGTCTGAGTTCCCGGGGCACAATGTTCTCTGTTGCAGCCGGTGTAGTTTCAGCCCTCTCCGTGACTTCAGTGGCTGGGGGCTCCCCACAGGAAAGTAGAGGAGCCGCCCCTGCAGACACAGCAATGGGCAGAGCCGGGAAGGAGGCGACTGGACCTTCAGCAGCGGAAGGAAACACCGAGGTGAGGGGAGTCACAGCAGCAAAGGAGCAGGAGGAGGCTGACGAGACAGCCAGTGATAAAGAACAGGAGAGAGGAACTCCTGCGGGGATTGTCTGGCTTGGCACAGGTGAAACTGCTGGTTGAAAGGTGGAGGCATTCCTCCAGCGGTGTTTCACTGGGCAGCGGCAGGAAACAGGAGGCGGCTGACCCAGGCAGCTCTTTTCTGGGCAGTCCAGTCCTGCCGCGACCTGAGGAGGAGCGGAGGGAGACCCGGAAGAGCGGTGTCACAGAGCAGGCGAAGCAGACATGGGAGTGGGCAAGCAGAGGGAGGAGGAAGATGTCTCTTGCAAGGAATGCTTCCTTGTTGGCTTTGGACCCACTGAGCACAGTCCCATCATCAGCCTGGGGAAGGACAGCTGGAGTGCTGAGACGGTGGACAAGAAATCCATGTACTGGGGATACTTCCTCAATCCAGCATGTGCTTCAATGATGCCAACTGCTGCCTCCACATTCTCCCAGACCCTTTTTGGGCTGCGGGAGGTGAGAGCTTCAGTCATATATTCAACGGCCCATTCCTCCTCTAGGCTCGGGGTCCCAGTCACCAATCCCCCTCTGTTGGCTGATGGCCGTCGGGCTGGGGACATGGTGAATGCTCCAAACAACACAGGTGAGTGAAAACAAAAAGAACCACAAACTGCAGCAGCTGGGTCTCAAAGTGGTTGGAGTCTACTGTCATGATTTGCCCTTCAGGGCAGAAACAAAGACCCAAGCGCTGAACTGCAGTTTGTGGTATTTAATAAGAAAAAGCACAAAGTCCAAATAGTGCTCAACATAAACTTACAAACAGACGAAACAAGGAGAAGGTGAGGTTGGTCTTAGAATAGGAACAGAGTCCTAACAAACAGAATCAGAATCAGAATCAGAATGAGATTTATTGCCATTGTTCATGTAGTACACAAACTAGGAATTTGTCTTGGTGCAATGCTGCAACATTAAATATGGAGTAGCACTAAAGATAAAAATAAAAAACTATGCATGCAATAAAAGCTAGAATATGAATAAGTAATACTAATCTATGCAATTTTTAAATATATTAACAAGCAGCAGATATTGTGGAGTTCCACATAGTGCAGTCGGTAGTGCAAAAAGAAAACAGTGATAATTGTCATGAGTCCGGTTGAGCTGCTGTACGTAGTGCATGAGAGTCTAATAAGTCACTTAGTGTTCAGCAGTCTGATGGCAGAGGGGAAGAAGCTGTTCATGTAGCAGGAGGTTTTAGTCTGAATGGACCGAAGTCTTCTGCCTGAGGGGAGGGGGGCAAACAGTGCATGTCCAGGGTGTGAAGGGTCAGCTATGATCCAACCTGCACGCCTCCGGGTCCTGGAGATGTACAGGTCCTGGAGGGATGGGAGCTTGCAGCCGATCACCTTCTCAGCAGCACGCACAACGCGCTGCAGTCTTAGTCTGGATGGATTCCTGATGGATGGATTCCTGATGAGACTCTGACAAGAAGTAGATGAAGGAGGCAGTCTTAAGAAAGGCAAACAATTAATTATACCAAGTGCCATCAGGTGTGTATCACATGAGCGGACCGAAGGTGGAAGTGATTACAATCAGCTATGAGTCATGAGGAGAGGTGACGGGGCTGACACCTTGACAGGGACACCACCCACAACTAGGGTAAAACCTGGAAGTGCCACTGACAGCTGCAACCTCAGAGAGAGAGATGGAGAGAGAGTAAGAACTGGTAAAATACAAATATAAAGGGAAAACTAGAATGAAGACAAATAAAGACTGAAGGAAAAATACAAGTAACCCCAAAAATATAAATAACAAAACTACAATGAACATAAACAGGAAAATAAGTCACACTGAAGAAACAATACAAGATATGTGAAAACCAACCAAGGATAAAATAACAGGAACTAGAACTCAGAAAATACAACAACTATACAAATATGGAAAACGACAATGAGACTGAGCATGGTGGAATCCTCCTTGCTCAGATCGTCACAATCTTTAAAGTATATGAACCAGAAATTCAGTAGAATGTACACAAACTGATAAAAACCAATCAGACCTACCGCTCATCGTGTCTTCATTCATCCATTTTTGTCATCCATGGTCCTTTTTTCATCTTCTGCCAGTCATTTTCACTTTCTCTCCCACATCCAGAAACTCTCACATTTATCTTATGATTTATTGCACCTTTATTTCGGTTACATTACGCCACCGAACTGGCACTGTTGTTCTCTGTCGTCATGTGCAGCTCCGTCGATGGCAGACGAAAGTGTACACACTCCAAAACATCTTCTGCCATCACAAAAAGTAAATATTTCCCTTCAGAAGCTAAATAATCTCTCTTAAGAATCATAGTTGGCAAAATTTGGAGCAAGCACTTCGTCTGTGTGGAAATATATGTTGGAATGGAGCCTTTGTTTACATTCTCTTCTTCGTGTGTCCGGAAATGATGTTTTGAGGCGACTCGTTTGGGTGAAGTCCTTCAGTCCTCCAGTGAAGAGCAGTAAGCTATACGTGTCAGACATCTTGTGATGTGAAATGCTTGTTACAACTGGGTTTTCTGTGCTTTTGGGACACATCACTTGACAGGTGCGGACCTGTGACATAGGCAGCAGGTGACGCACATGTTTTTTGACTGCCGGAAAGTTAAAGGGTCAACACTTTCCATGTGTAGTTACTTTGACACTGCATTAAGATGATGTTGCTTCAATCAAAAATTCAATGACTTGCTTTTGATGAAAGTTTAGTTTTCATTCACCAAATCTGCATAAAGGAGGTTTTGCTATGTACTATAAGCCCCGCTCACTGAAAGTGTGTGTTTTTGTAGATTTTAACCTCCACAAAATCCCTGCCTGTATCCCTACTGTATATACAGCAGGGAAAATAAGTATTGAACACGTCAACATTTTTCTCATTGAACATCAGAATCAGAATCAGAATCAGAATCAGGTTTATTGCCATTGTTCATGTAGTACACAAACTAGGAATTTGTCTCGGTACAATGCTGCAACATTAAACATGATAAGATAAGAGAAATAAACTATACATGTAATAAAGTGTAGGATAAGATTAAGTGATACTGGTCAACAGTTAAAATATATATTAGCCAGCAGCAGATACTGTGGAGAACTATATAGTGCAGTCGGTAATGCAGGAAGAAAACAGTGATGATTGACATGAGTCTGGTTGAGTTGCTGTACATGGTGCACGAGAGTCACTTAGTGTTCAGCAGTCTAATGGCAGAGGGGAAGAAGCTGTTCATGTGACGGGAGGTTTTAGTCTGGATGGACCGAAGTCTTCTACCAGAGGGGAGGGGGGCAAACAGTACATGACCAGGGTGTGAGGGATCGGCTATGATCCGGCCAGCACGCCTCCGGGTCCTGGAGATGTACAGATCCTGGAGAGATGGGAGCTTGCAGCCGATCACCTTCTCAGCAGTGCGCACGACGCGCTGCAGCCTTAGTCTGTCCCTGGCAGTGGCTCCTGCGTACCACACGGTTATGGAGGTGGTGAGGATGGACTCGATGATGGCTGTGTAGAACTGCACTAACATCTTGGTGGGTAGCTTGAGCTTCCTCAGCTGCCGCAGGAAGAACATCCTCTGCTGGTTTTTTTTGATGAGTGAGCTGATGGTCAGCTCCCATTTGAGGTCCCTGGTGATGGTAGTGCCTAGGAAGCGGAAGGAATCAGCAGTGGTGATGGGAGAGCCTGAGAGGGTGAGGGGGGGCAGAGGAGTAGTGACTTTCCTGAAGTCTACAATCATCTCCACTGTCTTCAGAGCGTTCAGCTGCAGGTTGTTATTGCTGCACCAGGACGCCAGCTGGGCCACCTCTCTCCTGTAGGTGGACTCGTCGCCGTTGGAGATGAGCCCGATGAGGGTGGTGTCGTCCGCAAACTTGATCAACTGTGATCAACTATGAGAACATATTTCTGATGTTGCCATTGACCTGAGATTTTCAGCAGATATCAGTAACAACCCTAGTAATTCATACATAGAAAGAAATCAAGGCAACTGTGTTCACAAAACAAGTTTATATTTAATAAAGTGGAATGGCACAGGGAATAAGTATTGAACACGCTTGGTGAAATTCATTTAATATTTAGTAGAAAAGTCTTTGTTGGTAATAACAGCTTCCAGATGTGTCTTGTATGGAGAAAATAGGTGCAGGCATTGCTCAGGAGTGACTTTAGCCCATTCTTCTACAAAAACTATCTTCAAATCTTGACGGTTCTGTGGGTGTCTTCTGTGAACTCTGATCTTCAGTTTATTCCATAGATTTTAATAATAATAATAATGGATTAGATTTATATGGCGCGTTTCATGTCTAGCGACATCTCAAAGTGCTTACAGTGAGTCTATTATTCATTCATTCCAGACAGACATTGATAGTGGTAAGCTACTACTGTAGCCACAGCTGCCCTTGGGCAGACTGATAGAAACGTGGCTGCCAATTCACGCCAATGGCTTCTCCAACCACTACCAAACTTTTATACACATTCATACCCAATGTCATGGACACTGGAGGGAAGGTGGGTAAAGTGTCTTGCCCAGGGTCACAACGGCAGGATGGCTGGGGAGAGCAGGATTCAAACCACCAAGCCTCTTGTTATTGAATGACCCACTTTACCTCCTGAGCCACTGCCGCCAACATTTCCCTTCTCTGCTCCATTTTTGCTGAGTACCAACATGGATGGCAGGAAATTCCTTATATTTTTACACACACACACACACACACACACACACACACACACACACACATATACAGTATATATATATATATATATATATATATATATATATATATATATATATGTATATATATATCAATAATTGTTATATTGAAATATCCACTCTCGTTTTATCTTCAGCATCCTGGCAGATGGCATCAAGTTCTTATCAAGGATGTCTCTGTACATTTGTCCATTCATTTTTCATTCAATTATATGAAGTCTGCCTGTACCCTGTACTGAAAAACACCCCCAACACCATGATGGGATGTGCAGTGCCCTTTCTTCTCCAAACATGCTGTGTGCTGTGGCATCCAAAAAGTTCAATTTTGGTCTCATCTGCAAGACTATATTCTCCCGGTATTTTACTGGCTTGCCCAAATGTTGCGCAGCAAACTTTAAATGAGCTTCAACATGCTTTTTCTTCAGCAATGGAGTCTTGTGAGGTGAGCGGGCATAGAGTCCATGTTGGTTGAGTGCATTACTTATTGTTTTCTTTGAAACAGCAGTACCTGCTAACTCCAGGTCTTCCTGAAGCTCTCCATGAGTGGGCTATTGCTACTGGATAACTCTTCTGATAATTCTTTTGACTCTGTCAGAAATCTTGCGAGGAGCTCCTGGTCGTGGCCGGTTTATGGTAAAATTATGTTCTTTCCACTTTTGAATGATGGCTCCAACAGTGCTTACCGGAACATTCAGCAGTTTAGAAATGCTCCTGTGACCAATGCCATCATTATGTTTTGCAACAATAAGCTTGCAAAGGTCTAGAGAGCTCTTTGCTTCTATCATCATGAGTTCTTTTTTTGTGACAACCCGATATTCACAGATCTTTTTCAAGGCAATCAGTCAGACCTTATAGTAGTAGATTAGTTTATTTGACAGGGACAGTGCAATAAACATAGACAATTAATCAAAGACAATCAATCTGATGTGTTGCACATAGAGTGTATAGCTATTAGCTAATTTGCAACTCTTGTCCCTGGATGGGCTTTAGAAAAAAGAATCAAGATAAAAAATATACACAATAACCACATACATCAATGCAGAAAAATTATAAATACACAATTATAAATATTATAAATATTATAAATACACAAATATAACAGCCTGACTCACATTTAACATAAATATTATAAATACACAAATATAACAGCCTGACTCACATTTAACACATATAACATAACTCACATTTGCCTATTTCAGGCCTTCCTCCCTCCGTCACTCACTATAAACAAACACATTTATTCCTTCCCTTCATTCACTCTCACTTTGCAGACAAATAATTCATACATGAGTACATT
The DNA here is from genome assembly GCA_020510985.1 of Pholidichthys leucotaenia. Classification (NCBI taxonomy): domain Eukaryota; kingdom Metazoa; phylum Chordata; class Actinopteri; order Cichliformes; family Pholidichthyidae; genus Pholidichthys; species Pholidichthys leucotaenia. The sequence continues at coordinate 154,367,956 of CM035839.1, read as the reverse complement.
CTTGTTTATTTTTCAGCCAGTTTTTAACATTTTTAGTGAATGTTTTAAAGTCCGTTATTATTTTAATTTCATTTGGCATTGTGTTCCAGATGTGACTGCCCTTTATAGAGAAAGCTGTTTGTCCAAATGTGGTTCTGCGGTGGAATATTTTACAGTTATTGTTAACAGAACTCCTGGTGGCTCTGCTGCTGTCCTGTCTTTGGACGAAACCAGCAAGTGGCTCGGGTGCTGATTTATGGAAACATTTGAACGTTAATTTCAGAAGACAGAGGTCAATGAAGCTCTCAAAACTCAATAGGTTGTATTTTTTTAAAACATTACAGTGATGCCACCTAATGGGCTTTTTGTCCAAGATTTTTAGGGTTTGATTATATAATGAACCTATATGTCTTATTGTGGAAGGGGCTGCTTGAGCCCAGACTGTCAAACAGTATGATATATGAGAAAAAACCATAGAATGCATATACAGTGCAGCTGCTTCGTAAGGTATGTAATATCTAATTAATTTAAAGCAGTTCAGTTTTTTTTTACTGTTTTTGAAATTTTCTTTATATGAAGATTAAATTTGAGTTGAGGATCTAGTACAATGCCAAGGTATTTGAATTCTGTAGCTAAACTGATGTCATGATCATGTATATTAACTTTAAAATGTTGCAGGTTACATTTTTTGATTGAAAAGCACATTGAGACTGTTTTCTGAAGGTTCAGCAATAGATGGTTCTTGAGGAGCCACTCTTGGACATCAACCATACTTGTAGACAGTACATCTGCAGCCTGTGCTGGAGTCTTGGCAGCTGTGTAAATAACTGCATCATCTGCATAAAGTTGGCATGTTGCAGCTGAGCAGTGTAACGGCAAGTCATTAATAAAAATGCTGAAAAGTAAAGGACCAAGAATGGACCCTTGTGGGATACCCATGCGGTTGTTTAAAAATGAGGATTTATCCTGGTGAACTTTTACACACTGTTCTCTATTCTGGAGATAAGATGCAAACCATTCTAATGTATTTGGGGAGAAGTTAAAAGATACCATTTTGGATAAAAGCAAACTGTGGTTTACAGTATCGAAAGCCTTTTTGAGATCTAGAAAAACAGCTCCTACCACATTACCCCTGTCCAAGGACTGTTTGACGTTTTCAATAAGGCAACAATTTGCTGTTTCTGTTGAGTATCCTGGTCTAAAACCAAATTGATGTGGATGAAGAAGTTGACTGTCTTGTAAGTAGTCTATCAGCTGTGTAGCTACAACTTTTTCAAGAACCTTAGATAGGACTGGTAAAATAGAGATTGGGTGGTAATTGCATATATCGTCTTTACTGCCTGATTTATGAACTGGTATGACGACAGCTTTTTTCCAGCCAGATGGAAATGTACAAGACCTAATGGAGAGATTAATGAGATGAGTCAGTGGTTTGATTAATATTTTGCTGTGCATTTTGAGAAAGGAGGTGCTCATATTGTAGATATCATTAGTTTTTGAGTTTGACAGTGTTTTAACAATACCAGCAATTAACTTCTCATTTACCTCATCGATGTGAAAAGTATCTGTTGGAAGTATGGAATTTGTGTTGTTGAGCACATTTGGCAGCACAAAAATTTTTGTTAAGTCTTCCACAGAGCCCACAAAGTGTGAATTAAATTCATTTGCCAAAGTAGCCTTGTCACTGACGGTCTTGCCATTAACCAGCTGATATTAATTTGCACTGATAGGGGATGGGATGGCTTCCTAAATTTTGATGGATATCAGCTGGTTTCTTGGTTTTCTGTGCCTTTTTGCACCTCTTTTTTTTTCTTCATGTGTTCAATACTTATTCCCTGTGTCATTCCACTTTATTGAATACAACTTGTTTTGTCAACACAGTTGCCTTGACTTCTTTGTCTGCATGGGTTACTTGGGTCATTACTGATATCTGGTGAAAATCTCAGGTCAATGGTTGCATCAACAATATGTTTAATGAGAAAAATATTGACGTGTTCAATACTTATTTTCCCCTCTGTATATGGGGATCAGACTACCAAGGTCTCTGTCTTCGACTGCCACCCGATCCACATAGCAGCGGACCCCCATGGTCCCTCCTGTAAGTGTTGAACCCACTGGAGGGCGGACCCAAGTGGCTCGTTTAGGCTGAGCCCAGCCTGGTCCCATAGGCAGAAACCCAACAACCAGGTGCTTGCTGTAAAGCCCCTCCCCCAGGCCTGGCTCCACCACAGGACCCCGGTGACCCCATACCGGGTGGGTACAATGAATCCTTGCTTGAACATTCATCATGAAAGTCTCTTGGATTGGGCTTTGTCTGGCCCTTCACCCAGGACCTGTTTGTTTTGGAAGACTGTACCAGAGGCAGATTACCCCCAACAACATTGCTCCTGGAATCACAAGGGCTCAAAAACCCGTCCATCATGATAAAGTGGCGATCCATGAGGGAGCTGAGCTCTGAGGCAAAACTGTCAATTTACTATTCAATCTACGTTCCTACCTTCACCTATGGTCACAAACTTTGAGTAATGACCAAAAGAATGAGATCACAGATACAAGCGGCTAAAATGAGCTTTCTCCGTAGGATTGCTGGACTCACCGTTAGAGATATGGTGAGGAGCTCAGTCATCCGGGAGAGACTCAGAGCAGAACTGCTACTCCTTCACTTTGAAAGGAGCCAGTTGTGGTGGTTTGGACATCTGATCAGGATGCCTCCTGGATGCCTCCCACTTGAGGTGTTTTGGGCATGTCCCACTGGGAGGAGACCCCGGGGCAGACCCCATCTGCATCTTGGTATTCTCTCTGAACATCTTGGTATTCTCTCTGAAGAGCTAGAGCAGGTTGCCAAGGGAGAGGGTAGTCTGGGCTTCTCTGCTTGAACTACTGCCTCCACAACCCGGACCTCCAGCAAAGCGGTAGTGTATGGGGTGGCGCCTATCTCCATTTCACTGACCCTAGGCCACACAGCTATTGTGAGTAGTGAAAGCTACACTGGGCGGGGGTGGGGGGGTGGGAGGGTCAGTCCTCTGGTATCTCTGTGTGTTAACTTTCCTTTCCAGGTTCTATTATGCTGAGCACCAAGCTAGAAGGTGGAGAGTACAATTTTTGTATGGTCTTTGGTATGACCCGGCTGGGATTTGAACCCACGGTTGTGGGGCGGACGCTCTACTAACTTGGCCACCACTCTGATCCAATGAGTCTGAGCCAACAGACAAAGAAGACAAAAATGCTTCACTTTATACAGCCATCACCACAATAAATTTTATCCTACCTTTGCTAGTTTTGTCAGCAAATCCAGAGGACTGTTGATAGTATCAACATGATACTTTCCTGTGGGTTCACTTTGAAAATGTTGACGTAACATCAGTCTGCATTTGAAGTTTTTTCAATTTACATATTTTACCTTATATACTTTTAACAGTTAGACAACAACCTACACCGTTATGTGGAAAATGACCTTTTAACTTGACGAACATATGTGTAACTCCTGGCAAAATTTGGCTAGGTTAAAAAAATTATTTTCCAAAGTCCCACGTGCAGTAGTAGAGGGGGTGTGACTTTACACAAAGGGTGCGTAAGGTTGTTCTGTGTCATTTTGCCGCTGTTGTTTTTTATGCATTATTATTGAGTGTTTTATTGTTTACTATCTCATGACAAGGACTAGAATAGTAATTAGATTGCGCACCCCCGCACCTCTTTGAAATGAGCCTTCCTCTGCCAGTGCATAGTGAGCGCACTGTCTACTGGTAATTTGATGGCATGATGCAAAGCATTAAAAAAAGACAATGTGCTGACAGAAACAAAAACACTGGCCTACGGTGAAAAGTCTGATGGAAATGCCCGAAGATGATCGTCAAAATAGGGCCCAAAGAGTGGAAATTAATCAGAAAATCGTCTGTCATTATTCTGACAGATTATATTAATTTCAAAAGCTGCAAAAGACAGCTGTGTGTGTGCACACAAACACACACAACATGGTGATATTCACACCTGCAAAAAACACACAAGAAGCCACCTGCATTCCTATAATAGCGTTGATCCAAATCCATGACTGGCTCAATAATTCATGTCTCCTACTAAACACTGAAAAAACTATTTCCATGATGTTCACCAAACAATGATCAAACATTACAAACTCAAACATTTTCTTAAAAGGGAAGGAGCTGCAATTCTTCAAGAAATTTAAGTACCTTGGTGAGATTTTAGATTCCTCATTAACCTTAAAAAACACAAACAAAATTCAAACATAATCAAATTCAATCTAAGAAATTTTAAATAAATTAGACCATTGCTGACAGTCAGTGCAGCCAAAATGTTTCTGCATGCAATGATCTTCTGTTATGTTCCTGGGGCACGGATTAGAGCCTTGCCCAGTTTGTTTACCCAGTGAACATCTTGTTGTTTATTTTCTGTTATCTCTTAGTTTATTATGATGTTTTTGAGCTTTGTTATATCTGTATTTTCTGTTTCCGGTTTTGTTTATTTTGACAGCACTGTGCAGCTTCTGGCTGTTCCTTCCTTTGAGGCTGCACAGCTGCTGCCCTTTGATTTCTCATAAGCTACACCTGTCTGTGATTATGTGTGAGTATTTTAGGAACACAACGACTTCAACTGTTACCGAACCTATTTTCATGGTTCAGGTTATATATATACAGTGGGGCCAAAAAGTATTTAGTCAGCCACCAATTGTGCAAGTTCTCCCACTTAAAAGATGAGAGAGGTCTCCAATTTTCATCATAGGTATACCTCAACTATGAGAGACAAAATGAGAAAAAAAAATCCAGAAAATCACATTGAAGGATTTTTAATGAATTAATTGATAAATTCCTCAGTAAAATAAGTATTTGGTCACCTACAAACAAGCAAGTTTCTGGCTCTCACAGACCTGTAACTTCTTCTTTAAGAGGCTCATCTGTCCTCCACTCGTTACCTGTATTAATGGCACCTGTTTGAACTCGTTATCAGTATAAAAGACACCTGTCCACAACCTCAAACAGTCAGACTCCAAACTTCACTATGGCCAAGACCAAAGAGCTGTCAAAGGACAACAGAAACAAAATTGTAGACCTGCACCGGGCTGGGAAGACTGAATCTGCAATAGGTAAGCAGCTTGGTGTGAAGAAATCAACTGTGGGAGCAATTATTAGCAAATGGAAGACATACAAGACCACTGACAATCTCCCTCGATCTGGGGCTCCACGCAAGACCTCACCCTGTGGGGTCAAAATTATCACGAGAACGGTGAGCAAAAATCCCAGAACCACATGGGGGGACCAAGTGAATGACCTGCAGAGAGCTGGGACCAAAGTAACAAAGGCTACATCAGAAACACACTACGCCACCAGGGACTCAAATCCTGCAGTGCCAGACGTGTCCCCCTGCTTAAGCCAGTATATGTCCAGGCCCATCTGAAATTTGCTAGAGAGCATTTGGATGATCCAGAAGAGGATTGGGAGAATGTCATATGGTCAGATGAAACCAAAATAGAACTTTTTGGTAAAAACTCAACTTGTCGTGTTTGGAGGAGAAAGAACACCATACCTACTGTGAAGTATGGGGGTGGAAACATCATACTTTGGGGCTGTTTTTCGGCAAAGGGACCAGGACAACTGATCCGTGTAAAGGAAAGAATGAATGGGGCCATGTATCGTGAGATTTTGAGTGAAAACCTCCTTCCACCAGCAAGGGCATTGAAGCTGAAACGTGGCTGGGTCTTTCAGCATGACAATGATCCCAAACACACCGCCCGGGCAACTAAGGAGTGGCTTCGTAAGAAGCATTTCAAGGTCCTGGAGTGGCCTAGCCAGTCTCCAGATCTCAACCCCATAGAAAATCTTTGGAGGGAGTTGAAAGTCTGTGTTGCCCAGCGACAGCCCCAAAACATCACTGCTCGAGGAAATCTGCATGGAGGAATGGGCCAAAATACCAGCAACAGTGTGTGAAAACCTTGTGAAAACTTACAGAAAATGTTTGACCTCTGCCATTGCCAACAAAGGGTATATAACAAAGTATTGAGATGAACTTTTGTTATTGACCAAATACTTATTTTACCGAGGAATTTACCAATTAATTCATTAAAAATCCTTCAATGTGATTTTCTGGATTTTTTTTTTCCTATTTTGTCTCTCATAGTTGAGGTATACCTATGATGAAAATTGGAGACCTCTCTCATCTTTTAAGTGGGAGAACTTGCACAATTGGTGGCTGACTAAATACTTTTTTACCCCACTGTATATATATATATATTTATATACACTACCGTTCAAAAGTTTGGGGTCACCCAGACAATTTTGTGTTTTCCATGAAAAGTCACACTTTTATTTACCACCATGAGTTGTAAAATGAATAGAAAATATAGTCAAGACATTGGCAAGGTTAGAAATAATGATTTGTATTTGAAATAATAATTTTTTCCTTCAAACTTTGCTTTCGTCAAAGAATCCTCCATTTGCAGCAATTACAGCATTGCAGACCTTTGGCATTCTAGCTGTTAATTTGTTGAGGTAATCTGGAGAAATTTCACCCAACGCTTCTAGAAGCCCCTCCCACAAGTTGGATTGGCTGGATGGGCACTTCTTGCGTACCATATGGTCAAGCTGCTCCCACAACAGCTCAATGGGGTTTAGATCTGGTGACTGCGCTGGCCACTCAATTACAGATAGAATACCAGCTGCCTGCTTCTTCTCGAAATAGTTCTTGCACAATTTGGAGGTGTGCTTTGGGTCATTGTCCTGTTGTAGGATGAAATTGGCTCCAATCAAGCACTGTCCACAGAGTATGGCATGGCGTTGCAAAATGGAGTGATAGCCTTCCTTATTCAAAATCCCTTTTACCCTGAACAAATCTCCCACCTTACCAGCACCAAAGCAACCCCAGACCTTCACGTTACCCCCACCTTGCTTGACAGATGGCGTCAGGCACTCTTCCAGCATCTTTTCAGTTGTTCTGTGTCTCACAAATGTTCTTCTGTGTGATCCAAACACCTCAAACTTTGATTCATCCATCCATAACACTTTTTTCCAATCTTCCTCTGTCCAATGTCTGTGTTCTTTTGCCCATATTAATCTTTTTCTTTTATTAGCCAGTCTCAGATATGGCTTTTTCTTTGCCACTCTGCCCTGAAGGCCAGCATCCTGGAGTCGCCTCTTCACTGTAGATGTTGACACTGGCGTTTTGCGGGTACTATTTAATGAAGCTGCCAGTTGAGGACCTGTGAGGCATCTATTTCTCAAACTAGAGACTCTAATGTACTTATCTTCTTGCTCAGTTGTGCAGCGGGGCTTTCCATTTCTCTTTCTACTCTGGTTAGAGACTGTTTGTGCTGTTCTCTGAAGGGAGTAGTACACACCGTTGTAGGAAATTTTCAGTTTCTTGGCAATTTTTCGCATGGAATAGCCTTCATTTCTAAGAACAAGAATAGACTGTCGAGTTTCACATGAAAGTTCTCTTTTTCTGGCCATTTTGGGCGTTTAATCGACCCCACAAATGTGATGCTCCAGATACTCAACCTGCTTAAAGGAAGGTCAGTTTTATAGCTTCTCTAACCAGCTAAACTGTTTTCAGCTGTGCTAACATGATTGCACAAGGGTTTTCTAATCATCCATTAGCCTTCCGACGCAATGAGCAAACACATTGTACCATTAGAACACTGGAGTGATAGTTGCTGGAAATGGGCCTCTATACACCTATGTAGATATTGCACCAAAAACCAGACATTTGCAGCTAGAATAGTCATTTACCACATTAGCAATGTATAGAGTGTATTTCTGATTAGTTTAAAGTTATCTTCATTGAAAAAAAACAGTGCTTTTCTTTCAAAAATAAGGAAATTTCTTAGTGACCCCAAACTTTTGAACGGTAGTGTATATAAATATATATATATAAAACATATTCCCCCTCACCCCCCCGGGAGAATATGTTAAACTGAGGACAGTCACCAATACAACCACCAGAGCAATCACTCGTTGAGACTGTGAGCTCCCCCACAGACGCAGCACATTTGCTCAATCTGTGCTATCAGTGAGAGGCACCAAGATCTGGAATAACATACCACCTGCAATCAGAGAACATGCCACACTAAACACTTTCAAGACTCTTCTTCTTCTTTTAGATTTGATTGGAGGTTGGCAACCAGCTTACAGGTGCATTACCATCACGTACTTCACTCTATATCATCACTCACAAACTCAAAATTGTATCCATAACTAGTGGCTGCTCTGTGGCATGCACATTTGTATGTATGTATGTGCCCATGCGTCACATACATATACTCCGCCTCTTGTTTGTTGCTGCCTCTTCTTGCTGTGAGGTGCTTGGGTGCATGTGTGTGTGTACACATACACAGCACTTCACTCGTGACATTTAAATGTTTTGTTTTGTAGCACCTTAACTCTTGCATTTTGCATATCCACTTTGTACAGTTTTATTGCAGATGTTCTTCTCGTGTATGATTGTTTGTTTGTATGTTTTTGTGACCCGTCAGGGGACTACAGATACAAATTAGCAGTATTGTTAAATATGGCATACTTACATTTGTATTAATGTTCATTAGTATGTAATGTCCCTTTCAAATAGATATTAAACTAAAGTAAACTAAACACAAGAGCAAAAACAACCATTATACAATAAATTTTGTCCTACCCTTGCTGTTTTGTCATTATAAATCACATCTGAGAGGCAACACACAGTACAGGACCGTAGTTGGAGCTAATTGCAGCCGGAGATTGAATCCACAGGATCGGACAGTCGGAGGTGGAATGACTGCTGACAGAACTCCTGCTGGTTCTGCTGTCAAAGCAGAGTTTGTCACAGCGGTCATCTGGCAGGTGGAGGATAAACGAAGCTGGCTCTTCTGTCTTTAGTCAGCCTGCATAATTATTTAATTTTACAAATCTCAACAAGGTTCTCTCAGCAGTTTGTTTACATAAGAGGCGTAACAGGAGTGGTGTGGGTAGAGCTGTGACACCAAGCTGCGCTGCTGAAGAAATGATTCAGACTTGGTCAGCCCTTGAAGGCCTGCTGCTGGCCTGGGGCTGTAAGCATTTGTCTGCCTTGTCTGCAGACACAGCGCCTCTGACTATTAGGAATTTTGTTTTATTAATTTAAAAAATGAGGGCTTGCAGCTGCACCTCCTCCAGCAGGGGGCACCCTAGGGAACAGCCTATGTCGCCTATGCCTTGGGACGGCCCTGGGTGGAAATCACTGAGGGATCATTGATCTCACAACAATGATCTCTCAGCAACCTTTTAGCAAAAGCCAAATTTTTACACCCCAAAGGCAGAGATGGTTGAAAGATTAGTGAGGGATCACTGAGCGTTCACTAAAAAAACAATAGAGTTAATTTAAAGATCATTGAGAGATCACTGGGGCATCACTGGGAAATTGAAAAGGTTGCTGAGGGATCACTGAGAGATTATTTTGGATTGATTCAAAATTTTTAGGCAGCGGAGATTAGTGGAATATTATTGAAAGCTCACTGGGAGATCTTGGCAATTACTGGGCACTCACTGACAGATCATTGAGGGATCTGGCTGTTTTTTTCATCTCTCAGTGACCTTGGCCCCTGTGTAAAGAAGACATAACAGTATTTCCTTATACCACCTTTACACTGGGGTGGAGATCATCCAGAGATTGTTACTCGTGGAATCCAACATGAGGAAACACATCATGATGTTGAATTCCATGATCAATGGCCCCTACATCAATTTTTAAAGCAAAGCAATTATGCAGTGGTGTGATGGTGATGAGGACCTGCTCTTGAGCAGAACCACCTGTGAGAGATTGAGAAACTCAGCGGCATAATCAGAATAAAAAGAGTGAAGCAATGGAGGAACAGATTTTAATGAAACGCAATAAAAGTAGGAACTCTTTGAGATTACTGGATTAACAAAATTGTATAATGAAGAATAAAGAATGAAGGCCCCACGCCAGTCCATGGAAAAAGTTTTAATGTGTAACTGGTCTGTGAGGCACAAAAGGTTTGGAACTACTGCTTTATGTCAATAAATAAGGACCTTGTTTAATTTGAGTATGTAGAATGACAACAGTAAAAATGTGGCATTTCATAAAATTTTCATGTGCTATGATACATACATATATTGTACATAACAGCAATATAAATAATTGTTTAAAAATAATAGCAATCTCTACTACGAGCAATGCACTGCACTCTGTACATCATGAAAAAATGGGGATTTGGATTTAAAAATCTTGATTTTTGCTTTATTTGGTAGGACTTTTTTCATGATATCAAGCCCCCAGAGAGTTCAGACCTGCATTGACTTTTCTTCTTTCAAAGCTACATAGTGTTTTATCTGTGCATGGGCAGGAAAAGCAGAGTAGGAGAACATGAGGAGAATAGCAGCCCAGAGGACATTGGGGTGGGTGTGGTGAGCTCAGGGAAATGGAGCCACTTTAACTGGGATTAGAAATAAATATATTACCTTCAAAAATGAAGCACATTATTGAATGGGCTCATGCATCACAGATGAGAACCCCACAAGCACACACAAGCAGCATGAAATATGCATCAACCTGAGGTATGGTTCACTCCCAGAATACTAATCAACACGGCGGACAGCACAGAGCAGTAAAGACAAAAATCTAATTCCACAGCTACCCCCAGATACAAAGTAAGCTTGGATGCATTTCAGCCCATTCCAGCATCATCCCTGGGGGAATCTAAATTGTGTTGCAGGGGCACTAAGTTCATGCAGGCTAGACAAAGTTGTCATTGTACCACCAACTGTGCCTGTAAGTCTCCAGCAGCTTTATACTAGTTTAGCTGTCAGAATCTGTGTTTCTGCATAGAGAACAGAACAACATTTTTTTTCAACAAATGTCAGAGGTTTCTCTCTATGTTGTTTTGCCTATATTGCACATCATTGTTTGAGACTTGTAAATATTGCCATCTTGTGATAGAATACTTACTATTCTTGAAATTTACTGAATATTTTGAATATACACAGAGGAGAGAAAAAAAAATAGGTATCTTGCACATTGTGGTTGAAAGCTGCTTTACCGACCACTGCTTACAGGGTCACATTCAGCTGGGAACCATATTGAATATCCATGGCTGGCACTTTATCAACATCCTAATTCAGCATGAAAGCAGATTTTTTTTTTCTTTCTTAAGGACATAACTGTTATAGCTGGAAGAAAGTGAATGCATAATGGACTGAACACAGGCACCAGAGAAAAAAGCAGACTACAGTTAAACAGAAATTAAGAACATTGCCCAATATTTTCTAGTCTATAGTGAGCCACCATTGAGCTGTGGCAGAAGAGTATACTATCAGTACATAGAAAAATATACAATAACACATTAACCACAAAGGACCAAAAGCACATTTTGAACTTTGTAGATTAATATCAGTTTTTGTTTTTAGATTATAGCAGGGTTTTTTTTCTTCAATTATCAGAACCGAACAGAAAAACCATCCATGAGGGATAATAGGGTGGTCCCTCTATTCTCAAAACGATCCTGCACCATATTTTTAGGATGCAAAGTTCTTTTTATTGCCCCAGTTGGAAAAATTTGTTAAAAGACACAGAACAACTCTGGTTACAAGAATATCAATCATAAATCACAAAAATTAATAGTGCTGTAAACAGAAATAGCCTACAGTATAATGCATCAAGTATGCCAATAATGCAGAAGTACAGTCAAAAATCCAGTCATGTGCTACTTGCTGTTGAGCATATTGATACCATTATGAATTAAAAACAGGAGGCATTTTAGATGGATTTTTTTATTACCTCAAAGTCCCTGTGAAATGGACATGAAGAGGGACATTTACCCTCCTGAGAACTCGCCTGTTATATCCATCCATCCATCTTCTACCGCTTTTCCGGAGGTCCGGGTCGCGGAGGCAGCAGTTCAAGCAGAGAAGCCCAGACTTCCCTCTCCCCAGCCACCTGCTCCAGCTCTTCAGAGGGGATACCAAGGCGTTCCCAGACCAGCTGGGAGACATAGTCTCTCCACCGAGTCCTGGGTCTGCCCCGGGGCCTCCTCCCAGTGGGAAGTGCCTGAAACACCTCAAGTGGGAGGCGTCCAGGAGTCATCCTAATCAGATGCCCATACCACCTCAACTGACTCCTTTCAATGTGGAGGAGCAGCGGTTCTACTCTGAGCCTCTCCCGGATGACTGAGCCCCTCACCCTATCTCTGAGGGTGAGTCCAGCAATCCTACGGAGAAAGCTCATTTCAGCCGCTTGTATCCGCGATCTCGTTCTTTCGGTCATTACCCAAAGCTCGTGACCATAGGTGAGAGTAGGAACGTAGGAACGAAGTAGGAATCGCCTGTTATAATTGGATAAAAATGTGATTTAGCTCACTAGCCATTTTAGGAATATATATTTATCAACACTACAGTCTGTTCATATTTTTGTTTCTCACACTTGCAAAAAACTTAAAACCCATTTAATAAAACCTCGATAAAAGAGAATAATCTTAGTAGAAACTTTAAGAGAGCGAATTTTCCTCAGACAAATCTCTTTTTCTTGACTCAGTGTCAGCAAACACACACTTATTGGGCCAACTCAAACATTTGGGAAGCTAATTCTTTCTTAAGTTGTTCAGAAGAAAATTCTTGAAATAAGTCTTCTTCAGCCCCTCATGGATCGTCACCTTATCGTGGTGGGGGGTGTGCATGCCCTAGTGATCCAAGGAGCTGTGTTGTCAGGGGCAATTTGCCTCTGGTAGGGTCACCCAAGACAAACTGGTCCTGGGTGAAGGACCAGACTAAGAAAGATCAAACAGACTCTCATGATGAATGTTAGAACAAGGATTCAATGTACCTTGCCCAGTGTGGGGTTACCTGGGCCCCACCCTGGAGCCAGGCCTGGGGGAGGGGCTCAATGAGTTTCTGCCCATGGGACCCGGCCAGGCTCAGCCCGAAGGAGTTACATGGGTCCGCCCTCCAGTGGGCTCACCACCTGCAGGAGGGATCATGGGGGTCCGGTGCTATGTGGATCAGGTGGCAGTCAAAGGCGGAGACCTTGGCGGTCTGATCCCAGGCTTCCTAAACTGGCTTTTGGGACGTGGAATGTTACCTCTCTGGTGGGGAAGGAGCCTGAGCTGGTGTACGAGGTTCATAGATACTGGCTAGATATAGTCGGTCTCATCTCAACACACAGCTCCGGTTCTGGAACCAGTCTCCTGGAGAAGGGCTGGAGCTTGGCCTTCTCTAGAGTTGCCCCGGGCGAGAGGTGACGAGCAGGTGTGGGTATTCTTATATCCCCCCACCTTGCTGCCTCTATATTGGAGTTTTTCTCGGTGGACAAAAGGGTTGTTTCCCTGCGCCTTCGGGTTGGGAAATGGGTCCTGACCATCATTTGTGCCTATGCACCAAATCATGGCTCAGAGTACCCACCCTTTTTGGAGTCTCTGACTGGGGTGCTGGAGAGTGTTCCTCTTGGAGACTCCATTGTCCTACTAGGGGACTTCAATGCACACGAGGGCAGCAACAATGAAACCTGGAAGGGGGCGATTGGGAGGAACGGCCTGCCCAATCTGAACCCAAGTGATGTTCAGTTATTGGACTTCTGTGCTAACCACAGTTTGTCCATAACGAACACCATGTTCAAGCATAAGGGTGTCCGTATGTGCACCTGGCACCAGGACACCCTAGGTTGCAGGTCAATGGTCGATTCCGTTATTGTGTCATCAGACCTGCGACCGTATGTCTTGGACACTCGGGTAAAGAGAGGTGCAAAGCTGTCAACCGATCACCACCTGGTGGTGAGTTGGATCCGATGGCAGGGGAGGATGCCATTCAGACCTGGTAGACCCAAATGTATGGTGAGGGTGTGCTGGGAACGTCTGGCTGAGGCCCCTGTCCAGAAGATCTTCAACTTCCACCTCCAGAAGAACTTCAACCACATTCCAAGGGATTCTGGAGACATGGAGTCTGAATGGGCCATGTTCTCAACCTCCATTGTTGAAGCAGCAACCGAGAGCTGCGGCCACAAGGCCTTCGGGGCATCTCATGGTGGCAATGCCTGAACCAAGTGGTGGACACCAGTGGTGAGGGGGGCCATTAAGCTGAAGAAGGAGTCCTGTCCAGCTTGGGTGGCTTGTGGGACTCCCGAAGCAGCTGAGGTGTACCGGCAGGCCAAGCAGAGTGCAGCTCGGGTGGTTGCTGAAGCAAAAACTCGGGTATGGGAGGAGTTCAGTGAGGCCATGGAACAAGACTTTCAGTCGGCCTCGAAGAGATTCTGGCAAACTGATTCTGGCAAATTCTCCCCCTTCCAGCAGCTCAGGAGGGGGAAGCAGCTCCCTGTCCACACTGTGTATGGTGCGGCTGGGGCGCTGCTGACTCAAGGATCTCCTCAATCCCACCGATACACCTTCCAGAGAGGAAGCAGGGCTTGTGGATGAGGGGGATGACTCGCCTATCACAGGGGCTGAGGTTGCCAAGGTGGTTAAAAATCTCCTTGGTGGCCGGGCCCCGGGGGTGGACGAGATTCACCCTGAGTACCTCAAGGCCCTGGATGTTGTAGGGCTGTCATGGTTGAAACGCCTCTGCAACATTGCATGGAGGTCGGGGGCAGTGCCTTTGGCATGGCAAACCGGAGTGGTGGTTCCTCTCTTCAAAAAAGGGGACCAAAGGGTGTGCTCCAACTTTAGAGGGATCACACTCCTCAGCCTCCCTGGGAAGGTCTATGCCAAGGTACTGGAGAGGAGAGTCCGGCCGTTGGTCGAATCTCTGATTCAAGAGGAGCAATGTGTTTTTCGTCCTGGCCGTGGCTCTTTACCCTCTCAAGAATCCTTGAGGGTTCATGAGAGTTTGCCCAACCAGTTTACATGTATTTTGTGGACTCGGAGAAGGCATTAGATCGCGTTCCTCGTGTTTTTTTTGTAAGGGGTGATTCGGGAGTATGGGGTATCAGGCTTGTTGTTACGAGTTATTTGGTCACTGTACGACCGTTGTGAGAGTTTGGTTTGTTTTGCCAACACTTCATCGGACTCATTCCCAGTGAGAGTTGGACTCCACCAGGGCTGCCCTTTGTCACTGATCCTGTTCATAATTTTTTTATACAGGATTTCTAGGCGCAGCCAGGGAATGGAGGGTGTCATGCTTGGTGACCACAGGATCTCATCTCTGTTGTTTGCAGATGATGTTGTCCTGCTGGCTTCATCCAGCAATGACCTACAGGTCTTACTGGGATGGTTTGCCACTGAGTGTGAAGCAGCTGGGATGAGAATCAGCACCTCTAAGTCCAAGTCCATGGTCCTCAGCCAGAAAAAGGTGGATTGCCCTCTCCGGGTTGGGGACAGGCTCCTGCCCCAAGTGGAGGAGTTTAAGTATCTTGGGGTCTTATTCACGAGTGAGGGGAGAATGGAGCAAGAGATTAACAGACCGATCGGAGCAGCATCTGCATTGATGCGGACATTGTACCGGTCTGTTGTGGTGAAGAGGGAGCTGAGCTCTAAGGCAAAGCTGTCAATTTACCAGTCAATCTACATTCCTACCTTCACCTATGGTCACGAGCTTTGGGTAATGACTGAAAGAACGAGATTGAGGGTACAAGCGGCTGAAATGAGCATTCTTCATAGGATCGCTGGACTTACCCTCAGAGATAGGGTGAGGAGCTCAGTCATCCAGGAGAGGCTCAGAGTAGAACCGCTGCTCCTCCACATTGAAAGGAGCCAGTTGAGGTGGTATGGGCATCCGATCAGGATGCCTCCTGGACGCCTCCCTCTTGAGGTGTTTTGGGCACGTCCCACTGGGAGGCGACCCCGGGGCAGACCCAGGACTCACTGGAGAGACTATGTCTCCCAGCTGGCCTGGGAATGCCTTGGTATCCTCTCTGAAGAGCTGGAGCAGGTGGCTGGGGAGAGGGAAGTCTGGGCTTCTCTGATTTAACTGCTGCCTCCGTGACCTGGACCTCTGGAAAAGCGGCAGAAGATGGATGGATGGATGGATGGATGGATGGAAGTCTACTTCAGGTTTGCATGCATCTGTGTTCTTAGACTGATGAATGCCAAATCCTTAAGGGTAGTATCTCACGCAGTGGTAAATGCTGACGAACATGGCGATTTTTTGATTAACCGACTTTTCTGAGGAATGTTGGTGAAAATAAAGCAAAAATCAAACTAGCATCTCATGGAGTGGCAAATGCTGGCAAATGTTCAAGAAAGGTGTGCTTTTTGGGTTTTGTCAGACTTCCTAAAAGGCTGCAAATCAGTTTGTGCACAGTGTTTAACTGCGACAAAGGAAAAATAATCTATTTCCACAAAAACAAAGTAGCTTCATCTTTTCCTGAGTGAAGACTCAAGGCTCTTTGCAACAGGTCACGTCGACTGACAGCTCGTCTCAGCTATGGTAGGGTCAGTTTGTATGTTCCTTTATTTGTGCTAAAAATATCTATTAGGGCTGTGAATCTTTAGAAGTCACACGATTCAATTCGATTCTGATTTTTGGGCTCACGATTTCATTCAGAATTGATTTTCAATTCAAAATGCTTTTCGCTTCGCATTTGGCTCTCAGTTTAGTACAAAACCCCACTCACCTCAGAAAAAAATGTCCACTGCACTGCAAAAAATGCTGAGGTAAGCTTGAAAGCAGAGTACAGTGTGTTGATGTTTTGGGGGGTTGTATTTTTAAAAAATTACATCAACTCATTTACAATAAAATACTGTTAAATGAAAAAAGTAGGTTTAGGTTAATAACTGCTTTTTTATTTCTTGAAAACTTGTGAGTTTCAAAAATGAAATTGTACACAAGTGAAATAAATTTTGAACATTTTCCTTTTCAGCATATCATAGTTTCTAACAGCTTTTACACAGTGTGTAGGTTTGGTCGCCCTCCAGCATTCTAGAAATATAGGCTATTCATTAAAAAACGAAAGTAAATTCTATCACAAATACTTTGAACATCCATTTAAATAGTAGTGCTACCTGACTGTATGCAGTCAATGTACAGTTACCTATACAGTAACTTAATGCAATGAACAAATTCAATAAGAACCGAATGCAATTGATGCATAAGATAAGTAGCATTAATTTTAAACCTGCACAAATATAAACTTCAGTATCTAAATTCTTCGGAGACTTAAAAAACAAATTAAAGTTATAAAACAAAATAAAGTGCTGTTACAAGATTTCATGATTTTTTTTGCCAGTTCAAAATTTGCTGGGAGTTTGTTAAAGTGGTGCAGTGTGCGTTGTTCAGCAGGAGGACTTTGAACTTTTTCCACTTCTTTCAACTGTGGGTGATGGCGGTTAATGTGAGCCCTGGCGTTTGTGGTATTACCAAAGTACTTGACTGTCATTTTGCAAACTTTACATATTACATGTCATGTCTAGCGCTTTCTTTCCCGGAGTGTTGCAGAAACAAAAATGTGCCCACACACTTGCTTTCATTGAAGACGGGACTGGCTTAGTTTCTTGCTACTCCATTTTTTTCTTTATTCCGACTGTTTCATCTGGCTGCTATCTAGTAAACTACTCTGTGTGGTTCTCGTGCACTGGCAGCGTCATTATGTAATTGCATATCCCAAAGCGGCAATACATGTCATGTGATGGAACCCCGGCACCGCCGCAAAAAAATATAATAATAATAATAATAAATCAATTCTTAATTTTGGTGAATCGATTCTGGACTGTGTAAAATGAGAATTCAGATTCTTATGTGAATCAGTTTTTTTCCAACACCCCTAATATCTATCCATATTTATAAAATGAGTAACAGTAGTAGTTTCCTCCCACAGGCCAAAAACATGCAGGTTAGGTTAATTGGAGACTCTAAAGTGGCCCTAGGTGTGAATGTGTGTGTGTGAATGGTAAAGGGATAGCGCCGTACTGTGGCTGCTTCATCCATCCAGGTGGATGCCCTCAATTTCCCCTCTGGGGATCAATAAAGTATACAAAATAAAAAAAAAATTAAAAAAATGCATCTGCTCAAATTTCAGTAACTGTAACGCATTACTGAATTTTTAAATAGCAATTTCATTAAACAGCATGTTACTGCAAAAGTAGTAGCATTACTCCCAACACTGCTACTAGGTGAACCAAAAAGAACTTTAGCAACACTCTACAAAATTATAACTATTTTTACTAGGTGAACCAAAAAGAACTTTAATAACACTCTACAAAATTATAACTATTTTCAAATTCTTACATCCTTTTGCAAGTACTATAATTATTTTGCAACTGCGGAAAAATACATTCACAAAAAAATTTTGAACATGGAAAATGTTTGGGACCTTAAAAATGTTAGCCAACTGTTTGGTTACCTTTTACAAAGCCTGAGGAACCCTGACGAAACCCCAAAAGTGAACAGTAATCAGCATTCACTGCTTCGTGAGATAAGGGGATAAGCATGTCAGCTGGGTTTATTTAACATAGGCAAAAGCCCCCAAAATGCCCTTAAAAGGGCATGATACTGAAGGCCCATGTGCAGACATGGATTGAAATCACATTGAAGACAAGTAGAGGACAACTGTCAAAACAAATACAAGTATTTAAAGACGGAGCACCAAATCAAAATTTTAAAAAATTACTTCAGTAGTTCCGATGTGGAGATATACTGCTGAAGACACGCACCACAGTAGTAAAATCCGATATACTGTAGTTAATTCTGGATATGAACTCACAGATGAGATGCAATCAGTGTTTGGAGATGATGAGGTTTTAAAAAGTGGTTTGATTTGAAACCTCTCACACAGAGACACACGGAGATAGTAATTCTATTTAGCTATGTTCAATTACAACCAATAAATAAATCCCAGTAAAACACAGTGAGTCTGTTGTCCTGTCATAAGAATGTGTCAGGATAAGCCAGGAAAATACTGGGAGAATATAGTCTGATTAGATGAGACCAAAATTGAACTTTTTGAATGCCACAACACACAGCATGTTTGGAGGATAAATGGCACTGCACATCTCGTTATGGTGTGGGGGTGTTTTTCAGTACATGGTACAGGCAGACTTCATATAATTGAAGGAAAGATGAATGGACAAATGTACAGCGACATCCTTGATAAGAACTTGTTGTCATATGAGAAGATGCTGAAAATGAAATGAGGGTGGATGTTTCAGCAAGACAATGACCCCAAACACGCAACCAAGGAAACTCTCAGCTGGCTCCAGAGAAGGAAAATAAAGCTGCTAGAATGGCCCAGTCCCTGACCTGAATCCAACTGAAAATCTATGGACTGAACTGAAGATTAGATTTCAAGAAAACACCCATGGAAGCTTCAAGATCTGAAGACAGTTTGGTTGGAAGAGTGGGATAAAATCACTTCTGAGCAATGCCTGCACCTAGTTTCTCCATACAGGAGGTGTCTGGAAGCTGTTTTTACTAGGAATGAGCCAATACCACTTTTTCAAAACTGATACTGATACAATACTGTGACTTTGAGTATCGGCTGATACGATCCAAACCCAATACTGTCTCTCTTACTTAAAACAACAAAAGTAAAGAAGAAGGGCAGCACGGTGGAATAGTGGCTAGCACTGTGTCAGCACCGCAAGAAGGTCACAGGATCGATTCCACCCCAGACCATCGGTGACCCTTCTGTGTGGAGTTTGCATGTTCTCCCCGTGTCTGTGTGGTTTTTCTCCAGGTACTCCGGTTTTCTCCCACATGCCAAAAACATGCAGGTTAGGTTAATTGGCATGAAGTGGGGATTCTAAATTGTCCTTAGGTATGAAGGTGAGAGTGAATTGTTGTCCATCTCTCTGTGTTGGCTCTGTGATGGACTGGCGATCTGTCTAGGGTGGACCCTGCCTCTCGCCCAAAAGATGCCGAGATAGGCTCCAGCCCCCCCACCCCCCACCCCGTGACCCGAAAAGGATTAAGCGGTACAAGGTGGATGGATGGAAAAGTAAAGAATATACTTTGTTAATGACTAGTTGCATTTTATACACATATAAAAACAAAAATCTAGAAGTCAAAGAATATATTACAAATTTGACTCAGTTGAGCAACGCTGCTGCTTTTTTTATTTTAAATTTTGCAACATTGGCAGCATTTCACTGGTCAGCACCATGTAAGCATGCATTCTGAAGTTTTAAGTGCAAGTTAATATAAAACTTTGAAGCTGAGTATTTAAGTAAACAATCGGATGAATGTCAAAGTGCCACTTTATGCATGAAGTAAAAAATGCTGTAGATCTGAAAATAAAGGAACTAACCCTTTAAGTTGTATTTTTGTCATCCATTATTATTATTATTATTATTATTATTATTATTATTATTATTATTATTATTATTATTATTATCCTGGTCCTCGGTTTATTTAGTAGTGTTTATGATATCATTCTCTGTCCATTCTTAGGTTTTTGTTGTTGTTTTTTTAGTTTTTAGATTTGCTCTTATTTTGAAGTCATTCCTTTTCCATTTCATGTTCATGTAGCCTTGCACCCTCTGGGATTAATAAAGTATACAAAATACAAACAAAATACCAAAAAAAATAATTTGCTATTTATGTTTCTGTCACCTACCTCTCATTAAATGTAAGACTCTCCCCCAAAAGGTATGCTCCAGTCTGGTTTTTACTTACAGTTTGGTTATTTTTTAGGTTTCACTTTTAGCACCCAGCCTCCCGAGCTGGAAAAGCAGCAGCTGCTGCTGTGCGACACATGTCCTTCTGCTTGGTTCTTGACAGAGTTCACCATACACCTTTGCTGTGATACTTTTGCAAGTGTTTTATCAAGTTGGTGATGTAAAATTGTAAATGCTGGTACCACACAGCAACATACTGAGGCCAGTCCTACAGACAAGCTCCAGTGATGTGACACTCATTGCCTCTGTTTACAGAAGCCGTGTGTAGTGCGGCTGAAAACAGGATTATGCCTTCATTTTATTATTGTTAATGTATCAGATCAGTAAATTACTTTTATTCCTTACTGATACCGATCCAGCCATTTTGTCTGGATCAAACCCGATACCAATAGAGCAGATCAGATCGGCTCATCCCTAGTTATTAACAACAAAGGCTTCTCTACTAAATATTAAATGAATTTCACCGTTCAAGCGTGTTAAACTTATTCTCTGTGTCATTTCACTTAATTAAATATAACTTGTTTTGTGAACACAGTTGCCTTGATTTCTTTTTATGCATGGATTACTTGGGTTGTTACTGATATCTGATGAAAATCTCAGGTCAATAGCTCCACCAGAAATATGTTTAATGAGAAAAATGTTGACGTGCTCAATACTTATTTTCCTCGCTGTATATTATATTATATTATATTATATTGTATTATACAAGGGAAGGGGGGCTGAAAAGTTTATATAGTGGTCAGATTTGACCAAATGTGGTTTATTTTTCAACCATCTCCCCTTCAGTCCACACACTTCTTTCATCTATGTTGCAGTGCTTGGATCCCTGTGGTTGAAAAATAAACCACATTTATTCAAATTTGACCACTATGAACTATTCAGCCTATGACTATTTCAGCCCCCCCCCCTCCTCGCATTATACAGTATTGTATGTAATAATCACCACTTTTGCTCAAGTTTTTGCTCACACATGTCACAACTCAAATTCTCCCAGAGAACAAATGCTGTAAGGTCTTGAGAACAAATCTTTTTTAAAGTATGCTTGGTGCATGAGGCCCTATAAATGTATTCCTCTACTTTTTTTCTGCTCAATATATTGATATGGACACCAAGAGTAACATTGTCTGGTAAATAATGTGTCATAGGCACTACACTATAATCACATATATTAAACTGTTTTGCTCTCTTAATGCTAAATATTTACAAAATGCCTGGCTTAGTTATGCCCCACATGAAAACAACTGCATGCACTTAAATTACGACAGAGGATAAAAAATGAAAAAAAGAAATTATCTCATTAGTGTGGGATTAAAAGTCATCTGAATAAAATGCTCACAGTTTATGTCATGCCTAACAAGGAAGAGCAGCAATTTATGAAAATACAATGAGGTGAAACAATGTTCTTTCTTGGAATTCAATTGTTTCTGACATTTCCATGGTCGTAGCAGTCACTGATAAAGTTAATAGCCTCGGGAAGTGGGAATTGTGTATAATTCTGACAGTAGAGGTGGGGGAATAATGAGCGCTGAAGCATGTTTGAGCTTCAGCAGTTATTTACATCCGATCTTCCTGCTCCACCTTCCTGTTGACAGAAGTGAGACACGGTCACATCGCTGTCGTCAGTTCTTAGCATGTCAGCTTTCAGAATACTGACAGGTCTCTATTGGCAGAGGTTTGAAGCATCTTGATACATAAAAGACGCCTAATGTCTTTGATAATATTCTTCTTAGTATTTGCTGACATTCTGAATCACTGTGGTGTACGTTTACTGTCACTTATTTTCCACCTTCAAAAGACAGGGTGTTTGCTAGGCGTCACTCAGTGGCTCTGGCTCATGTACTGCTGTTTTCACTGATCTGTAATGCTATTTGGGCAGTGACATCTCTTTGATGGTTTAATTTTTTGCCCTTATCATTTAACTGTCAAATCACACTGGAGCTGTAAGGTTAGCGTGCTAAAAGCTTTGCTTAGTGTCCTCAAAAGATGAAAAGTTAATCACAGCACCGAATTTACAGAGCTCCTAGATACAGATTTTAAAAACTGACAGGCTGCTCACTTTTTTGTCTTTTATTGGATATAGGCCATGGGCTAGCATGGTCCCCCCCCCACACACACATAACCCTATATAGGGCCTTGGGCAGCTTGGTGGAACAGTGGTTAGCACTGTGGCAGCACAGTAAGAAGGTCATGGGTTTGACCTCACCTCCTGATCATCGGTGACCCTTCTGTGTAGAGTTTGCATGTTCTCCCCGTGTCTGCGTGGGTTTACCCCCGGTACTCCGGTTTCCTCCCACAGGCCAAAAACATGCAGGTTAAGGTTAACTGGAGACGCTAAAATGACCCTAGGTGTGAAATGTGAAGGGATTGGCACTGCACCATGGCTGCCTCATCCATCCACGTCGATACCCTGAATTTCCCTCTGGGATTAATAAAGTAGGTATACAAAAAAATACAAATAAATTTGGTACCATTAGAATGCTTAGCGTGTCTAGATTACAAAAATAACTAGTAACAGCAAAAATACTGGGACTCACAATGACAAATGAACACTTTTATTGACCTACCCTAGACAAAAAAAAAATGTGCAATTACACACAACATTAATGGTTATCATATCATTATCTTTTAAGCAAATGAAACATGAAATATAACAAATGAAAGCTGTTTTTTTATGTAGAATCGATTACTTTTTGACTTATTTGTATAGCTATAATGAGTCAAAAATATGCTTGACTGAAACATGATACCGTGTGAAAAATAAAAATACTTGCACAAAAACCAGTCTTAATACCTAAGGGGTCATCACAGCAGTTCGCCTGCTTCCATCTCACCCTATTTCCTTGAATCTTCCCCTGTCACACCAACCCTCTCCATGTCCTCCTTCTCTACATCCATGACTGTTATCTGTGGCTATCCTCTTTTTTTCCTGCCTGCCAATAACCTTTGCCAACAACCCTAAGTCATTACCAGAGATATGACATTTAATTTTGGAAACACATTTCCATCCCTGTGCGAATTTAGATTTTGACAACAGTTTAGGCACTCAAAACAAATGAAAGCTTTACTGGATAGATCACAACCTCACCTTTTAGCAATATAATAAATGAAGTAATATTTATTTATTTATATGAGGCATTTGAGGTTGTTTTTTGTTTTGTTTTGTTTTTGCAAGTATGAACACAGTGCTTATTTATTTATGAAAGATTTTTTTTTTCCAAGTTGAAAAACAGGAAATAGGAAAAAGGTTATCCGTCCATTTATACAGATTATATACTACTGCTGACTATGAGTATAGAGCATCACAGCGGGTAGAATGAGGGTTCACACCCCAGCTGGGTCATACCAAAGACCATATTAAAATGGTACCTTCTAGCTTGGTGCTCAGCACAACATAGAATGGGAAATGACAGCTGATTTCCCAGCCACAGCGGGAAGCACAAGTCAGTGTACTGCTTGTGCCAGTCCCAAGCCCAGGTAAATGGGAAGGGTTGCGTCAGGAAGGGAATCCGGCATGAAACAAATCGTAGAGGAAGGTTCCACACTTTCACGTGAACGCATACTGTAACTGACTATACACCTCGGTTACTACTCTAGTGTGGCATCTCAAAGAAGTCATCAACTGCACTTTTTCCAAATTTTAACAGCTCACACAGGCATTAATGAAATGTTCATGGCATATTTTGGTCAAATTTTCTTTTCCAGCCTTACTCAGAATGGCTTGTTTCAGTGCATGTCTATTTAAATCCACAAGGCCGGGTTTAACTCCACCCTCCCTCATATGTCAGTTTGGCTAATCTTAGCTTCCTAGCTCACAGCTTGAATCAAGTCTGAGCCAACTAGTGTAAATTTGTCTTAAAGAATGGATGAAATAATGCATTACCGGTGGACAGGGGTGTGTGGCTTCAGTGGTTGATAGGATATGACCAGTCCCTGGAGTACAATAAGCACAGAAACATTTGTGAATAAATGACTAAACTGCTAGCTTCAGCTAGCCACCAAGAATGAAGACCATGGTCGAAGTGTTGCTGGATGAACAAGGATTCCAGTGCAGGGTAAACAGAATTTAGAGAAAACAGCAATCAAAACCGGCTGAACAGTTAAGCTAATGCCAGGCAGTGTGTCGGACAGCGTCTCCCCACTAAGGAAAGCTAGAATGGGGTTACAAGGATCAACTTGGATGGCCTAGCCAAGCTTAAGCTAACAGTTCAATGTAGCATTTCAGCAGAAATGTAACACAGTAAGCCAGAATGGCATAAGATATTATCCACTATGATTAGTAAACCAGGTGGTTAGCAAACTCCCTAGTACCATTGTTTGCTCTGATTAGTGCCTTTTTCTCCCTCCCTCTAAATGGCAGACAGCCTGGCTGGCCAATAATAAAACAGTGTCAAGTTTATGGTGTTCCCATGCAAACCCAGAAGATGGCTTCTTGGAGAGAAAAGTGACATAAAGGCTGTGTTTGTTTGTTTGTTTGTTTTTCCAACTGAAGTGAGTGTTTTGATAGTTTTTCAATAATCACATGACCAATAGATGCATTTCAGAAGGTTGAAACTTGCAAAAACAATTTTTAAGTTACTCTGTCAGCACCCTCTAAAAGTAATGTTCACTATAATATGAATCAGCATGCTTTATTATCTTATATTTCATAGAAAAAGACTGTTTTTAACTCTTGAACATTTTACACATAAGACATGTAGACATTATGAGGATAAAAATTCCACACAAATATTAGCTGTGGCATAAGAAAAAAATCCTTATCATGATTCTAATTATCAAAGAGATTTCCATTCAGGTTTTCCCTCAGCTCTCTTCTCAAACATGGTTATAATTACGTAAAATAAAACACTAAATGTGTATGTTATGTAGAACTAACTTCCTTGTCTGCACACTCATATCAAAGAGGTAAGTTTATTTGTATGGCACAATTCGTGTACAAGACAATTCAAAGTCCTTCACATAAAACATTACAAGCATAAGAACAAAATTAGCAGCACACCGAAAAAAAAAAAAGCTGGAGTAACAGATTTTATTAATTTAATGCATGTACTGTATACTTACATGACGGCATGCAATAACAGGTAAAAATATCAAAATTTCCAAATCTAAAAACCAGAATTGTCATATTGATAGAATGATCAGCTCACGAGCAGGGTGCTACACCACAGAAAACTCACACAACACAGAGAAGCAATGTGTAAACAATTTATTAATTTCAAAATATGGAGCATTGTTAAGGGAAACGTCACTCGCCAGAGGAAGACTCAGCCTGTGGGGAGAGACGAGAGCTGATTAATTAGAGAAGGAAGGCAGGGAAGTGGAAAGACAAATCTGCCACTTAGCAGACAGCCCAACAGAGAGACCCAGCAGGAATAGACGAACCAGCAGGATGGGGCTGGCAGGGAGTAAGAAGGGGAAGGAGCTGGGTGGTGTCTGAACAGGTGGAGACAGGTTGCTGAGGCGGGATGAGGATGATGGAGCAGATGAGCGCACAACGATCCCCAAAGATGCACCGCACCGATGGCAGCAACCCGGGAAGGAGAAAAAGGAGAGGAATAAGGCAAAAATCCTCTGAATATAATGTTAGTTTGCTTGCTAGTATTGCAGGCAGTATACCCAACAAGCCAGCGCTGAAGCCTTTGCTTGATGGTCCTTTTAAGTGCTGGTGAGGCAGGAGCGCCAGGTGCATCCACTCACCCAGGTGTAATGGTTGCCTGCAGAGTGGGGGAATCTTTGACAGGAAGGAGGGGGCACACACTCACCTGAACATGACAGTGCCCCCCCCCCCTCAAGGGGTGCCCCCTGGCGGTTCACTGGGCTTTTCTGGATGAGCCTGGTGGAAGACCCGGACCATCCCTTTGTCATGGGAGTGAGACTTGGGGATCCAGGACCGTTCTTCAGGGCCGTAGCCCTTCCAGTGGACTAGACATTGGAGGCCTTGGCGGGGTTTAATTTGTGATACATAAAATGTCGGGTGGACATGGAGTGTCCGTGGGAGGTGTAGGTGGACCGTGGTGTCGTTGACAATCTTGACGATGGGGAATGAGCCAAAGAAACGAGGTGATAATGTCTTTGATTCCATATCTGGTCCGTAAATAGTCAAATGTGCTGTCCGGCAACGTACTTGGGAGCTGGGGTCCGCTTCTGGTCCGCATACTGGTGGTTGCATTCCGTAGAGCAGAGGAGGGCAGCTCGGGTGGCCCTCCAGAGCCGGCGGCAGCGGCGTGTGTCAGCCCCCATGGACGGCACCGCGATTTCCCTCTCCGCCATGGGCAACAGGGGAGGGATGTACCAAGGAGGCCTCAAATTGTGTGAGTCCTGTGGCAGCGGAGACGGCCGAGTTGTGGGCGTATTCCACCCAGGTCAGATGGGTGCTCCATGTTGAGGGGTTTTTGGCTGCTACAAATCTGAGGGCAGCCTCCAGGGACTGGTTGGTACGCTCAGCCTTCCCATTGCTCTGTGGATTGTATCCCAAGGTAAGACTGACTGAAGTCCCAAGTGACTGGCAGAAGGATTTCCAGACCTGCAATGTAAATTGTGGGCCCCAGTCAGACACAATGTCCAGAGGAATTCCATGAAGGCGAATGATGTGAGTGGTGAGGAGATCAGCAGTTTCAGATGTGGAGGGTAATTTGGGGAGGGGTACAAGATGAATCGTTTTGGAGAAACGGTCGACAATGGCGAGGATAATGGTCTTGCCTTGTGAAGGGGGAAGTCCAGTAACAAAACCCAAGGCGATGTGGGACCAAGGTCGATTGGGGATAGGTAAGGGATGAACCAGGCCAGCCAGAGGTGAGGAGTTGGATTTATTACTGGCTCAGGTTTGGCATGCTTTCACATAATCTTGGACATCCCTTGGCAGGGTGGGCCACCAGAACACTCGTCGGACAAGGTCTGTAGTCCGGGACCCCCCAGAATGACAGGTGAAGTGACTGGAGTGGCCCCACTGGATGACGTCGCTTCTGAGGGCAGCTGGGACAAACAGGCAATTGTTAGGCCTCCCCGCTGGTTCAGGTTCCAGGGACTGGGTCTGTCGGACCCTCTGCTCAATCTCCCAGGTATGGGCTCCGAGGATGCATGAAGGCGGCACAATCGGCTGGGAGAGGGATGGGGGAGCTGGATGGTCAGAGCTAAATTGTCAGGAGAGAGCGTCCTGTTTGATGTCACGTGAGCCAGGCCTGTATGTAATGGTGAAACTGAACCTAAGGAAGAATAAGGCCCAGCGGGCCTACCTGGCATTGAATCTGTGGGCCGACCGGAGGTACTGTAAATTTTTGTAGTGGGTCCACACGACTATAGGATGGACCACTCCCTCCAACCAGTGCCTCCAGTCCTCTAGAGCCAACTTAATGGCTAAGAGCTCTCGATCTCCTATGTCGTAATTCCTCTCCGCTGGGGTGAGCCACCTAGAGAAATACATGCATGGGTGGAGTTTGTAGTCAGAAGTCGAGTGCTGTGAGAGGACAGCGCCCATCCCCGAGTCAGAAGCGTCGACCTCCAGGGTGAACTGGAGCTGAGGGTCAAACTGGGCCAAGATGGGTGTATTAGAGAACAGGCTTTTTAATTTGGAAAAAGCCTGTGCGGCTGCCTCTGACCAAAGAAATGGCACCTTAACGGAGGTCAGCTGCATGAGGGGCTGTGCTACCCCACTGTAGTTCCTGATGAACCTGCGATAAAAATTTGCAAACCCCAAGAAGCGCTGGAGCTCCTTGCGGGAGTGGGGTGTAGGCCAAATCTAGCACAGCCTTCACCTTGGCCAGGTCGGCTCTTAGCTCCCCCTCCGCCACAATAAATCCCAGGAAGGAAATGGAGCAGGTGAAAAACTCACACTTTTTGGCCTTCACAAAAAGTTGGTTCTCCAGGAGCCGTTGTAACACGGCCCTGACATGGACTTTGTGTTCCTCTGGCATGCGGGAAAAAATTAGGATGTCATCCAAATACACAAAAACAAACTGATTCACCATATCGCAGAAGACATCATTAATGAGGCGTTGGAAGACGGCGGGGGTGTTGGTGAGTCCAAAAGGCATGACCAGGTACTCAAACTGCCCCAAGTGTGTTTTAAAAACCGTCTTCCATTCGTCCCCCTCGTGAATACAGACTAAATGATAAGCATTGCATAGATCGAGTTTGGAAAACACCCCCATGCGCTGAAGGAGCTTGAACGCGGAGTTAATTGGGGCAGAGGATATTTGTCTTTGACGGTGATAGTGTTTAGTTCCCGGTAATCAATACACGGGCGCAGAAAGCCGTCCTTCTTACCAACAAAAAAGAATCCTGCCCCAAGAGGAGCCAAGGAAGGCCAAATGAAGCCGGCGTTCAGTGAGTCCTTAATATATCTCTCCATCGCCTCCCTCTCCGGACCAGAGATACTATAGAGCCGACTGGATGGCATTCACGCACCAGGGAGGAGATCTATTGTAGCGTTATTTAATTAATTATAAGGTGTGATAAGGTACAAAGATCATTTGATTTAGAATTAGAAGTGTAGCGGTGGGGACGGATGTTTTGATAAGTCACCACAAACCCTCATAAAACACTAAACACTCATAGGAGGGGCACCGGTCCATCTTGTTGGACAATTTATCAATAATTAATCTTTATACCTTCGATCAATCAGTCTCAAAATATTCATGGATTCTATACTGGATGACTTCATAAACTAGACACGGAAAAAGAAGAAATTCCCATCAACTTCTCTCTACACCATTTACAGTTTTATTAATGAAACTCTGATTAAATGACCTTACATTCAAATGATTTGTAAGCAGGTGAATTGATGAAGTATTCAGCATTACATTAAACATGTAAATGATTATAGGGCCAACAGGGTGTAATCACATTTGAAGAGTCATGGAAACCTTAGTATGCATTTGTATTTGTGATGGAAATGGAAGACTGAGATTAATCGTAACAAAATATGAATAAAATTGGACACAAATTTATTAATAAAACTGACATAAGATCTAATTATAGAAAAATTCTGAGTTTACTCTGAGAAAGTAAAAATGGAATTTTAATGAAAAGGGAAAAAATATATTTCTCTCTAATTCTATAGCTCAGATCAGAGTTATGAATTGGTTTTAAACTCTGAGACAAATCATGGCATACTTCAGGTGATGGACATTAATCAGCAGATGAAACAAAACTCTCCTCATGGATCGTCACCTTATCGTGGTGGGGGGGTTTGCGTGCCCCAGTGATCCCAGGAGCTATGTTGTCCGGGGGCAATTTGCCTCTGATAGGGTCTCCCAAGACAAACTGGTTCTGGGTGAAGGGCCAGACTAAGAACGATCCAACAGACTCTCATGATAAATTGTATATCAAGGATTCAGTGTACCCCGCCCGGTATGGGGTTACCGGGGCCCCACCCTGGAGCCAGACCTGGGGGAGGGGCTCGAAGGCTAGCGTCTGGTGGCTGGGTTTCCACCCATGGGACCCGGCCGGGCTCAGCCCGAAGGAGTTACATGGGTCCGCCCTCAGGTGGGTTCACCACCTGCAGGAGGGATCATGGGGGTCTGGTGCTATGTGGATTAGGTGGCGGTCAAAGGCGGAGACCTTGGCGGACTGATCCCAAGCTTTCTAAACTGGCTTTTGGTACGTGGAATGTCACCTCTCTGGTGGGGAAGGAGCCTGAGCTGATGTACGAGGTTGAGCGATACCGGCTAGATATAGTCGGCCTCAC
This sequence comes from Pholidichthys leucotaenia, assembly GCA_020510985.1. Taxonomy (NCBI): domain Eukaryota; kingdom Metazoa; phylum Chordata; class Actinopteri; order Cichliformes; family Pholidichthyidae; genus Pholidichthys; species Pholidichthys leucotaenia. The sequence goes on along the minus strand of CM035839.1, from coordinate 154,337,786 downwards.
CTCAACACACAGCTCCGGTTCCGGAACCAGTCTCCTGGAGAGGGGCTGGAGCTTGGCCTTTTCTGGAGTTGCCCCGGGCGAGAGGCGACGAGCAGGGGTGGGTATTCTTGTATCGCCCCACCTTGCTGCCTCTATATTGGAGTTTTCCCCGGTGGACGAAAGGGTTGCTTCCCTACGCCTTCGGGTTGGGAAACGGGTCCTGACCATCATTTGTGCCTATGCACCAAATGATGTTTCAGAGTACCCACCCTTTTTGGAGTCTGTGACTGGGGTGCTGGAGGGTACTCCTCCTGGAGACTCCATTGTCCTACTGGGGGACTTCAATGCGCATGTGGGCAACGACAGTGAAACCTGGAGAGGGGTGATTGGGAGGAACGGCCTGCCCGATCTGAACCCGAGTGGTGTTCAGTTATTGGACTTCTGTGCTAACCACAGTCTGTCCATAACGAACACCATGTTCAAGCATAAGGGTGTCCATATGTGCACCTGGCACCAGGATACCCTAGGTCGCAGGTCGATGATCGATTTTGTTATCGTATCATCAGACCTGCGACCGTATGTCTTGGACACCCGAGTAAAGAGAGGTGCAGAGCTGTCAACTGATCACCACCTGGTGGTGAGCTGGATCCGATGGCAGGGGAGGAAGCCATTCAGACCTGGTAGACCCAAACGTATAGTGAGGGTGTGCTGGGAGCGTCTGGCTGAGGCCCCTGTCCGGGAGGTCTTCAACTCCCACCTCCGGAAGAACTTCAACCACATTCCGAGGGAGTCTGGAGACATGGAGTCTGAATGGGCCATGTTCTCCACCTCTGTTGTTGAAGCGGCGGCCCAGAACTGCGGCCGCAAGGTGGTCGGTGCATCTCGTGGTGGCAACCCCCGAACCAAGTGGTGGACACCAGTGGTGAGGGGGGCCATTAAGCTGAAGAAGGAGTCCTATCAAGCTTGGTTGGCTTGTGGGACTCCCGAAGCAGCTGAGGTGTACCGGCAGGCCAAGCGGAGTGCAGCTCGGGTGGTTGCTGAAGCAAAAACACGGGTATGGGAGGAGTTCGGTGAGGCCATGGAACAAGACTTTCGGTCGGCTTCAAAGAGATTCTGGCAAACTGTTCGGCGGCTCAGGAGGGGAAAGCAGCTCCCCGTCCACACTGTGTATGGTGCGGATGGGACACTGTTGACTTCAACTGGGGATATCTAACTAACTAACTAACTAACTAACCTGCACTTATATAGCGCTTTTCTAGTCACAAAGACCACTCAAAGCGCTTTCATTAATACTAACCCTCTATTCTAAGGGCCTATAGGAAACAAATATCTAGGGACAATTTAGAACAGCCAATTAACCTAACATGCATGTTTTTGGCATGTGGGAGGAAACCGGAGAAATCCCGGAGTAAACCCACGCAACACGGGGAGAACATGCAAACTCCACACAGATCACTGTTGGTCGGGGGCTGGGATCGAACCCACGATCCCACGATCCCCACAATCCCCCGGCCAAGGGTAAACTGTGCTGCCGCAGTGATAACCACTGCGCCACCGTGCAGCCAATATCGTCTATTCGTTCCACCGCCCGATATCGTCGGGCGGTGGAAGGAATACTTCGAGGATCTCCTCAATCCCACTGATACACCTTCCACAGAGGAAGCAGGGTTTGGGGACAAGGGGGATGACTCGCCTATCACAGGGGCTGAGGTCGCCAAGGTGGTTAAAAATCTCCTTGGTGGCCGGGCCCCAGGGGTGGACGAGATTCGCCCTGAGTACCTCAAGGCCCTGGATGTTGTTGGGTTGTCATGGTTGACACGCCTCTGCAACATTGCGTGGAGGTCGGGGGCAGTGCCTTTGGCATGGCAAACCGGGGTGGTGGTTCCTCTCTTCAAAAAAGGGGACCGGAGGGTGTGCTCCAACTTTAGAGGGATCACACTCCTCAGCCTCCCTGGGAAGGTCTATGCCAAGGTACTGGAGAGGAGAGTCCGGCCGTTGGTCGAACCTCGGATTCAGGAGGAGCAATGTGGTTTTCGTCCTGGCCGTGGGACATCGGACCAGCTCTTTACCCTCTCGAGAATTCTTGAGGGTTCGTGGGAGTTTGCCCAACCAGTTTACATGTGTTTTGTGGACTTGGAGAAGGCATTTGACCACGTCCCTCGTGGATTTTTGTGGGGGGTGCTTCGGGAGTATGGGGTATCGGGCTTGTTGTTACGAGCTATTCGGTCTCTGTACGACCGTTGTGAGAGTTTAGTTCGTATTGCCAACACTCGGTCGGAGTCATTCCCAGTGAGAGTTGGACTCCGCCAGGGCTGCCCTTTGTCACCGATCCTGTTCATAATTTTTATGGACAGGATTTCTAGGCGCAGCCAGGGAATGGAGGGTGTCATGCTTGGTGACCACAGGATCTCATCTCTGTTGTTTGCAGATGATGTTGTCCTGTTGGCTTCATCCAGCAATGACCTACAGCTCTTGCTGGGACAGTTTGCTGCTGAGTGTGAAGCGGCTGGGATGAGAATCAGCACCTCCAAGTCCGAGTCCATGGTCCTCAGCAGGAAAAAGGTGGATTGTCCTCTCCGGGTTGGGGACAGGCTCCTGCCCCAAGTGGAGGAGTTTAAGTATCTTGGGGTCTTGTTCACGAGTGAGGGGAAAATGGAGCGAGAGATCGACAGACGGATTGGAGCAGCATCTGCAGTGATGCAGACGTTGTACCGGTCTGTTGTGGTGAAGAGGGAGCTTAGTTCTAAGGCAAAGCTGTCGATTTACCAGTCAATCTACGTTCCTACTCTCACCTATGGTCACGAGCTTTGGGTAATGACCGAAAGAACGAGATTGCGGATACAAGCGGCTGAAATGAGCTTTCTCCGTAGGATTGCTGGACTCACCCTCAGAGATAGGGTGAGGAGCTCAGTCATCCGGGAGAGGCTCAGAGTAGAACCGCTGCTCCTCCACATTGAAAGGAGTCAGTTGAGGTGGTATGGGCATCTGATTAGGATGCCTCCTGGACGCCTCCCACTTGAGGTGTTTCAGGCACGTCCCACTGGGAGGAGACCCCGGGGCAGACCCAGGACTCGGTGGAGAGACTATGTCTCCCAGCTGGTCTGGGAACGCCTTGGTATCCCCTCTGAAGAGCTGGAGCAGGTGGCTGGGGAGAGGGAAGTCTGGGCTTCTCTGCTTGAACTGCTGCCTCCGCGACCCGGACCTCCGGAAAAGCGGTAGAAGATGGATGGATGGATGGATGGATGAAACAAAACTGCCATGATATCTGGCCCAGGAAACACGCATGCAGGCTCGGGTGAGATTTAAGAGTTTTATTCAACAACAGGTGTATGTATGCATGAGTGAGGAATGTAGATGTTTTCTTGGGGACTGGAAAGCACCGAGGGCAGAACAGAACACCGTACAGCCAGGCAACCCTGAAGACAGAGCAGAGGACAGTGAATGAGCAATTATCACAGCGAAGTGATGAAAGTTGTAATGTGGCTTACTTGCAGACGTCTTGGTGGCTGGCGTTGGCAAGAGATGCTCCCGCCTGGGAGACAGCGCCCTGCTGCGCTCGACGGAGAGAGACTGAAGAGGTGAGGTGATGAAGGGATACTTCCGCTGCCGGGAGGATCCACCTGTGCACAGGGGAAGATCTTTGGAGAGCAGGTAAGTGATAACCTAACGTGAGGATGACGAGTTGCGGCGTTGGCCGAGAGGAGTAGGCAAACGCAGAGCTTGAGCATGGAGATGAGCTGACGGCTCCAGGCCGAGGCTGCGGGCAGAGCAGGTTAAATAGAGGCAGCCTAATGAAGCACAGGTATGCGCACGGCTGGAGCGGATGACAGGCGGGAGCGAGTTGTGACAGTACTCCCCCCCCCCCCCCCCCGAGCAGCGCCTCCTGACGCTGGCTTGTCTGGGTGCGCCCGGTGGAACTCCTCAACGAGTTGCTTGTCCAGCACGAAGGAAGGGGGCACCCAGGATCTCTGCTCCGGGCCATAACCCTCCCAGTCCACCAAATACTGCAACCCCCGGCCCCGACGTCGGGAGTCCAAGATAGCAGTGATGCTCCACGCCGGGTGTCCGTCGATCATTCTAGGAGGGGGCGGTGCCTTGGGAGGAGGACAGAGAGGATTAGACACCACAGGTTTGACCTGAGAGACGTGAAAAGTGGGATGAACACGGAGGGAGGGGGAAGAGCCAAACGCACAGCCACCGGATTAACCACCTTCGTAACAGAATAAGGTCCGACGAAGCATTGATCTAGTTTCTTCTTTTCCCCCTTCTAGTTAATATTCTGGGCTGACAACCATACCTGTTGACCCACCTGGTAGTGTGGCGCGGGCCTCCTGCGGCGATTAGCAGATTTGGAGTTGCGCGATGCCGTGTGTATCAGGGCCTGGCACGTCTTAGTCCATAGCTGTCAACACCGTCTCAGGTGGGCCTGGATGGAGGGGACTGCCACCTCACCTTCTTCCTCAGGGAACAGCGGGGGGTCATAACCTAGGGACGCCAGAAAGGGGGACATCACTGAAGACAAAGTGGAGTTATGGGCATACTCCACCCAGGGAAGATGAATGCTCCGGGAAGAGGGACTGGAGGAGGCAACGCAGCACAGAGCAGCCTCCAGCTCCTGGTTGGTGCGCTCGCACTGCCCATTCGACTGTGGATGATGTCCCAAAGACAGGCTAACCGTGGCTCCCAGAGCGTTACAGAAGCTCTTCCAGACTTTGGACATGAATTGTGGCCCCCTATCAGAGACGATGTCAGCTGGGATGCCATGCAGCCTGACCACATGCTGCACCAAAAGATCGGCAGTCTCGCGTGCCGAGGGGAGCGCGGGGAGAGGCACAAAGTGGGCCACCTTGAAGAACTGGTCCACAATGGTCAAGATGGTATTATATGAGTTGGAGACAGGCAGGCCAGTGACATAGTCCAAGGCAATGTGTGACCAGGGCCTACCGGGGACCGGCAAGGGGTGGAGAAGACCCGCAGGGGGAGAATTGGACGACTTATTCATGGCACACTGAGGGCAGGCGCGCACATAGTTGGAGACGTCTTCCCGGAGCCCGGGCCACCAAAAGGACCGCTGGAGGAGATCCACCGACCGGGAGACACCAGGATGGCAAGTGAGCTTTGAGGTATGTGCCCAGTGAATGACGTCACCTCGGACCAATGAGGGCACAAATAATTTCCCCGCTGGCCCACCGCCAGGGTCGGGTTTGGATTCCAATGCCTTCAGGACCCTGTCTCTGATGGACCAGGAAACAGCCCCCATGACGCATGAAGCAGGAACAACGGTATGGACCCCTCTTCCGGTGCTTCTGGGGCGAACAGTCTGGACAACGCGTCTAACTTCTTATTCTTGGATGCCGGGCGGTAAGTAATAGTGAACCTGAACCTAGCAAAGAACAGTGACCAGCGCGCCTGGCGGGCATTCAGGCGCTTGGCCGTCCTGATGTATTCCAAGTTCTTATGGTCGGTTCAGACCACGAAAGGCTGGGCTGCCCCTTCCAACCAGTGGCGCCACTCCTGCAGCGCGAGCTTCACGGCCAGGGGCTCTCTGTCGCCAATGTCGTAATTACGCTCGGCCTAGGAGAGGCGCTTGGAGTAGAAAGCGCAGGGGCGCAGCGCCCCCTCCGTCGGGGAGCGCTGAGACAAAACCCCCCCAACCCCAGTGTCAGACGCATCCACTTCGACAAAACACTGCAGCGCTGGATCCACAAGAGAAAGGACCCGGGAGGATGCGAATTCCCTTTTAAGGGTCTCGAAGGCCGTCTCTGCTTCCGTCGTCCACTGGAAGCGCACCTTAGGCGAGGTGAGGCGGGTCAGAGGGGGAGTGATGGAGCTGTACCCTGGAACAAAGCGGCGGTAAAAATTAGCGAACCCCAAGAATTGCTCAACCTGCTTCCTCAAGGAGGAGGTAGGCCACTCGACCACTGCTTTAACCTTGGCCAGGTCGGGGAGGAGCTGATTGTGCGAGACAATAAAGCCCAGGAAGGAGGTAGTATTAGTGAAGAATTCACACTTTTCAGCCTTGACGTACAGCTTATTCTCCAAAAGGTGTTGAAGGACCCGCCTCACATGGACAAGATGCTCTTCCCGGGATCGGGAGAAGATCAAAATATCATCCAGGTAGACAAAAACGAAGACCCCCAGGAAATCACGAAGGACATCATTGATCAAGAGTTGGAAGACGGCAGGAGCGTTGGTGAGCCCAAAGGGCATGACAACGTATTCAAAGTGGCCGCTGGGCATTCGGAAGGCCGTCTTCCACTCATCACCCTCCCGGATCCGGACGAGGTGATAAGCGCTGCGGAGGTCCAACCTGGAGAACCAGGACACCCCCTGGAGGGAATTGAAGGCTGAGTCCATTAGCGGCAGAGTGTAATGATCCTTCACAGTGATGTCATTAAGGGCTCTAAAGTCAATACATGGCCTTAAGGACCCGTCCTTCTTCACCACAAAAAAGAACCCAGCACCCAGGGGGGATGAAGAGGAGCAAATGATTCCGGCACTGAGGGATTCCCGAATATAGGTGTCCATGGCCTCCCGTTACGGGGCAGACAGGCTGTAAAGGCAGCCAGATGGGAGAGTCGCCCCCTGCAGGAGATCGATGGCACAGTCATAAGGGCGATGGGGTGGGAGGGACAATGCCTTAGACTTGCTGAACACAAGACCCAGGTCGTGAAACTCCGGCAGAACTGCAGAGAGGTCCGGCGGGGCGGGGTCAAGGGCGGCGGGGGGCACAGACGGGGCACAGGCCGCAGACTGGAGACAGGTTCCCAAACAAAAGGTGCTCCAAGATAGGATGCAACTGGTCTGCCAATCAAACACAGGGTTGTGGAGGCGTAGCCATGGGTAGCCTAAGATGACGGGCACCACAGAGGTGGGAAGGACATAAAAGTTAAGGTCCTCACGATGATTGCCAGAGATGATGACGGAAATGGGCTTGGTTATATGAGTGACCTTCTCCAGGGGAAAACTGGTGAGAGCGACGAGATGAAGAGGAGTGGTCAAGGCTTGGCATTGGATGCCCAGGCGGGTTGCCAGACTCTTAGAAATAAAACTTTGTTCGGCCCCAGAGTCCACCAGCGCGTGAGATGCGTGACCAATGGAGTTGTGGCAAAGCCTAATTGGAACCTGACATTTTGAGAGGGGATCTGACTGGGTTACGTCCGTGAGGCCCCCTACAGTGACTCGCGGACTTCCCCTTTTGGCTTCACCGGGCAGGCTTCCAAGGGATGCTGGTCGTCTCCGCAATACATGCAGAGACCCAGCTCCCGGCGGCGGTGTTTCTCCGCTAAAGAAAGTCTAGCCCGCCCGATGATCATAGCATCGGGCTCGTCGGTGACCTCCGGAGGAGGCAACGCCAGGGGGCGAGACTGAGGAGCGCGGATAGGAACTCCGCGCAAGCAGCTGAATGATTTCCGCTCGGCGGCCCGCTCCCTCAGCCTGTTATCCAAACTAATGGCCAAAGAAATTAATTCTGGCAGCCGATCCGGCTGGTCCCGGCTGGCCAGTTCATCCCGCAAAACAGAATTTAGACTACGGATGAATAGGCTGCAAAGGGCGGCATCACACCAACCAACCTCTTCCGCCGCCACCCGGAAGTCGACAGCGTAGTCAGCCGCTAAGCGGCTACCCTGGCGAAGGCTAAGTAGCCGCTCGGCCATCACGCTATCGCGATCCGAATGATCAAAGACCTCAAAAAAATCTTGCACAAACTGGGTATAGGTCAAGGTTGTGTAGCTGGGCTTCGCCATAAGGGCGTAAGCCCAGGCTAACGCTCGCCCTTCCAGAAGATTTGAAACATACCCAATTTGGCTTTGGTCTGAAGGGAAGTCCCCGGGCACGCGCTGGAACACCGTCTCACACTGTAGAATAAACCCACGCGCTCTGCTGAGCTTTCCGCTAAAGCGCGCAGGGGTGGGAATAGGAGTGAGACGGGTCGGCGGACCCGGGGCAGAGGAGCTGGCTTGAGGAGCGGGAGGAACTGACCCGCCGAGCTGGGAAGGAGGGAGCGCCTGCAGAGGATCGAGGCGGTCCAACCGGTTAGTTATGGTGGTTAGCTGATTTAGGATGGCCTGCTGTTGATGAACAATTAAGTCCACCCGAGCCTCGAGGTTGGAGAGTCGGCGTACGTACCCGCTGTTCGCTGGGCCGCTGTGCTGGAGCCGTACTGCCATGATATCTGGCCCAGGAAACACGCACGCAGGCTCGGGTGAGATTTAAGAGTTTTATTCAACAACAGGTGTATGTATGCGTGAGTGAGGAATGTAAATGTTTTCTTGGGGACTGGAAAGCACCGAGGGCAGAACAGAACACCGTACAGCCAGGCAACCCTGAGGACAGAGCAGAGGACAGTGAATGAGCAATTATCACAGCGAAGTGATGAAAGTTGTAATGTGGCTTACTTGCAGACGTCTTGGTGGCTGGCGTTGGCAAGAGATGCTCCATCCTGGGAGACAGCGCCCTGCTGCGCTCGACGGAGAGAGACTGAAGAGGTGAGGCGATGAAGGGATACTTCCGCCGCCGGGAGGATCCACCTGTGCACAGGGGAAGATCTTTGGAGAGCAGGTAAGTGATAACCTAACGTGAGGATGACGAGTTGCGGCGTTGGCCGAGAGGAGTAGGCAAACGCAGAGCTTGAGCATGGAGATGAGCTGACGGCTCCAGGTCGAGGCTGCGGGCAGAGCAGGTTAAATAGGGGCAGCCTAATGAAGCACAGGTGTGTGCACGGCTGGAGCGGATGACAGGCGGGAGTGAGTTGTGACAAAAAGAATCTCGCTCACTTGAATCCTGGTGCGTCTCCATGGTGTTGAGGTCCTTGTGGGCTTCGAGCTGGATCCTTAGCCAAAGCTCTATTTGAAGATTAACAGAAATTACCAGCCAGCAGATATTTCTTTACCAGGAACAAACAGTCAGGAACTGAGATTGGGCAAAGATGGTGGCTGATGCTGACAGTGTCATATGCCATGCAGAAAACTGGAGAATTTTTCAGCACCGTTCCCGAGCCAGGATAGAAATGGAATTTAGTTCAAAGTCTAATTAAAGTCACAGGATTAAAGAGAAAAGATTAAAAAAATTAAAACCATGAAATGACTGGAGTTCTTCTGGAATCGTGGAGACTGGTGAAACACAGGTTCCAGGAAAACGACTGGTCACTTTAAAACATACGGTGAGTTTGAAATTTAGCAGAATAAAAATAGAAACACCTGTGAAGCATGAAGTTTGACTCCATATAAACAAGATTTAAGTTCAGGAAAGAAAAAGTATTTCCCAGACATTTTTAAAGGAAAAAAAACACTGAAGCAGGACACCTGCACAAACTTTTCGCAAGACAATACAATACAACCCCCTGAACGAGGGCGTTTGTCCTGCTTAAGACTGAGCGAGCTTTGGCGGGGAAATGTGATTGACACAACCGATTACCAGCTGTCTCCCATCGTGGGCGGGTTGAAGGAACTTTGGGCCAGTCAGAAACCAGCCCTTTGTCTGTAACCGACCAACCGCATGAAAGGGAGTTTTGTCCTGCAGAGACTGACTTGTGATTGGTGGAGCCAGTCAGATGACTTGGTACAAGTTTTGGCAACATGATACACATAAAACTTTACTTTATGCATTATATATATATATATATATATATATATATATATATATATATATATATATATATATATATATATATATATATATATATATATATATATACGTATATATATATATATATATATATATATATAAAAGTAAGCTAAATCAGTTATTCATGCACTTTTATAAACTTGTAATTATATAATTGACATGCAGCACAATAAGGTTTCATTTAAGCAATTTTCAAAACAAATTTCAAACATGCACACATTTAAAATCAATGATTTGATGAAATATCTCAAACACATTATGATTGGCCAACACAGAATGGTATCTTCTCAAGTAGTGTCCTTAGAATTCCTGAGGAATGAGACTTATAAAGGAGAGCGTTAATGTTTAATCAGAAATAACTGTTCATCAGCTACAAAAGTAATTGAACATATTCCGTTGATGTCCACCAGGGGGTAGTGTTGAGCTGTGGATAATCCTAGAGCCATATGAAATACAGTTCCAGACCTGTGATATCCCACAAGGCACTTTGGGAATGCAGTGATGAACAGTCTGTTATGTCTCAAAAGGGCTGTTGACGAATAAAACTGTCTGATGGGAAGGAAACTTCCATTTATTTATGATATAAACTAATCCATTAAATGGGATCCTTATCATACTTCTTGACAAAGGAATGTTGTTTCCAAGGTGGTCCTGAGATGAAGGAAACAATTCTTGACCAGCCTTCTGGATGAAACAGTTTCTTAAGATGGAGAATGGTTTTATAGATTATCGCCAAGGGAGTTGATGCTACACTATCGCACAGTCGTATGAGTGGTGAGGTGGTAAAGAGAGCGCTCTTGACTTGCTGAAGACCTCCCCAAGGTCATGATAGACCTCGGGTACAAGGCTGAGGTCCGGCGGCTTCAACGGAGGGGAGGAGATGGGTAAGGCCGGTGAACACACAGCCGAACTGAAACAAGATGCCAAACAATATGGACTCCAGGAGGAAATAGAGTTTTGTGCCCAATTAATAATGGGGTTGTGCCTCCAAAGCCAAGGGTACCCCAGAACCACCGGGGAGGAAGAATTTGGGAGAATAAGGAATGATAACTCCTCCCAGTGGTTCCCGGAAAGAAGGATGGAAATCGGCATCATGTACTCAGAGACCGAAGCCACGTTGCCGCCCGATAAAGTGGTGACATTCAGTGGAATGAATAATTTGGGAGTGGGAATACCCATCTCCCGCATGAGCCGGGAAGAAACAAAATTCTGCTCCGCCCCTAAATCAATCAAAGCCGTAACCCTCCTCTTGACCCCGGCAATTGGATTAGGACCGAAATAGAGAAATTACCAGGGGGAGAAGATGAGTCCCGCCCATCAGATCCCCCACGGCTACTGACGGGCCACCTTTTTTGGGCTTCAGGTGACAATCATCCAATTTATGCTCAAAAAAGCCACAGTACAAACATGCTCATACCCTCCTCCACTGCTGGTGCTCCTCCGGAGTCAAACAGGTCCTTCCAAGCACCATTGGTTCAGAAGAGGAGTCAGCTCCACCTGTGTCAGTAACCTGGATGGGCACATGCGCGAAGGGCGGGCGAGAGGAGGATTTGCTCTCCTTCACGCGCTCACGGTACCGGTTGTCCAAACCGACAGCCTGATCGATCAGACCATCTAGAGAGGAAGGAACAGCATGAACCACCAGGTCATCATAGAGGTTGGCGTTTAAACCCTGGAGGAAGGCACTGCATTATGAAACATCATTCCATCCAGAGTCCGCCACGACGGCCCGAAACTCCACTGAATAGTTGGCTGCAGACCGACTTCCCTGGCGGAGAGACAAGAGGCGGTTCATTATATTACCCTCACTCTCTGTCTGGTCAAAAGTACGGGAAAATTCAGAAACAAAACGGTCATATGTGCAGCTGGGACCCTCCGGGCTGTCCTTGACAGCTCGGGCCATACTTAGGGCTCGGTCACACAGCAGAAGGGTCATGAAATGAATTTTGGAGATTTTGTCTGGGTACGCCCCACCCACCTGGCCCAGGTAAAGCCAAACATGGCAAAGAAAATCCTTGCATTTCCCCACTTCCCCCGCGTATGGGGCAGGTGAGGGAATGGAAGTTGTTTGGCGTATGATAGAAGAAACAGGGGCAGCAGGTGGAGAGGAAGAACCCTAGCTAGACATATGGGTCAAATGCTCGGTGTCCGTGCTCAGCTGCTGAATTATTGTCTGCAGCTGTTGTGTGAGTATGGCCACCTTCCTCTCTGCGGTGTCGAGGTGATGAAGAGCAGAGTGCTCCGCTGATGCAGCCCCCGCTAAGCTCACGTTCTGGCTGGCTCGTTCTGTCATATTGATAGAATGATCAGCTCACGTGCAGGGTGCTTCACCAGAGAAAACTCACACAACACAGAAAGCAACATTTAAACAATTTATTAACTTCAAAATATGGAGCACTGTTAAGGAAAACGTCACTTGCCAGAGGAAGACTCAGCCTGTGAGGAGAGACGAGAGCTGATTAATAAAAGAAGGGAGGCAGGGAAGTGGAAAGACAAATCTGCCACTTATGTGAGTGGAGCAGAGAGCGCGACAGAGAGACCCATCAGGAACAGACGAACCAGCAGGATGGAGCTGGCAGGGAGTAAGAAGGGGAAGGAGCTGGGTGGTGTCTGACCGGGTGGAGATAGGTAGCTGAGGCAGGATGAGGATGATGGAGCAAATTTTTCTACTTATGTGTAATGAATATTAAGAGTTTCTTAAATTATTTTGCAAAAAACTAACTTTTTCAAAAACAATTAATGCATTGAAATACACTAGCAGTTTCTTCTATAAACAGTAAACATGTAATATTTTTATTTAGCTTCCAGCCCATTATCTTCACAGCTGCTGTGACTGATGACCTTCAGGTTCACCACCATATCCATCAAAGAGAGAAACAAGAGGAAAGAAAAACCCCATAAAATGTGATTATTATTACAGATGTGATAGAACTATTTCAAAGTGGGCATAATAAAAAAAAAAAGGCTGAACAGATTGCTTGGTTTTCTTTTTTTTTTTAACTCAGGTTTATTATTATTATAATCAGGAGTAACTTTAGTAATATTGTAACTGAGCTCTCAGGACTGTAAAAGTTATTTTAAATTGAGTGAATGAAGCACGTCACACAGTGGTGTTTACATATTATTGATATTTGTGTTAAGAATTTCAAAAAATTGGCTGAACTTTAGAGAAAATAGTTTAACATGTTAAGTTAATATAACCAAGGAGCCACCAGTACAGAAAAAAATTGCACACTGAAAACAAAAAAAATAATGTCACGTAACATAAGACAGAGGGACTGCTCTCTGTACAGCACTGCTAGTGCCAATCTGAGAAGAGGCATAAAACTCACTAAGAGCACCTATAGGAGGAAGGTTGAGGGCTTCCTCACAGACAACCCTTGACAGATGTGGAGAGGCATCCAGGCCCTCACCAACTACAGGGGCCAGGGCCCCCCAACATCAGACAGCAGCTTCACTCAAGCAGAGGAGCTTAAAGCTGGATTCATGCTGCACTTCCGCTGTCCGCGTACGTGCAACCTGAAACCTCATGTGATGGCATTTACATCATTGTGTCCACTCCACTAGTGTACACAGAGCTTTACTGCTTACGACACAGCATACAAAGACAAAATAGATGAGGAAGACAATGAGGAGGCGGAAGATGAGAATAAACATATATGAATCCTTTTGCAGCAGCAGCAGCAGCTTGAGCAGAGAAGAGCACTGGAAAACGGTAATTCCTCCTTTTCCTTGAAATGCCATTGTTGTTGCTACAAAAAATGTGCGTCACCCTCGTGTTTTATAGCCGGTGAACAAACTGATGTATTAGCGCATGTGCGCTCCCCATAGGGCTGGGGTGAAACTACAAATAACAGTTGTGCGCATGCATCAACTGGTTGGCCTGGTAGATGAAAAAAGAGAGCATGTACAACACAGCGTGCGCACCGGGCTTGTCCAAAGCACACGCGGAGCAAAGCGGACCAGAGAGGAAATGCAGCATGAATAAAGCTTAACAGCTTCTTTTCCCGGTTTGAGCACACCTCCCCCCCAAACCCATTCCCCCACCCCCCTCCCCTCTCTCCACCTCCTCCCCCCCTCCCCTCCCCTCTCCCCTCTCCCCTCCCCCCACATCACTTCCGCCCTCCAAAGAGAGCAGACGCCTTTTTTCTTCTCTCCTGCTCTGACTTATCTCCTTCCTCCCCTAACTAACTGGATCCCAGCTTGCTGTCGTCTGTCTGCGTGTCTTTACTGCTGATTATCGAAAGAAATTATGGAATTAATAAGCTGGGCTTTGAACGCAATTGACACTATTTTTTCAACGAGGAAAAGTGCCCCGGGGGAGGTTGTTTGCCCCGCAGGAACGGCTGCTGCGGGCTATTTGAGGGACACAAGTAATTGGAAACTCTTGTGCCTGTCTGATCTTTCCATCGAAGATGTAGAAGATTTGTACGTCTTCGTAGTAATGGTGATTGGGATCGTTCTGATTGGATCTGGGATTGTCCTGGTGTACCGCAAATTGATGAAGATGGACACAACCTATCAAAACGCTGGCCAGGCGAGGTTCAACCATCAAATTGAAAAAATGGAGAGGACTCTGATAGCGGCAAATGGAGAACTGTCTCGGAAGGTGGATTACATCATGATTACGCTTAGAGCCGTCCATGAAGGATTCAACGTCCAGCAATGAAGGATTAAGTACTGAATCTGTAAGAGAATATAAAGTTTTTTCTCTCTGAGATCAGTACTATTCGAAGAATCTGACTCCCCTCACACAAATCCTCCAGATTATCTGCAGTTTTTTTGTTTTCAAAACATTGAGCTCACGGCCTTTCGGACAGCCAGCTGCATGGCCCAAGGACAAATGCCAGCAGCTAGTCAAAACATCTCCTGCCAAAGAGACCTTGTTGTTCTTAACTGATACAAACACCTACATTCAACATTACACCCACACTGATTCAAAAACTGATGATAAAGATGATTCACTCACTGCTCTCTCTGTGCCCTTGTGAACTTTTTTGTCTGCTAACTGTGCATTGAGGGCTTTTTTTTCTTGTAATCATAATATTGATCATATATGACCACTATTCTGACAATCAATGGTTTTTTTGCTCCTTCCTATTGTATTATCCTTTCTTTCCAACGCATCCTGTACCCTTCTGTTGACAGGCGCGTTCACAGATGCTGCCGTGTCACCGGAAATGCAGGTCGTTTTCTGTGTCAAGTCAAATCCCTCGTATATTATCAGTTGTATCTGTTAATGTACTTGGCAATAAATCTTTTCTGAGTTCTGAGTTCTGAGTTCTCTACAGGTGGACGAGGTGAGGACGCAAGTGAGAGCAGTAAACCCCCACAGAGCTGCTGGTCCAGACAGCATCCCAGAAGCAGTGGTCAAAGCATGTGCAGACCAGCTGGCAGGGATCATTAACAAGCTGTTCAACCTCTCCCTGATGCACGCCACTGTCCCCTCCTGCCTCAAGGCCTCCATCATCATCCCCATCCCCAAAAAGTCCTCAACTGACAGCCTGAAAGACTACAGATCCATAGCACTCACATCTGTAGTCATGAAGCATTTTGAGCAACTGGTGTCCCAGCAAATCAGGGACTGTCTTCTCACCTACTCTGACCCTCACACGTTCGCCTACAGGGAGAACCGGTCTACAGAAGACACCATCGCCACCACTCTCCACAGAGCGCTGAGTCACCTGGAGAACCCAAGGAGCTACATGAGAATGCTCTTTGTGGACTACAGCTCAGCTTTCAACACCATCATCCCAGACATCCTGATCAGCAAACTGCACCTTCTCCAGATGCCCCCGACCCCCCCACCTGCTCCTGGATAAAAAAGTTTCTCACCAACCACCCACAAACAGTCAGACTTGGCCCCCACCACTCCTCCACACTGTCTTTTAGCACTGGCTCCACCCAGGGCCGTGTGCTAAGCACTGTACAGTACTCCCTGTACACCTTTGACTGTATTCCAACCCACCCAACCATCGTCATCATGAAATACACGGACAAAACCACCTTGGTTGGGCTCTTCACCAACGACAATATGAAGGCATACAGGCAGAGGTAGACAGAGGTAGACAATCTGCTGCTGTGGTGCCAAGCAAACTACCTGAAACTGAATGTCCATAAAACCATAAGAACTCATACTGGACTTAAGGAAGAACAGACAGGACCACCCTCGCCCTCCTCATAAATGGCGACCGCGTGAAAAACATCCCCGCCTTCAAGTTTCTGGGCACCGACATCTACTCTGACCTCTTCTGCACTGTCAACACCAAGGCCCTGGTGAAAGAATCTCAGCAGCGGCTGCACTTCCTCTGTGTCCTGAAGAAGAACAACCTGGACCAGAAGCTGCTGCTGACCTTCTATCACTGCTCAGTGGAGAGTGTGCTCACCTACTGTCTGGGTGTGTGGTACGTCGGCTCCACAGCCAAAAACAGGAAGGCTGTCCAGTGGGTCATTAACACCGCCCCAAAAATTATCGGCTGCCCTCTGCCCTCCCTGGAAGACATCTCCAGATCCTCCTGTCTCAGAAGGATCAAGGCTATCACAGGAGACCCCTCACATCCTGCCCACCACCTGTTTGACCTGCTTCCTTCTGGACGTTCAGATCAATCAGGTCCCACACCTCCAGACTGACAAGCAGTTTCTTCCCCTGGGCCAACCGAACTGCAAACAGTCAGAGGCCCAACCCCCTCCCTCCAAACACCCACATGCACAGAACAGAGGACCTTTTAATTATCACAATAACTCACCTATCTTTGCACTACGTACTTTTGTGTATACTAACCCATCCGTGAAATCACTACTGCGTATATTTTCCATAATCCTTCAGCCATTTTACTCAATTGTGTGTTCAATTGTGTGTTCTGCACTCTGCACTCTGACGTACTTAGTTCCACCTGCATAGCCACTACCATACCTGTGTATATTTCCATAATCCTGGGCCATTTTTTTTCACTTGTGTGTTTAATCATGTGTTCTGTAACCATGTTCTATCTAATCCTTCTCTCTTACTTTATTGACCAGTAGCCTGGTGGAGCACCCACAATTCCGTTGTGCTGTAGTACTGTACAATGACAATAAAGCCTATTCTAGTTTATTCATAAGCTTTAAGATTCAAATGTTGCGGTTTAAGAAGTTATTAGTGTTTAAATATTGAAATCACTGCGTTATTTAAGCACAAAACTTACTTTTAAACACTTTTTTCCTTTACTCAGATGCTGGCCATGTTGGGTTGCTCCTTGGGGAGGCAGACGTGCTGATTAGCACATTGTGATTTCAGGAATGTGGGACTTGCAGTTTTTACCAATGAACTGAAAACTGCAGGAATATGTTGTCCTTTCTCTTCAAACCTAAACAGTGAAACAAGTCTGAAAACAATTTTTTTTTAAATTTTATTTATTATATTTAACCTTTATTTATACAGGGTAGTTCCACTGAAAGGTAACCTCTCTTTTTCAAGGAAGCCCTGTTCACACTCACACAGTTATGCATTCACACCAGGAAGCTGCACAGTACAACCACAGACTGACTTGTGGCCACTCAGTGGCCACCATCAGCAACTACCCCACCACATCACAATTGATGTGATGGTGCAGTTGCTGAATGTGTGTTTAGTTTTCAGTAACATCCTCTATCTGAAAAGTTGAGCACAAGCTCGACTGTTGACAGGAAGTGATCTGTGGGGCTCTAAAAAAATCGCACTGCCACCTCTACTGGCCTGGCATAGTTATTCCAATAACTTTTCACTAGCAGCATTGACTGTTAGTGAGTTAATTTTGTCTTTATTTTGAAAACAAAGCCTTATGTCAAAATTCTGGCAAATTAAAAGTCGCGAAAATATGGTGATACAGTGATACAAGCCTTTAGTTTCACTTAATTTCGACTGGGTGAGCTGAAATGCTGATAACACACACACACACACACACACACACACACACACACACACACACACACACACACACACACACACATTACGTCCTGCCTTGATACCTTCCTAAGAGGGTTTTTTTTTTTTAAAAATCACATTGTATGGCCTCAGATCTACTACAGGTCATAAATATGTTTGCGTTGAGGTGTCTTACCTCAGTGCTTAAAAACAGCTGTTATCAAGCCACTTCTAAAAAAGAGCAACCTAGACACCTCACTCTTGAACAGCTATAGGCCTATATCAAACCTGCCCTTTCTTAGTCAAATAGTAGAAAAAGCTGTTTTTCAACAATTGTACAACTTCCTGATATTAAATAATTGTTTTGATGTCTTCCAGTCAGGTTTTCAGCAACACCACAGCATTCAGGTGGCTCTAGTTAAGGTCCTTAGTGACATCCTCTCCAATACAGTTAATGGCAACATTTTCAATTCAATTCAATACAATTCAGCTTTATTTATATAGCACCACATCACAACAAAAGTCATCTCATGGCGCTACCAAATACAGGGAAAACCCTACAATTTCAGTCATGATCCTACTGAATGTCAGTGCTGCATTCAACAGGATCAACCATAACAACATACTAGACCGGCTGAAAAACTGGGTGGGACTTTCAAGCACATCACTTGAGTCCTATCTAAGACAGGGACCTATTTTGTGTCTATAGGTAGCTACAAATCTGAGCAAACAAAAATAACCTGTGGAGTTCCCCAAGGTTCCATTGTGGAACCTTTGCTTTTCAACATATGCTCCCACTCACTCAAATTAGAAAAAACAACAACAAACAAAATAAATTACCATAATTAAGCAGATGATACATAAATCTACATAACTGCTTCACCAAGAGACAATTGTTCAATTCAAACCCTGAGCAAATGCATTGATCATATTAAAGCGTGGATGTGCCAAAAAAAATTCAGAAAAATGAAGACAAAATTGAAATAACAGTTTTTGGAGCCAAAGAAGAAAAACTCAGCACTCAGCTTCAATCAATGATGCTAAAAACCAGCCAAGAAATCTACAATATGATACAACTTTATTGTCAGTTATTACTGATTTTTTTTTTTTTTTTTTTTTTTTTTAGTTCATAGGACACTCTGTTCTCAAATATACAAAACAAACAAACAAAAAATCTGGGTGTGGTTTTGGACATAGACCTGAATTTTAACTCAGTGACTGTCTGTGGCACACTTTTGCTCCAGCAACCTCTCCCCCTGGTGGTCAACATTTTTTTCAAGAAAATATTCAGTTCAGATGTTAGAGATTTCCAAGGCTATAACTTGAAAGTGGTAAGAGATAATGACTTGCTGTCAATTAGAAAGATGTAGAATATGATCCAAAGTTTGAGATAGGAGTAAATTTATGCATCTAATTTGCATAATGCAACGCAGTCATATCGAATTACATAACATTTAGTCAAAAGTGGACTTTGGACATATTTACACAAAGGATGGTTTTGTTTTTTGTCACCGTTTTTTGTTTGGGGTTTTTTGTTATCTTATCTTCAAGGTATATGAACCAGAAAATCAGTACAATGTAAACAAACAAAGAAATTTGTCAGACTTATCACTGGCCAGGCGGCTTGTTTCGTCCATTTTCGTCATTATTTTGTCTTCTCTCAGTCATTTTCACTTTCTCTCCCACATCCAGAAACTCTTATGATTATTCCACCTCAATTTCACTTTTATTCCGCCTCAATTTATCTTATATGACGACACAGAACCGGCGCGATTGTTCTGTCCAGTCACATGGTGCTGGGGTCAATGGCAGGTGAAAATTAACCAGCTTCGGCCACCCTCTGTTATAACAAAATGTAGATATTTACCTTCATAAGCTAAACAATCTCTTTTTAGAATCATAGTTGGCAAATTTGAGAGCAAATGCCTCCTCCATGTTGCAATACAGCACATCAACATTTGTTTACAAACTCTTCTTCGTTGGTGTCCTAGAAGTGAGGTTTTTGGATGGTTATTTGGGAGACATAGGTCCTCCAAGGCAAGAGCAGAAGTTATACGTGTCTGTCACCTTGTGAGGTGGAATACTTAGTTCAACTGGGGATTTTTTTTTATGGTTTATGGCCACATCACATGACAGGCGCAGAACTGCAACATAGACAGTGAGGGCGCTTTCCATGTCCATGAAACCAAGACACAAGAAGGGTTAACAGCTACATTAAGACAGGAGTGAAGTCAGCCTATTATCACTTAAAGAACACTGCGAGGATTAAAGTACTGATGTCTCAGCAGGATATAGAAAAATTTGTCCATGCATTTATCTTCAGTAAGCTCGACTACTGTAATGTTGTCCTCACAGGTCTCCCTAAAAAGTCCATCAGAAAGCTGTAGTTAGTTCAGAACACTGCAGCTCGAGTCTTCACTTAGACTAAGAAAGTAGATCATATAACTCCAGTCCTCAGATCTTTACACTGACTTCCTGTCTGTCAAAGAATAGATTTCAAAATACTCCTATTGGTTTATAAAGCTCTGAATGGTTTATGGCCAAAATACATTTCAGATCTGCTGGTCCATTATGAACCACTCAGAGCCCTCAGATCGTCAGGGTTAGGCTTACTATCTTTGCCCAGTTAGAATCAAACATGGTGAGGCAGCGTTCAGTTTTTATGTGTCTCACATGTGGAACAAACTCCCAGAAAGCATCAGGGCTGCTGAAACTCTCAGCTGCTTTAAATTGAGGTTAAGAACTTTCTTATTTACCGCTGCCTTTCAGTAGAACAATTGTTAATCTCCTACAATGTACTGTAACTTTTATATCTAGCACTTTATCTGTCTTATTCTATTTTAGCTTGCTTCGGTTTCTCTTTGATTTATTGATTAGTTTGCATTTAAATTCTTATGTGTTTCTTTTGCAACTTGCTGTAGTGCTTTACTGTATGTTTATTTCATTTATGAGCTCCTTGCCCATCATGGAGTGTCACTTGATCATGATGGGGGGGGGGGGGGGGGGTGCCCCAGTGATCCCAGGAGCTATGTTGTGCGGGGCAATTTGCCTCTGGTAGGGTCACCCAAATAAAATGGTCCTGAGTGAAAGGCCAGACTAAGAATGATCCAACAAACTCCCATGATGAAAGAAATATCAATGATTCAGTTCACTCCTCTTGGTATGGGGTTACCGGGGCCCCACCCCAAAGCCAGGCCTGGGCGAGGGCCTTGATGGCGAGCCTCTGGTGGCCGGGTTTCTGCCCATGGGACCCTGATGGGCTCAGGATGAAGGAGTTACATGGGTCCGCCCTCCAGTGGGCTCACCACCTGCAGGAGGGACCATGGGGCTCCGGTGCTATGTGGATCAGGTGGCGGTCAAAGGCGGAGACCTTGGCTGTCTGATCCCCAGCTTCCAAAACTTTCTTTTGGGATATGGAATATCACCCCTCTGGGGGGGGCAGGAGCCTGAGCTGGTTCATGAGGTTGAGAGATACAGACTAGATATAGTCGGCCTCACCTCAACACACAACTCTGGTTTTGGAACCAGTCTCCTGGAGTAGGGCTGGAGCTTGGCCTATTCTGGAGTTGTCCTGGGTGAGAGGCAGTGAGCAGGGGCGGGTATTCATATATTCCCCCCACCTTGCTGCCTCTACATTGGAGTTTTCCCCAGTGGCCAAAATGGTTGTTTCACTGTGCCTTCAGGTTGGGAAACAGATCCTGACCATCATTTGTGCCTATGCACCAAATGATGGCTCAGAGTACCCATCCTTTTTGGAGTCTCTGACTGGGGTGATGGAGACTGCTCTTCTTGGAGACTCCATTGTCCTACTGGTGGCCTTCAATGCACACGTGGGCAATGACAGTGAATCCTGGAGGGGTGTGATTGGGAGGAACAGCCTGCCCAATCAAAACCCAAGGGTTGCTCAGTTATTGGACTTTTGTGCCAACCACAGTTTGTTCATAACGAATACCAAGTTCAAGCATAAGGGTGCCCACATGTGCACTTCCTTTATTCTGGGTCTTTTTCCAGGGAGGGAGCTGGGAAGGCCCATGGCCATGTATTCTGTCTCCCTGCGTGGTTCAATAAAGTTAAGCTGAGAAATAATATTTTCTTCTCTGTTCGTTGGTTGGTTAACTGAAAAGATTCTGCTAACTGTCCAAAAATTATTTTTTACAAACCCATGTATAATTATTTGACTGTCAGCTGAGTGTTAGGTCCCATTTACTTCTTAGTAGGCTGTGAAAACTCACCAAATAAATTAGTCTTTAAGGGCTTTAGTTCCTCGAGTAACTTCTTCCCTCAAAAAGTTCTGCTGCTGTTAGGTCAGAAAGCTGCTTATGTTTAGCCAGAATTGGAATCAATGTGCCCCTTCACAACAATTACCCTGATGTGATGGGACAGACCTGTTTTGTTAATGTCATAAGCCAGTGTTACCACAGTTAAAGGACATCTAGTGCATAAATGTGGCACAAAAGCAGCTTTGACAGAAAGGCACTAAATGTTTCCATGGGAAGACAAAATTTCAAAGTGACACACATAAGATTTATTCATACATTTCCATTTTTAAATTGTTTGAAGGAAGAAAAGTGAAAAGGTTTTTTTTTTTTTTTTTTTTTTTCCACTGAAGCACCCAGTGTACATTGAACAAAATTTTTGTTTTCAACTAACGTACTAAAATCACTGAAAGTGGTTCTACAAAATAAAGCTACGTTTTACTAACAAAATAAAATTATGTGCATGTTTCATGATCTGCATATGAAACATTAGCATGATTTTGTTTTGTTTTGACATCATAAAATCATGTGCATGTTTCATGATCTGCATGTTACCTTCACATGATTTTGTTGTTTTGGCAACATAATAAAGCCAACTTTATTGTCATTCAATCCATACAGCCAATCATGTACAGAAGAAAAAAGTTATGTTTCTCTTATCTACAATATTAATCACATCAGAGGAGTCACTGCCACAATTATTGCTGAACACCAAGCTGGACCGTAGGAAGTTCCCCTTTTACATGGTCTTCGTCATGACCCTCCTGGGTGTGGGGCAGAACTCTACCAACTAGGTCACCACTATTCCACCACTCCTAAACTCATGTGCAAACAAAATCATGTCAATGTTACATATACAGATCATGAAACATGAATTTATTATGTTGCCAAAACAACAAAATCATGTGAAGGTAACATATGCCTATCTAACAGTGGCCACGGTTACATGGGCAAAATTTCATCAATCTGATTACAATTCAGATCAGAATTTTATTGTTTACATGGATCCTGAAAAAGCTGATCCGATTAGGACATGCGTTTCCATGTGTCACACGTTTGAACGGAATAAATCATTTTGACATGCACATGTCGACATTTCGACATTCCAAAAATAGTAGAAGAAGAAGCAACTTCCGGTGTTAGCAAGCCCCGCTTCATGTTGAAATTGACCTGTATTGTGTTATTCAGACTGTACTTTTGCTTCTGCTGGTCTCCGTAATGAAGCTACAAGTACAGTGGGGTAAAAAAGTATTTAGTCAGCCACCAATTGTGCAAGGTCTCCCATTTAAAAGATGAAAGGGGTCTCTAATTTTCATCATAGGTATACCTCAACTATGAGACACAAAATGAGGAGAAAAAAAATCCAGAAAATCACATTGAAGGATTTTTAATGAATTAATTGGTAAATTCCTTGGTAAAATAAGTATTTGGTCAATAACAAAAGTTCATCTCAATACTTTGTTATATACCCTTTGTTGGCAATGACAGAGGTCAAACATTTTCTGTAAGTTTTTACAAGGTTTTCACACACTGTTGCTGGTATTTTGGCCCATTCCTCCATGCAGATCTCCTCTAGAGCAGTGATGTTTTGGGGCTGTCGCTGGGCAACACGGACTTTCAACTCCCTCCAAAGATTTTCTATGGGGTTGAGATCTGGAGACTGGCTAGGCCACTCCAGGACCTTGAAATGCTTCTTACAAAGCCACTCCTTCGTTGCCCGGGCGGTGTGTTTGGGATCATTGTCATGCTGAAAGACCCAGCCACATTTCATCTTCAGTGCCCTTGCTGATGGAAGGAGGTTTTCACTCAAAATCTCACGATACATGGCCCCATTCATTCTTTCCTTTACACGGATCAGTCGTCCTGGTCCCTTTGCAGAAAAACAGCCCCAAAGCATGATGTTTCCACCCCCATGCTTCACAGTAGGTATGGTGTTCTTTCTCCTCCAAACACGACAAGTTGAGTTTTTACAATAAAGTTCTATTTTGGTTTCATCTGACCATATGACATTCTCCCAATCCTCTTCTGGATCATCCAGATGCTCTCTAGCAAACTTCAGACGGGCCTGGACATGTACTGGCTTAAGCAGGGCGATTGGATTGATCGTCACTTCCTTGTGGTAACGTATCGTCACTTCCTGTTTTGCTGTCTGTCTGTGTGGTTTGCTCTCCTCACTCTCCTGAGCTTTGGGTTAGCCACTAGCGATGGCTACTAGCTCTCCTTCCTCTTCTCCTCTGGTGTGCTCTATCTGTCAGATGTTTAGCTGCACTTCTGCCTCTTTTAGTGATAACGGTAAATGTAATAAATGTTGTCTTTTTGAGGCGCTCGAGGCGAGGTTGTCTGATTTGGAATCCCGGCTCCACTGCATTGAAACACCGTCTGCGCCAGTTACTCTTGACGGATGCCCCTTAGCTGCAGCGGAGCTAGCTAGCTTAAGCCCCCCTGTTAGCGGTCCTCTGGCTCTCCTCAACAGCGAGGAGACTGGGTGGGTGACGGTGAGAAGGAAGCCTAGTCGCAAAGCCCCGGTACACCACCAACCTGTTCACGTTTCTAATCATTTTTCCCCGCTCAGCGACACACCCGCTGAGGGAAAAACTCTGATCATTGGCGACTCTGTAGTCAGAAACGTGAACCTAGAGACTCCAGCGGCCATAGTCAATTGCATTCCTGGGGCCAGAGCAGGCGACATCGAGTTAAATTTGAAAATGCTGGCTAAAAGTAACTGTAGATACTCCACAATTGTTATTCACGCTGGCATTAATGACATCCGTCTCCGGCAGTTGGAAGTCACGAAACTTGATGTAGAATCGGTGTGTGACTTTGCAAAAACGATGTCTGCCACTGTAGTATTCTCTGGGCCCCTCCCCAATCTGACCAGTGATGACATGTTTAGCCGCTCGTCATCCTTGAACCGCTGGCTGTCTGTGTGGTGTCCTGCAAATGACGTGAGCAACATTGACAATTGGAGCTCTTTTTGGGGAAAACCTGGTCTTATGAGACGAGACAGCATTCATCCCACTTTGGATGGTGCTTCTCATTTATCTAACAATCTGGCATCTTTTTTATCCAAATTTCCAAAACCTTGACTACTCAGAGTTGGGACCAGGAAGCAGAGTTGCAGTCTTACACGTCTCTCTGCAGCTCCTCTTCATCCGCCACCCCTCAACTTAGCCCCTGTCTTCCCCATCAGAGAATCATTGTCTGCTCCCTCCAAAGCAAATAAAAATATAACATACAGTATAAGCATCCCAAAGTGATTAAGCAAAATATTGGTAAAACTCAAATTAAACATAAAGCCTCTAAATTGAATGATTTGGCCTCTGTTCCTCCTCATAATTTAAAAATTAAATGTGGTTTATTAAATATTAGGTCTCTAACTCCCAAGTCTCTGTTAGTCCATGATCTGTTAATTGATCATCAGATTGATTTAATTTCCCTTACAGAGACTTGGTTAGGGCAAGAGGATTATGTTGGTTTAAATGAATCAACTCCCTCTGGTTATTTAAGCTGTCAAAATCCCAGAAGTTCTGGTCGTGGGGGAGGAGTAGCAACAATTTACCATTCCAAATTACTAGTTAATGTAAAGCAAAAAACATGTTATAATTCCTTTGAGGGCCTGGTCCTCAGTATTGGACACTTTAGCAATTTTAGGTTAAACCCAATTTTATTTGCCATAGTTTATCGTCCCCCATCAACCTACTCAGAATTTTTATCCAAATTTGCTGATTTCTTAGCTGATTTAGTGCTGAAATCTGATAGAATAATTATAGTAGGGGACTTTAATATACATGTGGATGTAGATAGTGACTGCCTTAATGTGGCATTTAATTCAATATTAGACTCGATTGGGTTTTCTCAGAAAGTAGGAAATTCTACTCATTACCTCCACCATACATTGGACCTTGTTCTGACATATGGCATAGAAATAGAAAATCTTGTAGTGTCTCCTCATAACCCTGTACTGTCAGACCATTGTCTGTTAACCTTTGATTTTACTATTTCTGACTATTTCGCTCCTAAAGAAAAATATTATTACAGTAGATGCCTCTCAGATGATGCTGTTACCAAATTTATGCAGATTGTTTCCTCTATGCCATGTGTCAACACAACGGAAATAAGCTATAGACAGCTTGCTCCTTCTGTAATTGATAACATGGTGGATAGTGTTACAGCTTCTCTGCATCAGACTCTAGACTTGGTGGCCCCCTTAAAAAAGAAAAAGTCTAATCAGAGATTTCTAACTCCTTGGTTCAACACAGAAACTCGTAGCTTAAAACAGAAGACTCGTCAATTAGAAAGAAAATGGTGCTCCACTAATTTAGATGAAATCTATTTAGCTTGGAGAAATCATCTTTTAATTTATAAAAAAATCTCTTAGAAAAGCTAGAACGAGTTATTACTCTGCATTAATAGAAGAGAACAAGAATAATCCCAGGTTTCTTTTCAGCACTGTAGCCAGGTTGACAAAGAGTCAGGACTCTGTCAATCCTAGCATTCCCTTTGAGCTTACTAGTCAGGACTTTATGAACTTTTTCAATAATAAAATTTCATCCATCAGAGATAAAATCAATCAGATTCTTCCCACAGTTAACTTAAATACTGTAACTACTACAACTCCTTCTATTGATGTCTGTCTTGATGAGTTTACTCCAATCGACCTTTGTGAGTTAGACAAAATAGTTTCCTCATTCAAACCTTCAACTTGTCTTTTAGGCCCTATTCCTACCAGGTTATTTAAAGAAGTCTTCCCACTTATTGGTAGCTTTATTCTTCATATAATCAATTCTTCATTAACTTTAGGCCATGTACCGCAGGCTTTTAAAACGGCTGTAATTAAACCCTTACTCAAAAAGCCAACGCTAGATCCAGGAGCTTTAGCTAACTATAGACCAATCTCTAATCTCCCTTTCATTTCAAAAATCTTAGAAAGAGTTGTTGCTACGCAATTATTTGACCACCTGCAGGGAAATGGTTTACTTGAAGAGTTTCAATCTGGGTTTAGAATCCATCATAGTACTGAAACAGCCTTAGCGAAGGTCACTAATGACCTCCTCATTGCATCTGATAATGGACTGGTTTCTGTACTTGTCCTTTTAGACCTTAGTGCAGCTTTTGATACTATCGATCATAATATTCTACTTGATAGATTAGAACACTATGTTGGACTTAATGGAACTTCGTTGCAGTGGTTTAGATCTTATTTATCTGATAGGTTCCAGTTTGTTCATGTAAATAATGAGCTTTCTTTCAACTCAAAGCTTAGTCATGGAGTTCCACAGGGATCTGTGCTAGACCCTACTCTTTTTAGTTTATATATGCTTCCGTTAGGCAACATTATTAGAAAGCACTGTATACATTTTCATTGTTATGCAGATGACACACAATTATACCTGTCAATGAAGCCAGATGATAGTAATCAATTAGCCAAGTTAGAAGCCTGTCTTAAGGAAATCAAAGCTTGGATGACTTGTAATTTCCTGCTATTAAATTCAGATAAGACTGAAGTCATTCTTGTTGGTCCAAAAAACCTTAGAAATTCCTTTCCAAATCAAACTTTTAGTTTGGATGTGGTTACTCTTTCTCTTAATAGCTCTGTGAGGAACCTTGGAATTATTTTTGATCAAGATCTGTCCTTCAATTCACATATTAAATTTGTTTCTAAGACTGCCTTCTATCATTTGCGTAATATTGCCAAGATTAGGAGTATCTTGTCTCAGAGTGATGCTGAGAAACTGATCCACGCTTTTGTTAGCTCGAGATTAGATATTGTAATTCTTTATTATCAGGCTGTCCTGAAACATCTTTAAAAAGTCTTCAGCTGATCCAAAATGCTGCAGCAAGAGTTTTAACAGGTACTAGAAAGAGAGATCATATCTCTCCGGTTCTGGCCTCCCTTCATTGGCTTCCCATAGACTTTAGAATTAAGTTTAAAATCCTTCTTCTTACTTACAAAGCTCTAAACAATCAGGTTCCTTTTTATTTAAAAGATCTGATACTACCGTATTATCCTAACAGAGCACTACGCTCCCAAAATGCAGGATTACTTGTAATACCTAGAATCTCCAAAAGTACAATGGGAGGCAAAGCCTTCAGTTATCAAGCTCCTCTCCTGTGGAACCAGCTGCCAATCTGGATTCGGGAGTCAGACTCGATCTCTGTTTTTAAGAATAGGGCTAAAAACTACCTTTTTGATATAGCCTACAATTAGGGAGGGATCATGTGTTTCTGAACCCTCCCTTAGTTATGCTGCTAATAGGTTTAGTCAGCCGGGGGACCTCCAGTAATGCACTGGGCCTCACTCCTTTCCTCACTCTCAATGAAATGTTTTTTTGCTGGTCATTAACATTTGTTTGTTCTCTCCCATAGATTGAGTCCCCATCGTGCTGTTTGCTCTCTACATGTCTGTTCTTTTCCTCTTCTCTATCCCCTCACCCCCCAGCCAGTCGCAGCAGATGACTGCCCCTCCCTGAGCCTGGTTCTGCTGGAGGTTTCTTCCTGTTAAAAGGGAGTTTTTCCTCTCCACCGTCGCCAAGTGCTTGCTCACAGGGGATCGCCTGATTGCTGGGGTCTTTCTGCAACTGTGGGGGTTCCCCCTATAGTTGATAGTGCTATGAGATGACTGTTGTTGTGAAATGGCGCTATATAAATAAAGTTGAATTGAACTGAATTGAATTGAATCAGTAAAACTGAATTTGACATCTGGCACTCCAGGATTTGAGTCCCTGGCGGCGTAGTATGTTACTGATGGTAGCCTTTGTTACTTTGGTCCCAGCTCTCTGCAGGTCATTCACTAGGTCCCCCCATGTGGTTCTGGGATTTTTGATCACCATTCTCGTGATAATTTTGACCCCACGGGGTGAGATCTTGCGTAGAGCTCCGGATCAAGGGAGATTATCAGTGGTCTTGTATGTCTTCCATTTTCTAATAATTGCTCCCACAGTTGATTTCTTCACACCAAGCTGCTTACCTGTTGCAGATTCAGTCTTCCCAGCCTGGTGCAGGTCTACAATTTTGTTTCTGGTGTCCTTTGACAGCTCTTTGGTCTTGGCCATAGTGGAGTTTGGAGTCTGACTGTTTGAGGTTGTGGACAGGTGTCTTTTATACTGATAACGAGTTCAAACAGGTGCCATTAATACAGGTAATGAGTGGAGGACAGAGGAGCCTCTTAAAGAAGAAGTTACAGGTCTGTGGGAGCCAGAAATCTTGCTTGTTTGTAGGTGACCAAATACTTATTTTACTGAGGAATTTACCAATTAATTCATTAAAAATCCTTCAATGTGATTTTCTGGATTTTTTTTCTCATTTTGTCTCTCATAGTTGAGGTATACCTATGATGAAAATTGGAGACCTCTCTCATCTTTTAAGTGGGAGAACTTGCACAATTGGTGGCTGACTAAATACTTTTTTTACCCCACTGTACATACTTCTGCATATGACGAACAGAGGGAGACAGCAGGATAATACAGACCAGTTTTGTTTTACTCCCGCTGTTTTCCACTAGCTGCTGCTAAGGCAGAAATATGTCACATCGATGTGCAGCTGGTGTACAGACATGCGGAGTAAACATATTTTCTGCCCTACGTTCAGAATAAGTGTTTTCATGCACACCATTTGGATTAACAATTGGCATAACCCACCCCTCTCAATCGGAATTAAATTTTGATCCAAATGAGTGTGATCGGGTTAGAATATTCAGATTGGCGTGGTTACATGAAGCATTTTTATTCCAATCAGGCTTTTAATCCGGTTACTTGTGTCCATGTAAACATAGCCACATGATTTTGTTTGCGCATGATTTTAGGGGTGGTGGTGTAGTGGTGGCCTACTTGGTAGAGCATCCACCCCACGTCCAGGAGGCCTGGGTTCAAACCCCAGCCAGGTCATGACAAATACCATATAAAAGTGGAACTTCCTACCATCTAGCTTGGTGCTCAGCAGTAATAGAATAGAGGAGGGAAATTTGTAGCGGTGCCTTGCATGGCAGCAACCCCCTCTGATTCTAGATGTGATTAACATTGTAGATAAGAGAAACATAATTTTGTTCTACTGTACATGATTGGCTTTATGGATTGAATGACAACAAAGTTGGCTTTATTATGTTGCCAAAACAACAAAATCATGTGGCGGTAACAATTATTTAATATGTCAGTTCAAAAGAATTTGTTTTCAGTGAACAGCCAAATGCATATGTCCTTACTTTTTAAATAGCTACAGGGTGTTGCTTCATTTTAGAAAGCCCAGTCATATAAACTTGCAACCCTGGCAAAGGGTTCTTCAGTCACGTGGTATTAATTCTTTTTAGGGGCATATGGGATTTATGTTGGATTGACTTGGAACATTCAGCACTATAATTCCAAATGTCTGCAAAATAAAGTGGAATTGATGTAAGTCTTGAGGGGGGAAAAAAAACTGTGTGTACGTGTGTCTGAATCAGTGAGTCTCTTTTGTCTTGTACCCACGCTGCAATGCCTCTCCCCCCGCTGTAATCAATCCCTTTAATTACTCTGTCGTTGCTGCAACCGAAGCCTTCATCAGCGCCCAAAACATTGCAATCCTGACAGACTACATGCGAGTAAGAAGAAAAAAAGAGGGGTAAAAGAGGAGAAAAGTAAAAGCAGCTGCTGCAGATGTTCCAGGAACATTTCTAATTTAAAATTGCAGTATGCATATAATGCTCGCAAAGTGTTTCCTCTGGCTTAAAGACCTTGACGTGGTGACAACATATTTTTCCGGGAAGGGGGTGGGGGCAGAAAACACATGACACCATTGTAACTGGAATATGTTAATTTTACACAGTTTATTTATTTATTTATTTATTTATTTTTAATTTTGCACAGTAACAATGCATATGGAACATCCTATTTCAAGTACTGTACAACCAAGGCTTGAATGTTGGAATACTGGGCCAGTTGGGGTCCCGCCCACACATCCTCTTTCTTTTTTTTTCCGTTGACAAAGCGTAGGAAAGGGAAGGGGAAAAAACATTCATAATAGTAATTTACTCATGGCGGGGTGGTTAGCACTGCGGCAGCACAGCAACTCACCCTTGGCCGGGGGATCCTGGGTTCGATCCCAACCCCTGACCAACAGTGATCTGTGTGGAGTTTGGATGTTCTCCCCATGTCTGTGTGGGTTTACTCTGGGATTTCTCCGGTTTCCTCCCATTGGCCAAAAACATGCAAGTTAGGTTAATTGGCATCTAAAATCTGGGGATTCTAAATTGTCCTTAGGTACGACTGTGAGAGTGAATGGCTGTCTGTCTCTCTGTGTTGGCCCTGCGATGGACTGGCAATCTGTCCAGGGTGGACCCTGCCTCTCACCCAAAGATGCTGGGATAGGCTCCAGCTCTCCTGCAACCCAAAAAGGATTAAGTGGAAGAAGATGGATGGATACTTAAATGATATGATCAGAGGTGGGTATAGTAGCCAGAAATTCTAATCATGTAAAAGCAGTGCTTTGAAATTAATAATTAAAAGCAAACAACCAAAAATTTCTAGTTGAGTTAAGGATACAAAGAGCACCCACTTAAATACTTGAGTAATGACTTCAGTATTGAAGGTTTGAGGTTTTTCTTCAAAATTTATAACAATTTTCTTATAGTTTCCTACTTTTCTCTTTAAATCACTCCTATAAAAGCAAGAAATAGATAGATAGATAGATAGATAGATAGATAGATAGATAGATAGATAGATAGATACTTTATTTCAAACAAAAAAGTATAACAAAAACAAAACAAATGACAAATGCAATAAAGTAACAGTATACAGTGTTCGAAAGAAGGAAGAAGGAAGAAGTGAACACTTATTAATTCCATCTCCTCTTTTCCATAAATACACCCATGTGAATTATATACAAATTACCACATTTAAGACCCCAAGTAAACAATTAACTGTATTTTGTACATATCAACATTAACACCCATCCATCCTAACATACACTGATGTCCATACATCAAAACCAGCCTCAAACAACACAGATATACACAGTGCTGTCCCACCCACCATTCCATAGTGTCCCAGAGTGAGCACAGTGAATCGTACATATAAATACTACCCTTCTAACATATATCCTTTCAGCAAATAATGTTTATACCTCTTTTTGAATTGATTTCTGTTTGTACATAGTTTCAGTTCCGGCTCCAGACTGTTCCACAAATCCACCCCACAGACAGATATGCACACACTTTTCTTGATTGTTCGTATCTTGGGTTTTGTAAAGTTTAAGTCTCCTCTCAAATTATGATCATTGTCTCTTTTTTTAAATATTTTTTGTACATTAGTTGGGAGTTGATTATTAATTGCCCTGTACATGACTTGTGCTGTCTTAAATTTAACTAAATCGATGAACTTTATGACATGTGACTTTAAAAAACAACGAATTGGTATGGTCTCTATATCCTACATTATTTATTATCTTTATAGCTCTTTTTTGTAATGTGCATATTGACTGTAGGTTGGTCTTGTAGGTGTTTCCCTAGACTTCTACATAGCAGTTAAGGTAGAAACAGTGAATTGTACAGTAAGACCAATGATTTATAGTCCAAGATGTGTCTTGTCTTCCCAGTATGCCTATACATTTTGCCAACTTGGCCCAGATGTGACTGATGTGAGGTTTCCAGCAGATTTTATTGTCTAGCGTCATCCCCAGAAACTTATTTTCCAGTACTGTTTCTATTCTGGTATCAATCTATCGTTACCATTATTTCATGATTTTTTTTATAATTTCAAAACAACATAATCTTTGTTTTTTTTTTAGATTTAGAGATAATTTATTTTTGTTGAACCACTGCGTTAACTTTTTCATTTCAGTTGTGACCACCTCTAAAACCTGCTGCAAATTCTCACCAGTGCAAAGGATATTTGTGTCATCCGCAAACAAAATAAATTTCAGAATTTTTGATACTTGGCATATGTCATTTATATACAAAATAAAGAGTTTGGGTCCCAAAACTAACCCCTGGGGCACACCACAAGTGATGTCCATGAAGGGTGATTTGTGCTCACTAATTTGTACAAATTGTTGTCTGTTACTTAAACAACTTTCCACCCAACTCAGTCCAACCCCTCTTATCCCATACCTCTCCCAAATCCCAAATCTCTGTGTATGTCTGTCTGTCTGTCTGTCACGCTTCATAGGACATCATAGGACAGCCTATGATCTCTGCCTGAACATCATAGGACGTCCTATGAACTCAGTGTCTTTATGATGTCACATAGACCATGTGTCTTTTGAACTCAGGCATCATAGACCATGTGTCTTTGAACTCAGGCATCAGGACACATAGACAAATAATGAACTTAGGCATCATAGAACACATAGATAAATGTGTCTTTATGATGTCATATAGACCATGTGTCTTTGAACTCAGGCATCATAGGACACATAGACAAATGTGTCTTTATGATGTCACATAGACCATGTGTCTTTGAACTCAGGCATCATAGGAGACCATGTGTCTTTGAACTCAGGCATCATAGACCATGTGTCTTTGAACTCAGGCATCAGGACACATAGACAAATAATGAACTCAGGCATCATAGGACACAGACAAATGTGTCTTTATGATGTCACATAGACAAATGTGTCTTTATGATGTCATATAGACCATGTGTCTTTGAACTCAGGCATCATAGGAGACCATGTGTCTTTGAACTCAGGCATCATAGGACACGTAGACAAATGTGCTTTTATGATGTCGCATAGACCATGTGTCTTTGAACTCAGGCATCAAAGGAGACCATGTGTCTTTGAACTCAGGCATCAGGACACATAGACAAATAATGAACTCAGGCATCATAGGACACATAGACAAATGTGTCTTTATGATGTCACATAGACAAATGTGTCTTTATGATGTCATATAGACCATGTGTCTTTGAACTCAGGCATCATAGGACACAGACAAATGTGTCTTTATGACGTCACATAGACCATGTGTCTTTGAACTACTAAGGCATCAGGACACATAGACAAATAATGAACTCAGGCATCATAGGACACATAGACAAATGTGTCTTTATGATGTCACATAGACAAATGTGTCTTTATGATGTCATGTAGACCATGTGTTTTTGAACTCAGGCATCATAGGACACATAGACAAATGTGTCTTTATGATGTCATATAGACACATGCACGTAGTACACCAAAGAAGGATGCACGTAGTTCCCCCAGTGAAGAGGACTTAGACATATGGGACAACAGCATAACGGATGAAGACATCCTGCAGATTGAAGAGGGCTGTGAGAAAAAAGAGGGCTTTTGGTTCTGTTCAACCAAAGTGTCCAAGCATATTGAAAAGGAGGAGGCACAGGACACACAATAAGGCAAAGGGTGAAAACGAGGATCACAATGAAGGGGAATATCACTGTCTGTGTCACATGCACACACTGTGTTCCTATGATTTCACATGACCATATACGGAGTTCTGAACAACTCCTATGATGCCATAAAGACATCATAGGCACATTGTGAGGTCAGAACACTTTCTACGGGCATGCAGAACTGCTTGCTTACAATTGCTTTCTATGGGCATGCAGAAAGACTTGCTTAACCATGTCAAAGATCAAAGGCAGGCATCACCATGGTTACTGTTGCCATGGTAGCAGTAACTTTCTATGGGCATGCAGAAATGCTTGCTTACATTTGGTTTCTACAGGCATGCACGGGTAAGCACTAGTTTATCTAATCTACAACCATTTTCCTCAAATTTGTAGTTTCCTCTTGTAAAATTATGACTTTTTCTTGTATATTGAGACTATTATAAATTCGTGTATTATTTTATGGCTATGTTTTTATCTTTTTTTAATCCAATTGAATCCAACTTTATAAAGCACTTTAAAAACGACAACAGCAGACACAAAGCGCTGTACATTAAAGATAAATAAAATATAAAAGCATAAAACATAAAAACAATAAAATAAAGCTAAAGTATAAAACAGCACAAACAAAACAGTAGTCATACAATGGAGACAATAAAAATATGTAAAATCAATGTCTGAAACTGGGTCAAAAGCCAGAGAATAAGATAAGATAAGATAAGCCTTTATTAGTCCCACAATGGGAAAATTCCAGGATTGCAACAGCACAGGGATAGCAAGAGCAATAATTAAGAAGATACAGAAGATACAAATAAGAGCAGTGGATATACAAACATACACATCAATATATAAATATATATACAAAGTGCGGAGCATTGTAGTGAGATGGAATAAACAGCATAACCGTCTACTTAGTTATCCTACATAGTATGAATATGTACCCATACATATTGTCACCCTCCGTAGCGACCGATACTGTCCTAGTTGTATACTGGAGGGGACCATTGTGTAAGTCTATTGCGTCTTTTGCATTCAATACTTAGGTCGTCACGTTTTTTTTTTTGCTATCTCTGCGAGCAGCCCTGCTTAGGTTATACAGTCTGACTGCCATAGGTAGGAAGGACCTGCAAAACCTCTCGGTTGCACACCTAAGATGATGTAGTCTGCAGCTAAATGAACTCCTCAGTGCGTTCAGTATGTCCTGCATAGGGTGGGACTCGGACTCCAGCAGAGATGACAGTTTAGCCACCATCCTTCTCTCTCCTATCTCCTCCACTGGGTCAGGGCGCTGCCGCAGGACAGAGCTAGCTTTCTTGATCAGTTTTTAAAAACGGGTTTTAGGATCAGTTTTAAAACTGGACAGTGAAGAGGCCTGTCTGATGGACAAAGTCAGATTATTATAAAATTACTTAAAAAAAAATACTTTTGAAACACAATGTAGTAAAAAAAAAAATTTCCTCATACAATTTAAACGTTTGACCATAATTTTTTAGATCCAGAACAGATCAATAATTTTAACTCTGATTTCAAAGAAATATAGTTATTAATGTTATATTTAAAGAAATAAATTAACTATAATGGCCAAAGATGTAGCTATTTCTGTTATAATATTTCTATATACACTACCGTTCAAAAGTTTGGGGTCACCCAGACAATTATTTTGTGTTTTCCATGAAAAGTCACACTTATTTACCACCATGAGTTGTAAAATGAATAGAAAATATAGTCAAGACATTGACAAGGTTAGAAATAATGATTTGTATTTGAAATAATATTTTTTTCCTTCAAACTTTGCTTTTGTCAAAGAATCCTCCATTTGCAGCAATTACGGCATTGCAGACCTAACATGATTGCACAAGGGTTTTCTAATCATCCATTAGCCTTCTGACGCAATGAGCAAACACACTGTACCATTAGAACACTGGAGTGATAGTTGCTGGAAATGGGCCTCTATACACCTATCTAGATATTGCACCAAAAACCAGACATTTGCAGCTAGAATAGTCATTTACCACATTAGCAATGTATAGAGCGTATTTCTGATTAGTTTAAAGTTATCTTCATTGAAAAAAAGTGCTTTTCTTTCAAAAATAAGGAAATTTCTAAGTGACCCCAAACTTTTGAACGGTAGTGTATGTATAGTTTTTTAGAACTCTCACCACCCAGACAGCAGGAAAAGCCTCCCTTATTTTGAAATCCAAATGGTGGTACGTTTAGTTTGTCTGAAGGCTGCTGACGGATTAAAGTCACTGACTTCATGAATTTCGGTCATCTTAGCTTGTCATGTACAAAATAATGAACATACTGTATATTGGGCCACTCGGTGGAACAGTGGTTAGTACTGTGGCAGCACAGTAAGAAGGTCACAGGATAGATCCCACTTCCTGACCATCAGTGACCCTTCTGTGTGGAGTTTGCATGTTCTTCCCGTGTCTTCGTGGGTTTACCCCAGTTCAGGTTCAGGTTCAGGTTACTTTATTTGTACCCGTAGGTAGATTTGTTTTGCAGTCTGGTGACATCCATATTTACAAGCCACAAATTACATTCAACATAGACACAAACACAGGCACACATGAAATTGACTATAGACATGATAAAAATACTCAAGGCTCCATCAATCAGGGTATAAAAAAGCAAAGAGATGGGAGAAAAACCAGAGGTAAGAGAGAAGAGTCATATTAAAAGTTAAAAACTAGTCAAAAGGGTTAAAAACTCAAAGGTCTAAAACCCAATAAAATATTTAGAACCCAAGTAACATCCTACAAAAATAAGTAACTATAAAATGGAGTTAATAAATAGGTACCTAAATTATGTGCAATATATTGTTACAGCTTGTTCAACTCTTTGACAGCAGCAGGAACAAAGCTGTTTTTGTAGTGCTGGGTTTTACTTTTTGGGACAGCAAACCTCCGTCTTGAGGGAAGAAGCTGAAAGTTGCAGTGCAAAGGGTGGGAGTCATCATTTAAAATGGGGGTAGCCATTCTCCGTACTTGTCTGGTGTACAGGGATGTCAGGCTCAGCTGTGACTCACCAAGCAAACGACTGGACCATCTAACTACCTGATCCAAGGATTTCCTCTGTTTCAGTTTTATCTGACCAAACCATGACACTAAAGAAAAGGATAAAACAGATTCAATAAAAGCCCGATAAAACATTGTCATTATGGTTCGGTCAATTTGGAAGCGTGCAAGTTTTCTCAAGCAATGCAAATGTTGCTGACCCTTTTTGCACACCCTTTCACAGTTCTCTTCAAAGTTTAAATTACTATCAATAATCGTCCCAAGATATTTGTAGGATTGTACACATTCGGTGGTCTGGCCTTTTAGTACGGTGACTTTGTGCCTGGGAGTTTTCCTCCTAAAGTCAATAATCATGTCTTTAGTTTTTGTCGTATTCGGCTGCAGGTAGGAATGCTCATACCAGTGAACAAAATCATCAACTACTGGGCCGTGGCCACTCTCACCATCCTGGAGGAGACTGACAATAACTGAATCATCAGCATACTTTATAATGTGTCTGTTGTCATGTCTGCTCTGACACATGTTTGTGTACAGGATGAAGACTAGTGGTGACAACACACACCCCGGGTACTCCGGTTTCCTCCCACAGGCCAAAAACATGCAAGTTAGGTTAATTGGAGACTCTAAAGTGGCCCTAGGTGTGAATGTGTGGGTGAATGGTGAAGGGATTGGTACCGCACCATGGCTGCCTCATCCATCCAGGTGGATGCCCTGAATTTCCCTCTGGGATTAATAAAGTATACAAAATTAAAAAAAAAAAAATACATTAGTTAATATTGTAGTGGCTGGTGAAGTACAGTAAATCCTCAGCAATTCATCAGTCACCCTTGCCTTTCCCTGTAATGAAGGCTAACCACACCTGTTAGCTAAGCGACTCTTTGTTATTGTTCCCGTTACCAGAGGGTTAAAACCACTGCACTGCTACTAGTACCTGTGCAAGGACACAGCAACAACACAATGTTATCCAATGCCTCCTTGAGTCCTATGATACATATAATGTTTCCAGATCTCCCTATCCAGCATGGCAGTCCTAAGTTCTTGGGTGTCATGTAGGGCTCTGTCTCTAAGCTGTGTTGTTATGTCATTGGCCTCTTATCCACCTTCCTTTTATTACCCTTTGTCGGTTCCCAAAGTATAAGTGGGTTGGCTGCCATATCATCATGTCTTGCACAATGTCCAGCCAGCTTCAGCCTCCTTTCTTGGATATTGGTGGACACCCTAGATAGGTCAGCATAAAACCACCATAAGTGCCTCCACTGCTTACTTACCTCTTCTGATTTTTTTTTCCATGTTTAAAGTACTTCAATAAGCTCATGCTTCTCTTGGACAGCAATGCTAGAGAGACACTCTGCAGATGACAGTCACACGCATTGTTTCTGTGCGTGCTTGCGGAGCATCATTCTTTCATATTTTTTTTTCTTAAATGAATATATGAAGAGTTCTTTTGCAACAACAGATAAGTCCCGATGTGTTCAAAATGAGAGAAAAAAAACAAAAACATATGAGTATCTCAAACATAATAAAGCAAAAAAATCAAACATCAACTCATTGTTACTTTTTGGCAATTTATTAGTACTTGTTTTTTTCAAAAACAGATAAGTCCACAAGCCGTTCTTTTGCAAAAACAGACAAGTCCCGAAACCCATGCTATTTTGTCTGGAACATACTTGAATGTCTATAAGCATCAATGTAGTATGATTGACACACTGATTTAGGCATAAAATGGCATAGTATATCTATAATAAAGCTATAATTCAAGATTCAAAGATTTTATTATCAATGCTACTCTACATACATACAGGACATACAGGAGAATTGAAATGGCGTTTCTCTCTCTCTTCATTGGTGGGCACAGCATAAAAAGAAAAGGAATAAGGCTGGAAAAAAAAGAAACTCCTTCCCCATTTAGTGCAGTATATAGTGAATGTGCAGCCAACGGAGCAGTGAGAGAAGAGCTTCACATCACAACATAAACTACCTTAAGGAATTTAGATTTAATAATTCAGCAAAAATGATTTGATTTAATACATGTTTACTACAAATTACATGCAGGTATTCATTTCTTTACCACCGTTAGTCTGTTACATTTTACTGTCTCACGTGATGACGTCATTAACCATGCCGCGAAAACAAGCCCAGTATTGTCCGAAAGCGGTTAATTTTATTGTTATATTGAATTCACCGTATAGTCCACTATATCTAAATTCACTATATAGTGAGTGGGGCGGTGGGGGTGGGGGGTGAGTGAACATTTCGAACACAGCTGGGAAAATCAGAGCGAGCAGACCAGGAAGGCAGCCAAGATGAGTCACGTGACCCAAATACCAAGCGTTGATTTGCCCTGTGGAGTTATCTGCTTTTGTGAAAAAAAAAACAAAAAACAAACGCTCCCACCGTTTATCAGCTTTTGAAAAAAAAAAAACAAAAACATGAATTTGTAGTGTCTATGACATAGGACATATCGGCTTTTGAGAAGAAACAATTTGAACTTCTTTAAGTAGGTAATGTTAACAGTTTGATGTAAAGAGTGAAATTTTCATTGAAGTGGCATTTATCGGTTTTTGCAAACAAACTTTTCATATCCTTGGCATGGTGGCATAATTTCAAGGGTGCGGCAAGGAAATGTTACCAGAGGAAACCCTGCCTACATACAATTTGCATGTTTGGCGTAAGGGTCTATGGCAGGTTTGCAGGAGTTATAACTTTGACAATAACCTCATAAAGGTCATCCAAGCACTTTATACAGGTTCAAGCAGTGCGGTTCTAATAAACAATCAAATCAGAGAACCTTTTAACACCTGTCAGTGTCCGTCAAGGCTGCCTCCTCTCCCCTGTCCTGTTCAACATCTTCCTGGAAAACATAATGCAAGAAGCACTACAAGACTTCCATACCTCCATAACCATTAGAGGAAGACCCATCTCCAGCCTCCACTTTGCCAATGATAGTGACCTGATGGGAAATCCAGGAACTCACCACCAGACTGGAGAAAGTAGCTATAGCAGGGGTCTCCAACCCTGGGCTCCTGGAATTCTTCTGGTTTCTGTGGGAAATTTTCTAATTTCACTTCTTAATTGGTCCAGACATTTGTAAGTAATTTGCTGTTGTTGTGCATGGGTGCAAGGGTGCCTACAGAACACATGCATGACAATGACAAATTATTTGCAAATCTTTGGACAAAAGATTTGAAGCTGATTTTGAAGCTTCAGCTTCATTTTGAAGCTGCAGCTTCCAAATCCTCCTTCTCACAGCAGAAGATCAATAGTGATGGAGATCCCTGACTGCCCAACCAC
Organism: Pholidichthys leucotaenia; assembly: GCA_020510985.1. Taxonomy (NCBI): domain Eukaryota; kingdom Metazoa; phylum Chordata; class Actinopteri; order Cichliformes; family Pholidichthyidae; genus Pholidichthys; species Pholidichthys leucotaenia. The sequence continues at coordinate 154,297,411 of CM035839.1, read as the reverse complement.
CCAGCATGACACCCCTATGGCCCACAGGCCATGGGATGAATGAATGAATGAATGAATGAATGAACATTTGTATATTATATTGTAATGAGTGCATCTGCAAATATCATCAAAGTACAGTACATAAAATGTATATACAAATTAGTTAAATGCTAAAACTTTCCTTGTATTCTTAAGTTTGGAGCATGTGCCTGAATATATCCACTAGACTGTTGATTATGTAAAATGAGAAAAAAAATATAAATCTGTCAATGATCTGAACACAAACTAAGAACTGGTTCAGAGATCTGGTAGATATTTAAGTAGTGGTACCTCTACTTACGAAATTAATTCGTTCCGGAAGAATTCTCGTAATGTGAAAATTCCGTAAGTAGAGGCGCGTTTTACATGTAAATGCCGTAATCCATTCCAAGCCCCCCAAAATTCGGGCATAAATTTTTTATAAATCGTAAAAACGCATCAAAACATGTAACAAATACATGTTACAATTAGATTACTGCACAATAAACATAAAATGAGAGTTTAAAATGAGAGAAAGAATAATAAAAGCGAAAGAATAATAAAAATTATGTTCATTTACCTTTTAACTGCGATCGTCGGCGTCGGCGTCACCTTTTGCCTCCTTTGGTTCATGTTCTGTCTCATCAGTGGTTTTTGCCTGACGTTTTGTGAAGAAACGATCCAAGGACGTTTGTTTTTGTCGGCTTGTAACGATCCTTCGAAAATGTGCAAGGCAAACATCATCATAGTGAGCGATAGCCCGACTAGTGAACACTTTTTCCGGGTGATTCGTGGCCAATGGGATACCAGGAAGATGCTAGGCGATAGCCAATGGCAGAGCAGCTACAGGTATGTTTACGTTTCGGTAAACTACGGGAGCTGCGAGGAGCGCATACTTTTTTTGCCTTTCGTATCCTGAAATTTCGTTCGTAACAAGAGGCAATATTTTCCCGTTGAGGCGTGTCGTAACCTGAAAATTCCGTATGTAGAGACGTTCGTAAGTAGAGGTACCACTTACTTCAAAAAAAATTTGCAGGGAAAAAATAGACTGTAAAATTTAAAATGTGTCTCCTGACTCCATTTCCTAGCAGGTTATTTGTTAAACCAATTCACACAAAATCGGCATTTAATTGCAGCATGATTCAAACACTATTACACAAATACTTTGACTATGGTTTGTTAAGACTAAATATAAAAACAAACAGCTATGCTATGAATATACCATTATATTTTACGGGGGTAAACGTTATAATATAAGTAGCTTACAGCTGGGCCAGCTGCTGCATTTTGTGTTTGCTTCATATTGATCAGTTAACAAGTGTTAAAACATTGATACACTTCTAATAAGTATATAGTCATACAGCTACACAAGCAATATTGTTTTATTTCAAATGTCGAGTGTTTCAATTTTCTTACTTCCATATATAGTGGGGCAAAAAAACTATTCAGTCAGGCACCAATTGTGCAAGTTCTCCCACTTAAAAGATGAGAGAGGTCTCTAATTTTCATCATAGGTATACCTCAACTATGAGAGACAAAATGAGGGGAAAAAAATCCAGAAAATTACATTGTCTGATTTTTAAAAAATTTATTTGCAAATTATGGTGGAAAATAAGTATTTGGTCAATAACAAAAGTTCATCTCAGTACTTTGTTATATACCCTTTGTTGGCAATGACAGAGGTCAAACGTTTTCTGTAAGTCTTCACAAGGTTTTTACACACTGTTGCTGGTATTTTGGCCCATTCCTCCATGCAGATCTCCTCTAGAGCAGTGATGTTTTGGGGCTGTCGCTGGGCAACACAGACTTTCAACTCCCTCCAAAGATTTTCTATGGGGTTGAGATCTGGAGACTGGCTAGGCCACTCCAGGACCTTGAAATGCTTCTTACGAAGCCACTCCTTCGTTGCCCGGGCGGTGTGTTTGGGATCATTGTCATGCTGAAAGACCCAGCCACGTTTCATCTTCAATGCCCTTGCTGATGGAAGGAGGGTTTCACTCAAAATCTCACGATACATGGCCCCATTCATCCTTTCCTTTACACGGATCAGTCGTCCTGGTCCCTTTGCAGAAAACAGCCCCAAAGCATGATGTTTCCACCCCCATGCTTCACAGTAGGTAGGGTGTTCTTTGGATGCAACTCAGCATTCTTTCTCCTCCAAACACGACAAGTTGAGTTTTTACCAAAAAGTTCTATTTTGGTTTCATCTGACCATATGACATTCTCCTAGTCCTCTTCTAGATCATCCAAATGCTCTCTAGCAAACTTCAGAAGGGCCTGGACATGTACTGGCTTAAGCAGGGGGACACGTCTGGCACTCCAGGATTTGAGTCCCTGGTGGCGTAGTGTGTTACCGATGGTAGCCTTTGTTACTTTGGTCCCAGCTCTCTGCAGGTCATTCACTAGGTCCCCCCGTGTGGTTCTGGGATTTTTGCTCACCGTTCTCATGATCATTTTGACCCCACGGGGTGAGATCTTGCGTGGAGCCCTAGACTGAGGGAGATTATCAGTGATCTTGTATGTCTTCCATTTTCTAATAATTGCTCCCACAGTTGATTTCTTCACACCAAGCTGCTTACCTATTGCAGATTCAGTCTTCCCAGCCTGGTGCAGGTCTACAATTTTGTTTCTGGTGTCCTTTGACAGCTCTTTGGTCTTGGCCATAGTGGAGTTTGGAGTCTGACTGTTTGAGGTTGTAGACAGGTGTCTTTTATACTGATAACGAGTTCAAACAGGTGCCATTAATACAGGTAACGAGTGGAGGACAGAGGAGCCTCTTAAAGAAGAAGTTACAGGTCTGTGAGAGCCAGAAATCTTGCTTGTTTGTAGGTGACCAAATACTTATTTTCCACCATAATTTGCAAATAAATTCTTTAAAAATCCTTCAATGTGATTTTCTGGATTTTTTTTTCCCCATTTTGTCTCTCATAGTTGAGGTATACCTATGATGAAAATTGGAGACCTCTCTCATCTTTTAAGTGGGAGAACTTGCAGAATTGGTGGCTGACTAAATACTTTTTTGCCCCACCGTATGTTTCTTTTATAGAAACCAAAAAGTAAATATATTTATATTTTACTGAGAGTCAAGGATCCATCATTTTGGCCATCTGCTGGTTCAGTTTAGCAATCTGAGACGGATTCACGTTCTTGAACATCCCAACCTTTAAAGAGTCCCTTGATGCCTCCCATCTTCTTCATATACATACAGTATATAGTTAGTTAATCCCTTCCACAGCTTGTGGGACACCATGTGGTGTATGGGGTGGCTCCTATCTCCATTTCACTGACCCTAGGCCACACAGCTACTGTGAGTAGTGAAAGCTACAGTGGGGGAGAGGGGTCAGTCCTCGGGTAGCTCTGTGCGTTAACTTTCCTTTCCCCATTCTATTATGCTGAGCACCAAGCTAGAAGGTGGAAAGTACCATTTTTTATATGGTCTTTGGTATGACCCGGCCGAAATATGAACTCACAACCTCCCAGTTGTGGGGCAAATGGTCTAACAACTAGTCCAGGGGTTCCCAAACTTTTAAGCCCACGACCCCCGAAATAACAGTGACAGAGACTGGCGACCCCCACTATCCCCAGAGGTAACTGATATATAAGAAAATGTGCGCACAGTTTGATATATCTGTGGATTCATCTAACTGCAAGCATATTTCTCTTTCTTCACTCTACCAGTTAGCTGACACCTTATGTCCGGGGCCATGTCCGTGACGCACCGGGATATGGTCCCGTCAGACAGCGGCACTGCTTCCAGCTCCCGTGCCTGTTTATCCCCATGCATTGTCCGACTCATAGCGATAGCAGCAGGTTTTATTAGGATTTCTCTGATTGTATGTGGTGTTTTTGCATGTGCAATTAAATATGCCACCTTTGAGCTTTGGTAGTGGCTGTTTGATTAATTATGACTTTCTTTTGGCCTTTCAATTCTCTCTCATTTTAGTGGAAAAAAATCCGCTGGTTTAGCAGCAAGAGATGGGTGCTTAGTTTTCAAGTTTCTGAGCATTTTTATGGGCTTTTAACTCTCATGTGCAAGCACCTCGGTGCACATTACACATTGGGAATGTTGTACTTCACTGATAACGATGCATGAATCCATAATGAATATATTCCTCTCAATACTTGCGACACTTGGAGGAAGGCTGGTCCGACTGACTATGGAGCCTTGTACGGTGCTGTCCTCCTCCCCCCGTGCCAGAAGTCGACGGGCTTTCTGACAGCATTTCTCTGCTCTCCTCTTCTGCTGTCTCCGCTGGCCTCTTTGTGTTGTCTTTGGTTGGTATTAACCATAGTTTCATTTTTAAAAATGCTGTCTTAGGCTTTAAGCGTAGTGTGTTGATTTGAGCTGTTCAGACGAAATCTACTGGTGCACACTGACCTGTGTGTGACCTGTGATGTTTACTGTGGAACAGTTAAAGTGACATGTCACCTGCGTAATCACCTCCAGAGGATTCTGAAAATCACCCCACCCCCACCCCGCCCGTGTCTCAGGAGCCCCCTGGGGGGTGTAGACCCCCACTTTGGGAACCTCTGAACTAGGCCACCACTCCAATCTTATACAGCCATGGACAAAATTGTTGGTACCCCTCTGTTAATGAAAAAAAAAGAAAAACCACAATGGTCACAGAAATAACTTGAATCTGACAAAAGTGGTAATAAATAAAAATTCTATGAAAATTAGCCAATGAAAATCAGACAATGCTTTTGAATTGTGGTTCAACAGAATTACTTTAAAAAACAAACTCATGAAACAGGCCTGGACAAAAATGATGGTACCCCTAGAAAAGATTGAAAATAATGTGACCATAGGGACATGTTCAACCAAGATGTGTCCTCTAATTGACATCACAGGTGTCTACAAACTTGTAATCAGTCAGTCGGCCTATTTAAAGGGTGACAAGTAGTCGCTGTGCTGTTTGGTGACATGGTGTGTACCACACAAAACATGGACCAGAGGAAGCAAAGGAGAGAGTGGTCTCAGGAGATTAGAAAGAAAATTATAGACAAGCATGTTAAAGGTAGAAGCTATAAGACCATCTCCAAGCAGCTTGATGTTCCTGTGACTGCAGTTGCACATATTATTCAGAAATTTAAGATCCACGGGAGTGTAGCCAACCTCCCTGGACGTGGCCGCAGAAGGAGACGGATAATACGAATGGTAACAAAAGAGCCCAGAACAACCTCTAAACACATTCATGGTGAACTCCAAGGTCAAGGTACATCAGTATCAGATCGAACCATCCGTCGTTGTTTGAGCCAAAGTGGACTTTGTGGGAGATGACCAAGGAGGACACCACTGTTGAAAACAAATCATAAAAAAGTCAGACTGGAATTTGCCATACTGCATGTTGACAAGCCATAAAGCTTCTGGGAGAATGTCCTATGGACAGACGAGACAAAACTGGAACTTTTTGGCAAGATACATCAGCTCTGTGTTCACAGACGCAAAAATGAAGCATACCAAGAAAAGAACACTGTCCCTACTGTGAAACATAGAGGAGGTTCTGTTATGTTCTGGGGCTGCTTTGCTGCATCTGGCACAGGGTGTCTTGAATCTGTACAGGGTACAATGAAATCTCAAGACTATCAAGGTATTCTAGAGAGAAATGTGCTGCCCAGTGTCAGACAGCTTGGTCTCAGTCGCAGGTCATGGGTCTTGCAACAGGATAATGACCCAAAACACCACAGCTTAAAACACCCAAGAATGGCTAAGAGCGAAACATTGGGCTATTCTAAAGTGGCCTTCTATGAGCCCTGATCTAAATCCTATTGAACATCTGTGGAAGGAGCTGAAACATGCCGTCTGGAGAAGGCACCCTTCAAACCTGAGACAACTATAGCAGTTTGCTCATGAGGAGTGGGCCAAAATACCTGCTGAGAGGTGCAGAAGTCTCATTGACAGTTACAGAAATTGTTTGATTGCAGTGATTGCCTCAAAAGGTTGTGCAACAAAATATTAAGTTAAGGGTACCATCATTTTTGTCCAGGCCTGTTTCATGAGTTTGTTTTTTGAAATAATTCTGTTGAACCACAGTTCAAAAGCATTGTCTGATTTTCATTGGTTAATTTTCATAGAATTTTTATTTATTATCACTTTTGTCAGATTCAAGTTATTTCTGTGACCATTGTGTTTTTTCTTTCATTAACAGCGGGGTACCAACAATTTCGTCCATGTGTGTATATCTGTATGTGTGTGTGTGTGTGTGTATATATATATATATATATATATATATATATATACACTACCGTTCAAAAGTTTGGGGTCACTTAGAAATTTCCTTATTTTTGAAAGAAAAGCACTTTTTTTCAATGAAGATAACTTTAAACTAATCAGAAATACACTCTATACATTGCTAATGTGGTAAATGACTATTCTAGCTGCAAATGTCTGGTTTTTGGTGTAATATCTACATAGGTGTATAGAGGCCCATTTCCAGCAACTATCACTCCAGTGTTCTAATGGTACAATGTGTTTGCTCATTGCGTCAGAAGGCTAATGGATGATTAGAAAACCCTTGTGCAATCATGTTAGGTCTGCAATGCTGTAATTGCTGCAAATGGAGGATTCTTTGACGAAAGCAAAGTTTGAAGGAAAAAATTATTATTTCATATACAAATCATTATTTCTAACCTTGTCAATGTCTTGACTATATTTTATATTCATTTTACAACTCATAGTGGTAAATAAGTGTGACTTTTCATGGAAAACACAAAATAATTGTCTGGGTGACCCCAAACTTTTGAACGGTAGTGTATATATATATGTGTGTGTGTGTGTGTGTGTGTGTGTGTGTGTGTGTGTGTGTGTGTGTGTGTGTGTGTGTGTGTGTGTGTGAGGAAAATAAGTATTGAACCCATCAACATTTTTCTCATTAAACATATTTCTGATGTTGCCACTGACCTGAGATTTTCACCAGATATCAGTAACAACCCTAGTAATCCATACATAGAAAGAAATCAAGGCAACAGCGTTCACAAAACAAGTTATATTTAATAAAGTGGAATGACACAGGGAATAAGTATTGAATACGCTTGGTGAAATCCATTTAATATTTAGTAGAAAAGCCTTTGGTTGGTAATAACATCTTTCAAGTGCCTCCTGTATGGAGAAACTAGGTGCAGGCATTACTCGGGAATGATTTTAGCCCATTCTTCCACACAAACTGTCTTCAATTCTTGAGGGTTCAATGGGTGTCTTCTACAAACACTGATCGTCTGTTCTTTCCATAGATTTTCCATTGGATTCAGGTCAGGTGACTGACTCAGCCATTCTAACAGCTTTATTTTCCTTCTCTGGAGCCAGTTGAGAGTTTCCTTGGCTGTATGTTTGGGATCATTGTCTTGCTGAAATGTCTACCCTCGTTTCATCTTCAGCATCTTGGCAGATGGCAACAGGTTCTCATCAAACATCTCTGTATTTTTGTCAATTCATTTTTCCTTCAATTGAAGTCTGCCTGTACCATGTGCAGAAAAACACCCCCACATCATGATGGGATGTGCAGCGTCATTTCTCCTCCAAACATGCTGTGTGTTGTGGCATCCAAAAAGCTCAATTTTGGTCTCATCTGACAAGACTATAATCTCCCAGTATTTTACTGGCTTGTTCAAATGTTGTGCAGCAAACTTTAAACAAGCTTCAACATGATTTTTCTTCAGCAACGGAGTCTTGCGAGGCGAGTTGGCATAGAGCCCAGTGGGTCAAGTGCATTACTCATTGTTTTCTTTGAAACAGCAGTACCTGCTAACTCCAGGTCTTTATGGAGCTCTCCATGAGTGGTCTTTGGCTCTTGGTTTACTCTTCTGATAATACTTTTGACTCCTGTCAGAAATCTTGCGAGGGGCTCCTGGCCGTGGCTGGTTTATGGTAAACTGATGTTCTTTCCACTTCTGAATGATGGCTCCAACAGTGCTCACTGGAACATTCAGCAGTTTAGAAAAGCACCTGTAAGCAATGTCATCATTATGTTTTGCAACAATAAGGTTGCAAAGGTCTAGAGAGAGTTTTTTGCTTCTACCCATCATGAGTTCTTTGTGGTGTGACAATCTGATATTCACAGACCTGTTTAAAGGCTATCAGTCAGGACTTAACCAGCTGAAATAAATTTTGCACTGATGGGGGATGGGATGGCTTCCTAAATTCTGAAGGATTTCAGTTGGTTTCTTGGCTTTCTATGCCTTTTTGCACCTCTTTTTCTCTGTGTGTTCAATACTTATTCCCTGTGTCATTCCACTTTATTAAATATAATTTTCTTTGTGAACACAGCTGCCTTGATTTCTTTGTGTATATATGTATATATAGATTACTTGGGGTGTTACTGGTATCTGGTGAAAATCTCAGGTCAATGGCTCCATCAGAAATATGTTTAATGAGAAAAATGTTGACATGTTCAATACTTATTTTCCCCACTATATATATATATATATATATATATATATATATATATATCGTGCTGCTTGTCTCACATTTACAGTGTTTTGAGGCAGGACGCCGCAGTTTTCTAAACTCTAGTTAACTTGCTGAGACTGCAGTACTTGGCTTTCCTCTAGGCGCTGTTCAGAGGCTGCCTCCAGGGCGTTGCCTTGCTTTTCATCACTCTCAACCTTTAGAACATGCCCACAGGAGGTGACAATGCTATTGCTGTGAAACTGGTGTTGTTGTAGTTGTTCACCTCTGCTGCACTTTGTTCTTTTGTCCTGGCATCGTGTTGTTGATATGGTCTAATGAGATCACTCGGAAATACCACGGAAAAGCACAGAGAGACAAATTTGGAGCTGTGTTTGATTGCAGTGCAGAAGAAGGAAAGTACACCACAACAGCCACAACTACACAAACTAAACAGTCTGAGTGATTGTCGCTGTTAACTGTATTCCAAACAATTATAAAGCCAAGTAATCATTGTAATTAAGCATGCAAAATACAGCTCCATGTGCCCCCATGAACACATGTAATCAGAACAAAACACAATTTATTTTATAGTTAATAAAAGAAAAGAAAAAAAACAAAAAAGATCATTACAAAACATCTTCAATAATAAAATACTTATATTTGTTTGAAAAGGAGTAGGATCCTAATGTCTGTCTAGTCCCATCCCTTTATTCTCACTACCTTAAATGAAAATCATTTTCTATTTGAAATCAAACAAGAAAAGAAAGAAAGCCTTATCTCATCATTAACTTATGTGCAGTAATACCTGTAAACCACACTACTCTAACCCTAGTGATCCCCACTTTCTATTTCGTTTATCCTGTACTGTGAAATACTGTCACTCAGGGAGAAAAAAGTTATTAAACACCAATAGACAGACCAAACTCATCTGTAATGTAGCAGCTGTTGTTACATACTGTATTTTTTTGTATTATTTGAGTTTTTGAGTGAATAATTTAATTTTCAGTTTTGTCAGTTTAAAGTACCATGATTAAAGGCAGCATAGATACCTTTACCTAGTCCAAATGCCTGGTGGTGTGTATTCATTTCTATTTTCTCCATCACCCAGTAATGATGATTAACACCCAACAAAACTAGAAACCGTAGTGTTGTGAGGAAGGAATACATTTTACTTTTCTGCTTTGCCTACATCTGATAAAGGTGGAGGGGGTTGTTTTGTTTTTACTGACAATCATCATCATAGTTCCTGCTTCCTCTGTTTCAGCAAATAGTCTGTTGTTGATTTCCACATAGCAAAATTGGCTTGAACCCATCCTTTTATCTGTCCCACATAAAGCGTGAAATGGTGGCAATAGGGTGGTCCTATCCTGTTTGCTGGATCTGAGCCACTATCAAAATGGAGCCAAATGTGCCATATCTTTGCTAAAGGTGCCACACATTTGTTTTGAGATATCTGCGCCAAATTTGATGCTTTATGTGTTGATTTTTTTTTTGAGGCTCATATCTGTTTTGCCTGGGACACCAGAGCCATATCAATGTGTGTCCTTCATCTTGATGCTGCCTCCTCACAGGTGGCATCTGCAGTTGTAAAAGATGGTATAAGCTACTGTTGACAGGGTGGAGACATGGCTAGTGACCATGTCCACTGTGCCTTCTGTTGTTGTACATTCACCACTTTCACTGTCATTATTATTATTGGTACACAAATACTTTGCAAGCAGTTTCATGAAATGGTCAGTCAGAAAGCAACTCATACCAGCTTGGACGTCGCCCGGGTTAACAAAATCAGTAGTTCCTGGCAGCGGAAGGCGAAGGACAGAGCTGCGTGGAGGAATCTGATCAGACCTGAATGAAACAGTCATTGTTGCCCCCGACAGACTGCTATGATGATGATGATGATGATGATGATGATGATTAATATTATCATCCTTGTTTGAGTGTCCCTGTTGTTGGTAATATTTTCTGGTCCATCCTAGTTTATCCTCCCCCTTTTATTCCTTTAACCCCTTGCACTCTGGTCAATTTCCCTAACGACGCCAAAAAATAACGTACCCAAAGTAAATCAAAAGCTGTTCTTCAACCCATTGCAGCATCTTCATGGGGTTGGTCTCATTTAAAAGAAAACACTTTGAATTTTTTGGCAAAACAGTCATAATCTCTCTAAGTGCTCCTGCCACTGAGTAACAGTCATCTAAACATACTGAACTTGAAGAAAATAAATTTGGCCTGGGTGTTTTTTTGGATACAAATACTTGCAAATAACACACAGCTGTCAGATCCGGGCTGGAAAATGCAACAGAAATGTAGAACCAAGTGTTATCCAGCTGAGGTCAAAATTTTGTAACAATACCACAAAAAATGAATATATTACACAGCTTTTTTTTTTAGGTTGTTCCCAGGTGTTTTTGAACTGTGCCAAATTGTGCCAAATGGCACAGTTTGGAAAAACGTCTGTAACTTTTGAATGATTCAATATAGAAGCTTCATCTTGGGCTCTATGTCATCTAGGTGACAGTCAGGGCTGTGTGTGTGTGTGGGTGGGGGGGGTTGTTTATTCATTCATTCATGAATGAATGAACAAACAAGCCCCCACACACAAATAAGCATGCCACGTAAAAAATGTGTGGCTTTTTTTTACAAGAAAAAATAACCTACAGTGCATTAAAAATTATACTAAAATATCTGTAATGTAGAGGACAACAACTCCCACCCCACCCCCCTTGCTACAGAGGACGGACATCGTCCATCGCCACATGATGGACCGCGGCGCACGCCGCAGTCTACTACGCACAGTTGTACTAAAATATCTGCAATAATATCTGCAATCCGCTACAGAAGAGCAGCGGGGGGGGGGGGTGTTCACAGTCCGGACGCGGCGCATGAACCGTGTCCAGTCCATGCGCCGCGGTCTACTACGCACAGTTGTACTAAAATATCTGCAATAATATCTGCAATCCGCTACAGAAGAGTAGCGGGGGGAGGGGGGGCGTTCACGGTCCGGACGCTGCGCACGGATTGGACCCGTGTGCCGCGGTCTTCATGTTGCGATGACGCACAGTTGTAATTTACCGATCGGTCAAAAGTCATTTTGATTACAATTTTCAGGGATAAAGAATAATTTAGCTTATAACACTTACCTGTCCACAACAGCAGTGTCGCTGGCGAACTTCTCTTCCTCATTGTCAGACGAACATGACGCTGGTCCGCTTGTTACGGACTCGTGGTTCTGGTCACGTCACCCGGTCAAACCATAATTCCATTATTGCGGTTTTGCGCTTCCATGATTGCAGTTTTGGCGAACGATTTTTTAAAACAAATAAGAACAGTAGTAAGAAAAAAAGACTGGCGAACGCGTGTGTGTCACCCAGCGGCTTACACAAAACAGATTTTGCAAGGGATGCACGCTTTCGAACTTCTGTGCTTCAATTGGCTGGCTGTATTCGCAGCCGTTGGTAGGCGGGTCCTTCTTGCTAGGTTTTCAGTCATTGGTTCTTCAAGGTTTCAGAAACCCAATTCAAGGCTCTTATTAGTCGAATGAGAGGTCAGTCACATCTAAACCAATCAAAGCACTCCTTTGGCTTTCTGTTCGCGGCTGTGTCTGTAGTGGAAGAAATGAAATGCAGCTTTTTTTTCCAGTGCGCACTAGGACGCAGAGACGTGACCGCCCGCGGTACACCAGAGTGCAAGAGGTTAATTAGTCTCAGCTCTTCGATATTGTTGCTCATTAGCGTCTCCGTATGTTCCTCTCAGTCCTTAGTTCCCGGTCGCGTTGTAAGCATTGGTTATGTTCCTTACTTGTATCCTGTTCCAGTCTGTAGTCTGCACCATTGTTTGCACTGCATGTCTCTTTGTGGATCATTCAGCCTTGAGCTGCACTTTAAGTTATTAAATCTATTGAACCTCACCTCTGCTTTGTGTTTTGTCTTTGCTGCCTCCCCGGCAACGAATCATAACAGTTTGATGCGACCCAGAAAAGGACCCAGTGAGATGAGGCCGTTCAGTATGAGCAATGGGTGGGAGCTTTCATCTGCAGCCATCCAGATTGACCTCGGGGATTTGGAGGACGCCACCATGGTGATTCAAAGGAATCCGAGGTTGAGGGATTTTTCCGAGGGAGCGGAGCTGCTCTCCCTCCAGAGTTCAATGAAGAGTTCCTCATGTTCACCACGGAAGTTGGTGCTGACGGGAAAGCATTTCCGGGCCCCAACAGCCATCTCTCACCACTCTCCAGCTCCGGTGTCTCCCTCACCACGGCATGCTCCAGGACCCCCACCTTCCTGCTCCACTCCAGCCTCATAGAGATCACCAACCCCAGAGCACTCACTATCTCCCATGCCGGCTCCTTGCCAACTCTCCACATCTGCCGCTTGCTGAGGGGTTTCTGCAGTCGCTCAAAGGGATTTCCCCAGTTTGCCAGCAGTGGCAGAGGGCTGAGCAAGGCAAGTACCTTCATTTGTTTTAACACTTATTAATGAAGCATACTGCCTTGCTCCTAGTGAGGGTTCCCAGTCACAGCCGCCTGCTGTTTCTGGTCCCTCATCATCCGTTTCTGCTGTCATCTCCATGCTGCCTCTCACCTCTGCTCTTCCTCTTCCTCCTAAGGTCTTCTCCACCGCCACGGCCTCTACATTCAAGAGGATGAGCTCCCCAGTAGCCGCTGCTCATCTCCAGCCTTCCTCTGCAGCTGCTCCTCCTCACCCTCCCTCCTCACCAGCTGACGTGCATGCCCCTGCAGTGACTGCTCCTCTCCACATGCACGCTCTACCAGTGACTTCTCCTCTCCAAGTGCACACTCCGGCAATTCCAACTCTCAAGGACATGCATGTTCTAGCACCTCCTCATCTCCAGGGAGCTCCAGCAGCTGCAACACCTCATCTCAAGAGAGCTCCAGCCACTGCTTCTCTCCTGAGCTCGGCTCCGGCTGTCCTCGAGGTGCACATCACAGCTCCAATCTCTGTGACTGACACTCCCCAGTCGAAGTTCTTCATTGAGGCCGTCACTCCTGCAGCTAATCTTGAGGTGGTCCCCCCAGCAGCAGTGGACCAGGAGCTAAGGCAAGTTCTTTTCTTTACATTTATACCATCAATTTTAGAAAAGTCTTGCTCCTAGTGATTTTAGTGTCTCCTCACTCCCTCCTTGCCTTTCTCCCTCATCCGAGGCAGCTGCATAGGAGATGGCTTTCCAGGCATCTGGGCTGGATGTTCTTCAACCTCAGCTGCTGTCTCCTACAGTGCATCCGGAAAGACTTCCCAGCACTTCACTTTTTCCACATTTTGTTATGTTATCTTTATTCCAGAATGGAATAAATTCATGTTTTCCGAAAAATTCTACACACAGTACCCCATAATGACAACATGAAAAAAGCTTTTTTTGAGATTTTTGCAAATTTATTAAAAATAAAAAAAACTAAGAAATCATAAGTATTCAAAGGCTTTGCTCAATACTTTGTTGATGCACCTTTGGCAGCAATTACAGCCTCAAGTCTTTTTGAATATGATGCCACAAGCTTGGCACACCTATCTTTGGGCAGTTTTGCCCATTTCTCTTTGCAGCACCTCTCAAGCTCCATCAGGTTTGATGGGAAGCGTTGGTGCACAGCCATTTTCAGATCCCTCCAGGGATGTTCAATTGGATTCAAGTCTGGGCTCTGGCTGGGCCACACAAGGACATTCGCAGAGTTGTTCTGAAGCCACTCCTTTGATATCTTGGCTGTGTGCTTAGGGTCGTTGTCTTGCTGAAACATGAACCGTCGCCCCAGTCTGAGGTCAAGAGCGCTCTGTAGCAGGTTTTATATCTCTGTACATTGCTGCATTCATCTTTTCCTCCAGCCTGACTAGTCTCCCAGTTCCTGCTGCTGAAAAACATCCCCAAAGCATGATGATGCCACCACCATGCTTCACTGTAGGGATGGTATTGGCCTGGTGATGAGCGGTGCCTGGTTTCCTCCAAACATGACGCCCGGCATTCACACCAAAGAGTTCAATCTTTGTCTCATCAGACCAGAGAATTTTGTTTCTCATGGTCTGAGAGTCCTTCAGGTGCCTTTTGGCAAACTCCAGGTGGGCTGCCATATGCCTTTTACTAAGGATTGGCTTCCGTCTGGCCACTCTACCACACAGACCTGATTGGTGGATTGCTGCAGAGATAGTTGTCCTTCTGGAAGGTTGTCCTCTCTCCACAGAGGAACGCTGGAAGAGTGGCCATCGGGCTCTTGGTCACCTCCCTGACTAAGGCCCGTTTCTCCTGATCGCTCAGTTTAGATGGCAGGCCAGCTCTAGGAAGAGTCCTGGTGGTTTCACAGTTCTTCCATTTACAGATGATGGAGGCCACTGTGCTCATTTGGACCTTCAAAGCAGCAGAAATTTTTTTGCCCCTTTCCCCAGATTTGTGCCTCGAGACAATCCTGTCTCGGAGGTCTACAGACAATTCTTTTGACTTCATGCTTGGTTTGTGCTCTGACATGCACTGTCAACTGTGGAACCTTATATAGACAGGTGTGTGCTTTTCCAAATTGTGTCCAATCAACTAAATTTACCACAGGCAGACACCAATTAAGCTGTAGAAACATCTCAAGGATGATCAGTGGAAACAGGATGCACCTGAGTTCAATTTTAGGCTTTATGGAAAAGGCTGTGAATGCTTATGTACATGTGATTTCTTAGGTTTTTTTATTGTTAATATCCATCCATCTTTTGGTGGATGTGGATTAGGTGGCTGTCAAAGGCAGAGACCTTGGCGGACTGATCCCAAGCTTTCTAAACTGGCTTTTGGTACGTGGAATGTCACCTCTCTGGTGGGGAAGGAGCCTGAGCTGGTGTACGAGGTTGAGAGATACCGGCTAGATATAGTCGGCCCCACCTCAACACACAGCTCTGGTTCCGGAACCAGTCTCCTGGAGAGGGGCTGGAGCTTGGCCTTTTCTGGAGTTGCCCCGGGCGAGAGGCGACGAGCAGGGGTGGGTATTCTTGTATCCCCCCACCTTGCTGCCTCTATATTGGAGTTTTAACCCGGTGGACGAAAGGGTTGCTTCCCTGCGCCTTCGGGTTGGGAAACGGGTCCTGACCATCATTTGTGCCTATGCACCAAATGATGTTTCAGAGTACCCACCCTTTTTGGAGTCTGTGACTGGGGTGCTGGAGGGTGCTCCTCTTGGAGACTCCATTGTCCTACTAGGGGACTTCAATGCGCATGTGGGCAACGACAGTGAAACCTGGAGGGGGGTGATTGGGAGGAACGGCCTGCCCGATCTGAACCCGAGTGGTGTTCAGTTATTGGACTTGTGTGCTAACCACAGTCTGTCCATAACGAACACCATGTTCAAGCATAAGGGTGTCCATATGTGCACCTGGCACCAGGACACCCTAGGCCGCAGGTCCATGATCGAATTTGTTATCGTATCATCAGACCTGCGACCGTATGTCTTGGACACCTGAGTAAAGAGAGGTGCAGAGCTGTCAACTGATCACCGCCTGGTGGTGAGTTGGATCCAATGGCAGGGGATGAAGCCATTCAGACCTGGTAGACCCAAACGTATAGTGAGGGTGTGCTGGGAGCATCTGGCTGAGGCCCCTGTCCGGGAGGTCTTCAACTCCCACCTCCGCAAGAACTTCAACCACATTCCGAGGGAGTCTGGAGACATGGAGTCTGAATGGGCCATGTTCTCTACCTCTGTTGTTGAAGCGGCGGCCCAGAGCTGCAGCTGCAAGGTGGTCGGTGCATCTCGTGGTGGCAACCCCCGAGCCAAGTGGTGGACACCAGTGGTGAGGGGGGCCATTAAGCTGAAGAAGGAGTCCTATCAAGCTTGGTTGGCTTGTGGGACTCCCGAAGCAACTGAGGTGTACCGGCAGGCCAAGCGGAGTGCAGCTCGGGTGGTTGCTGAAGCAAAAACCCGGGTATGGGAGGAGTTCGGTAAGGCCATGGAACAAGAGTTTCGGTCGGCCTCAAAGAGATTCTGGCAAACTGTCCGGTGGCTCAGGAGGGGAAAGCAGCTCCCCGTCCACACTGTGTATGGTGCGGATGGGACACTGTTGACTTCGACTGGGGATATCGTCGGGCGGTGGAAGGAATACTTTGAGGATCTCCTCAATCCCACTGATACGCCTTCCACAGAGGAAGCAGGGTTTGGGGACGAGGGGGATGACTCGCCTATCACAGGGGCTGAGGTCGCCAAGGTGGTTAAAAATCTCCTTGGTGGCCGGGCCCTGGGGGTGGACGAGATTCGCCCTGAGTACCTCAAGGCCCTGGATGTTGTTGGGTTGTCATGGTTGACACGCCTCTGCAACATTGCGTGGAGGTTGGGGGCAGTGCCTTTGGCATGGCAAACCGGGGTGGTGGTTCCTTTCTTCAAAAAAGGGGACCGGAGGGTGTGCTCCAACTTTAGAGGGATCACACTCCTCAGCCTTCCTGGGAAGGTCTATGCCAAGATACTGGAGAGGAGAGTCCGGCCGTTAGTTGAACTTCGGATTCAGGAGGAGCAATGTGGTTTTCGTCCTGGCCGTGGCACATCCGACCAGCTCTTTACCCTCTCGAGAATTCTTGAGGGTTCGTGGGAGTTTGCCCAACCAGTTTACATGTGTTTTGTGGACTTGGAGAAGGCATTTGACCGCGTCCCTCGTGTTTTTTTGTGGGGGGTGCTTCGGGAGTATGGGGTATCGGGCTTGTTGTTACGAGCTATTCGGTCTCTGTACGACCATTGTGAGAGTTTGGTTCATATTGCCAACACTCGGTTGGAGTCATTCCCAGTGAGAGTTGGACTCTGCCAGGGCTGCCCTTTGTCACCGATCCTGTTCATAATTTTTATGGACAGGATTTCTAGGCGCAGCCAGGGAATGGAGGATGTCATGCTTGGTGACCATAGGATTTCATCTCTGTTGTTTGCAGATGATGTTGTCCTGTTGGCTTCATCCAGCAATGACCTACAGCTATTGCTGGGACAGTTTGCCACTGAGTGTGAAGCGGCTGGGATGAGAATCAGCACCTCCAAGTCCAAGTCCATGGTCCTCAGCTGGAAAAAGGTGGATTGTCCTCTCCGGGTTGGGGACAGGCTCCTGCCCCAAGTGGAGGAGTTTAAGTATCTTGGGGTCTTGTTCACGAGTGAGGGGAAAATGGAGCCAGAGATCGACAGACGGATTGGAGCAGCATCTGCAGTGATGCGGACGTTGTACCGGTCTGTTGTGGTGAAGAGGGAGCTTAGTTCTAAGGCAAAGCTGTCGATTTACCAGTCAATCTACGTTCCTACTCTCACCTATGGTCACGAGCTTTGGGTAATGACCGAAAGAACGAGATCGCGGATACAAGCGGCTGAAATGAGCTTTCTCCGTAGGATTGCTGGACTCACCCTCAGAGATAGGGTGAGGAGCTCAGTCATCCGGGAGAGGCTCACAGTAGAACCGCTGCTCCTCCACATTGAAAGGAGTCAGTTGAGGTGGTATGGGCATCTGATTAGGATGCTTCCTGGACGCCTCCCACTTGAGGTGTTTCGGGCACGTCCCACTGGGAGGAGACCCCGGGGCAGACCCAGGACTCGGTGGAGAGACTATGTCTCCCAGCTGGTCTGGGAACGCCTTGGTATCCCCTCTGAAGAGCTGGAGCAGGTGGCTGGAGAGAGGGAAGTCTGGGCTTCTCTGCTTGAACTGCTGCCTCCGTGACCTGGACCTCCGGAAAAGCAGTAGAAGATGGATGGATGGATCCATCTTTTACCGCTTTTCCGGAGGTCCAGGTCGCGGAGGCAGCAGTTCAAGCAGAGAAGCCCAGACTTCCCTCTCCCCAGCCACCTGCTCCAGCTCTTCAGCGAGGATACCAAAGCGTTCCCAGACCAGCTGGGAGACATAGTCTCTCCAGCAAGTCCTGGGTCTGCCCCGGGGTCTCCTCCCAGTGGGACGTTCACGAAACACCTCAAGTGGGAGGTGTCCAGGATTCGTGAGGGCTCATAAGATAAGAACAGCTCAGATAGATAAGAAGGCCCAAGACCACTAAGGCATTTAAAAACTACTAAGAGAATCTTAAAATCGATCTTAAAACGCACGGGGAGCCAATGCACCGATTCTAAAACTGGTGTAATATGCACCCGCCCCTTGGTCCTCGTTAACACTCGTGCTGCTGAATTTTGGAGCAGTTGGAGATGTGACATTCTTTTTTGAGGAAGACCAGAGAGCAGGGCATTACAATAGTCTATACGACTAGTAATAAAAGCATGCATCAAGACCTCCGTGCTGGCAAGAGAGAGAAAAGGGCGGACTCTGGCTATATTCCTAAGATGGTAAAATCCGATTTTTGTTACATTTTTAATGTGTGAAATAAAATTAAAGTCAGAGTCTGAAAGAACACCCAGGTTCTTGACATAATGTGTAGGTTTTAGACCTAGCAATTTTGGTAGAAGTTTCTCTCTCTTGTCTTCAGGACCAATGATTAAAACTTCTGTTTTGCCCTGGTTGAGCTGTAGGAAGTTCTCTGCCATCCATGTGTAGGAACAAGTCAATTTTGGACAACCTCTAGTAAACCCCCAGAAAACAGTGTTGATTAGATGCTAATGGCTAATATAAATATTCCTAATAAATGTACCTAATAGACTGTGATTTAAATATTAATGGTAAATAGGAGCATTTATGGGGAATGTGACTAAAGGAATGAATATGAACTGTTAGATGTAAACTGTCAGTGAAAGCAGTAGCGTTTCTACGCCAGAGGTGGCGCTCAGTAGTGATAAGACGCTGTACAGTATTAGAGAACAAGAGAAGTAGAGTAGCGAATGTTCCAGAGGAAAGAGTGTAGAGAACATGGTGTATAGCGATGTGCCGTGTAATTGTGTGCCGTGCCGTGTGTGCTGGAAAAGTCAATAAAAGCCGCTGCAAAGTCTGACAGCTTTGGCTTCCTCATCCTTCCTCCCCCTTCGCCCTCCTGGGTGTAACAAAACTTGGTAGCAGAGGATGGTTCAGTCGTGTCTGAGACGGTGAGTGAGTCCAAATAAATAAAAAAAAAAAGAAAGGCCGTAACGATGGAACTGGAGCAGCTACAAGATAAGCTAAGTGAGGCCTTGGTGCCGTTACAGGCCGAACAGCTAAATGAGGTCTGTTTATTTGCAAAGATAAGCCCAGCCGAACCGTCTAAGAAGTACACGCTGATACGACTGTTAATCGAGGAGGTGGAGAAAACCATTGAACGCGAAGAGGAGGATGTAGCCCGCGAGTTTGTGCTAAAGCTAATAGCATGTGCTAACGAAGCTAAGCGAACCGTTGACGCAGACAGCGACAGCGGCCGGCACGAGCCGGGAGACAGAGGCACTCGCCAGTTTACAGAGCCAGTGTGCCGCACTGCATGAAAGTATCCTTGATTCAGCTAAAAGGGTTGAAGAGGAAATAATAAGGCTGACGGATGACGAGGCCGCGCCGCCACCGGGCCGCCATTTTGTGACACAGCCCGAGGCCGCGCCGCCACAGAGCCGCCATTTTGTGCCACAGCCCGCGGTCCCCGCAGCGCCTCTACCACCAGAAGTGATCATTAAACGGGAGTTTAAGATAAATGGGCAGATAGGGGAGAGGGGCCAAAAAGACAAGTTGTGTTATTCCAATCTCATTCACCAGATCGATATGGGCTTAAAGAAAAAGCACAGTGAGGCTGAGATAATTGAGGCTGTTGTCAGAGCAGTGAGTCCTGGATTGAGTTTGCGCGCTATGCTGGAGATTAAGTCAGATCTCACCCTGCCACAGCTGCGCATATTCCTGAGAGGACATTATAAAGAAGATAGTTCCACTGACTTGTATCATCGTCTGATAAACCTCACACAAGACAGTAATGAGTCACCTCAGAACTTCCTGTTTCGCGCCATTGAGCTAAAGGAAAGACTCTTAGCAGCAGCCAGAGAGCTTGGCACGGAAGAGCAGTTTAGTTCTGATCTTATTCAGAGGAAGTTTCTGAGGGCGGTGGAAACAGGACTGATCAGTGTTGATGTGAAATATCAACTGAAGCGTTATTTGGAGGATCCTGCCGTCACTGACGAGCTACTGATTTCTAAGACGAATGCAGCAGCCAGTCTTGAATGGGAACGGCACCAGAAATTTAAAAGGCACATGAAAGAATCAAAGGTTCGAGAATGCCGAGTGGAAAACCAAACGGGTCAGTATGCAACAGAGAGAGAAGTGGATGGCCAAGAGCGCCCTCTACCATCGACAAAAGGTAAAATCCTTAAATCCCAAAGCACAGTGACCCGTACGGAATCTGAGCTCCTGGACATAGTCACGCAGCTGAAGAGTGACATGGAGGAGATCAAGAAGGCCATGCGTGAGTCTCCCCAAGCACGTCACGCTCAAAGAACCAGGAGGACACGTGGCTGCAAGAGATGTCAGTCCACCCGCAATGGTGATCAGTGTGACCATTGCTTCAGATGTGGAATCAGCGGCCACATGTCAAGGGAATGTCGGATAGGAAGGAGACTCGGAAGAACAGGGCAAGTAGACACGGCGGCCAATACTGTCGCAACCACCTCAGAACAAGCTAACACACAAGAACTGTATGAGCTTGTTACTGACAGTATTCGGAGGTTGGAAGCAAGACTGCTAACGAAGGCCGAGGCACCTCCTGAAGAAACGGTCCGTGTTAATCTACTGTCCCCTAATCGCCAATTGCAGTTACTCAGTTTGGTTGGAAAAAAATATGTCATCACCTGCTTCCTCGATGGCAAGGAGACACAAGCGTTGTGGGACACAGGGTCACAGGTCTGTTTAATGAATGACACCTGGAGACAGGAGCACCTGCCACACACCACCATCAGAGACTTAGCCGAGTTGGTGGGTCCAAGTATCCTGAGTGGGAGGGCAGTGAACCAGACACCGATTCCATTCTCAGGGTGGGTCGAAGTCACATTTAAGCTGCCGACAGTTAGTCGCCCACCGGTGGAACTCTTAGTTCCTGTGCTAGTGGTGAAGGAGGACGGAGTGGCAGAGCCGCCTATCATTGGGTTCAACGTGATTGACCATGTCCTGAAGATGGGCATTAAACCGCCTTGTGCCATCAGTGAAGCTGTCAGTGCAGCCTTCTCATTTGACTGTAAGAAAACAGAAGTATTTCTGAAAGTGATGCAAAGTGAGGAGGATAGGCTTGGAGAAGGAATGGTAAAAGTTGGCAGTGAGTTGATTACCATCCCTGCTGGCCAAACCAAAGCAGTCAAAGGTTGTGTCAGAGCAGGCTCACTTCCAGACCTACAAGACGTCTTATTTGAGCCGAGTCAGTACACTCAATTACCAGAGGGTTTGCAGATGCAAAGTGGGTTGGTGCAGTTATGGAAAGGGAGGCGATCTATGTTCAAAATACCTATAACAAACAGTACATCCCATGATATCCAGCTGCCCGCTAAGACCATTTTGGGGGAAACACAGAGAGTTAAAACTGCTTACCTGGCAGACATTAGACCCCCTGCTGTAAACCAAGCGACCGTCCACCTGACGACGAGTGAAACAGGAAGAAATAAAGAGACCGAGATGAACTGTGTTGTCAAAGAGACTATGGACATGTGGGACCCTCCAGTTCCCCTTGATCATCTCTCGCCCATACAGCAAGAGCAAGTAAAACAACTCTTACGGGAGGAACGACAAGCGCTTTCCAGTGATGAGTATGATGTAGGGACAATTCCCTCTTTACAGTTGAAGATCCGACTCAAAGATCACGATCCTGTTAAAAGAACTTATGTTTCTGTTCCCAAACCACTTCATAAAGAAGTAAAGGAGTATTTAGAAGATCTGCTTAACAGGGGCTGGATCACCAAATCCAAGTCATTGTATTCCAGTCCAATCGTCTGTGTGCGAAAGAAGGATGGAGGTCTGCGTTTGTGTTGTGACTTTAGAGAGCTGAACAAGAAGTCTATTCCTGACAGACACCCGATTCCCCGCATACAAGATATACTAAACAGTCTAAGTGGGAGTGTGTGGTTTTCAGTCCTCGACCAAGGGAAGGCGTATCATCAGGGTTTCCTGAAAGAGTCAAGTAGGCCCCTTACTGCATTTATCACTCCCTGGGGTTTGTTCGAGTGGGTAAGAATTCCATTTGGTTTGTCCTCAGCACCAGCAGCATTCCAAAGATCTATGGAGGAGTGCTTGTGGGGGTTGAGAGATGATATTTGTCTGCCTTACCTCGATGATAAGCTTGGTCATTCACAGACTTTTGAAGATCACTTGCGAGACCTGAGAAGTGTCCTGCACTGCTATCAAAGCCATGGGGTGAAGCTGACTCCCCGGAAATGTGAGTTATTCAAGCAGCAGGTACGTTTCCTTGGTAAAATGGTAACAGGACAGGGTTACACCATGGACCCTGCGGACATTGCCCCAGTGCAGACACTCAAACAGCAGCAACCTTCCACTGTTGGAGAGCTAAGGAAATTGCTAGGTTTTATTTCATATTACCGCAGCTATATTCCAAACTTCTCTCGTATAGCAAAGCCTCTTTACGACCTTCTTGCTAACGATCACACAGATAAAGCAAAGAAAAACTCAAAGAAACATGTACGTAGAACGATGGTGGCCACTTGCCCTCATCTCATGTGATCAGGTGGCACCCAGAGCATCAAGCAGTAGTTTGTCAGCTTGTTGACTTTCTCACCCAACCCCCAGTGTTAGGTTACCCGAACTTTGAGGAACCCTTCATTTTGCACTGTGACGTTTCACAGGAGGGGCTTGGTGCGGTGTTATACCAGCGACAACAAGACAAACTGGTGGTGATAGCATATGGCTCCAGGACACTGTCAAATCCAGAGAAGAACTACCACCTTCATTCAGGGAAGCTGGAGTTTCTTGCCATGAAGTGGGCCATCTGTGAGAGGTTTCGGGATTATCTGTATTATTCTCCACCATTCACTGTCTATACGGACAATAATCCCCTAACGTATGTGCTCACCACCGCAAAGTTAAATGCAACCACACAGAGGTGGGTAGCAGAACTAGCTGATTTCCAGTTTGTGATTAAGTATCGCCCTGGAAAAGCAAACAGAGATGCAGACGGACTTTCACGTATGCCTCTAGATATGGAGCAGTATATGAACAAATGCACGCAAAATGTTGATCCTGATGTGATGAATTGTGTGACACAGGCAGTCAAGGTAAAGTCACAAGAAAATGAACCATGGCTCTGCCCAGTCACCATTTCTACTCTCATTAGTGAAGCAGATCAAGAAGCCAGCTCTGTAGCTGAAATATCAAAGACTGATCTAAAAAGAGCTCAAGAAGAAGACTTCGTGATTGGAGAGGTGTTGCGCTATGTGTTGTCAAAACAGTGGCCAAGAAGTGTAAAGCAGCACAACAGTAAAATTGCAGCTCTAGTCAGGCAAAAACACAAGCTGTACTTGGAAGATGATGGACTGCTTTACAGGAGAACGGCAACACATGACCAGCTACTCCTACCCCAGAAGTTTCACAAACTCGTGTTCAAAGAGCTCCACAAAAACATGGGCCATTTGGGGGTAGAGAGAGTGATGAACTTGATAAGAGAGCGTTTTTATTGGGCTCATATGCAAAGAGATGTGGAGCACTACATCACTAAAGCTTGCAGTTGTTTGAAGAACAAACGTCCCAATAAGATAACAAGGGCACCACTGACTAACATTGTCACCACGTACCCATTTGAATTAGTGTCCATTGATTTCCTGCACTTGGAGAAGTGCAAAGGAGGATATGAGTGTATCCTGGTTGTAATGGACCACTTCACTCGTTTTGCCCAGGCTTACCCATGTCGTAACAAAGCTGCCCACACCGCTGCTGAGAAGATCTTTGGAGATTTTGCCCTCAAGTTTGGCTTCCCCACACAACTCCATCATGATCAGGGAAGAGAGTTCCAAAATAAACTTTTTGCAAAACTCCAAGAGTACAGTGGTGTGCAGGGGTCCCGAACAACACCCTACCATCCCCAAGGGAATGGGCAGGTGGAACGATTCAATCGTACTGTTGGCAATGCTCAGAAATTTGCCCGTAGCAGCCAAGGAAGATTGGAAGTCCTCTCTGGCAAAAGTGGTTCATGCCTATAATTGTACGCGTAGTGAGGCTACGGGGTATGCACCATATTTTCTGTTGTTTGGCCGTAGTCCAAAGTTGCCTATTGATCTAATGTTTGGCCTTACAACAAGAGAACAGAGTGTTTCTCAGCAGGATTATGCTAAAAAGTGGAGAGCTACAATGACTGAAGCTTACAAACTCGCCTCTAAAACAGCAAACAAAGAAGAGATGAGAAGTAAAGCACTTTATGATAAAAAGGTTCACGGTGCTGAGTTGTCCCCTGGATCCAGAGTATTGGTTCGAAACTTGACTGAAAAAGGTGGGCCAGGAAAATTAAGATCATTCTGGGAAGACAAGATGTATGTCGTGACCCAAAAGAAGTACCCAGACAGTCCAGTATATGAAATCAGACCTGAAAATGGCAAGGGACGCACTCGGGTCATGCACAGAAACCTTTTGCTACCCTGTGACTTTCTGTCCATGGAAACAGTGGAGCATGCCTCTAATCAAACAAGAGAAAGAGACTCTAAAAGACAAAGACATGTGGACAGACAAAACAGCACGGATGATGAAGATGACGAGAGTTGGAGTGCCATAATCGCCTTACGAGCTGGGAAGGATCAAAATCACCGTCCACTGAGAGCCGATGCACCGGAGTTCTACCCGCACAATGACACTACTCCGGAGGATGAGGACCAGGACCCAGATGACATCACGCAGGTGCAGCTGGCACCAGAGGTCAACAATCCGGTGGTCCCAGATCCAGCTGAGGCAGACCAGGACCAGAGTGATGAGGTGTTGGAGTCCAGTTCCAGTGACCAGGAGGGACCTGACGAGTTTCCTGCTAAAACGTATCCTTCAAGAATAAGAAAACAGCCATTGAGACTTACTTATGATAAGTTAGGCCAACCTTGCACTTCATCTGTCTAGAACAAATGTGTAGAAGCTAAAGATAACCATTGTTCAGACATGAATGTTTTGAAAAGTAACTTGGTAGTTACGGTGATGGTTGATAAAAAAAGAAAAAAAAATTAAAAAACAAAAAAAGAGATTTTCAGTGTGTTACTAAGGCACAGGCATTACACAAAGGTTTATTTGGTAGGCTATGACTAGATTGAGTACCCTTACTCTCAGGAAAGATGCAGATACCCACCACGATGGATGGAGCGGTTGATGGTTATCATGCACAAAGACCTCTTCTGCAAACGTATTGCATGGAATAGGAGATACATGCTGTACTATGGACAATTACCAGTTTGCATCTTTATGGACTTTAAAGAACTCTGACTCCTGTTTAGTAATACCCGACTTACATGTGATACATGGTTACCAAATGTGGACTGTGAGAAAAGAAGGAAAAACAGTAGTTTTTGAGAAAGGTGTAATGTCGGGACGACATTAAATTTTTGAGGGGCGAGTGTAGGAACAAGTCAGTTTTGGACAACCTCTAGTAAACCCCCAGAAAACAGTGTTGATTAGATGCTAATGGCTAATATAAATATTCCTAATAAATGTACCTAATAGACTGTGATTTAAATATTAATGGTAAATAGGAGCATTTATGGGGAATGTGACTAAAGGAATGAATATGAACTGTTAGATGTAAACTGTCAGTGAAAGCAGTAGCGTTTCTACGCCAGAGGTGGCGCTCAGTAGTGATAAGACGCTGTACAGTATTAGAGAACAAGAGAAGTAGAGTAGCGAATGTTCCAGAGGAAAGAGTGTAGAGAACATGATGTATAGCGATGTGCCGTGTAATTGTGTGCCATGCCGTGTGTGCTGGAAAAGTCAATAAAAGCCGCTGCAAAGTCTGACAGCTTTGGCTTCCTCATCCTTCCTCCCCCTTCGCCCTCCTGGGTGTAACACATGACTTTATATCTAAAATACAGTTCAAAAGGGCATTAATTGGATTTGTGTCATCAGGAGACGTGGCAATGTACAGTTGAGTATCATCAGCATAGCTACGAAAATTGATGCCATGTTTCCTGGTAACATCCTGAAGTGGTAACATATAAAGATTAAAAAGTATTTGCCCTAAAATTGAACATTGGGGTACCCCACACTTGATTTCATGGATTGCCTAAGAACATGTATCCATACTTACAAAGATACTTAAACTCCTCCACTTGGGGCAGGAGCCTGTCCCCAACCCGGAGAGGACAATCCACCTTTTTTCCAGCTGAGGACCATGGACTCGGACTAGGAGGTGCTTGGAGGTTATTTTTAATAAATTTGCAAAAATCTAAAAAAAAAAAAAAACAAACTTTTTTTATGTTGTCATTATGGGGTATTATGTGTAAATTTTTGAGGGACAAAATGAATTTAATCCATTTTTGAATAAGGCTGTAACATAACAAAATGTGGAAAAAGTGAGGCGCTGTGAATACTTTCTGGATGCCCTGTATGGTCGGTTCATCACAGCTGCTGTCTCCTGTGGTCGACACACCTCAGCAGCTTTCTCTGGTGGTCAGCGCTTCTCCACCGTCTGTTACTGAGGCCAGTGCACCTCCATCGTGTGTTCCTGAGGCCGGAACACCTCTGTCGGGTGTTCCTGAGGTCGGTGCACCTCCACCATGTGTTCCTGAGGCCAGTGCACCATCACTGCCTGCCCCTGAGGCTGGCACACCTCTGTTGCCAGCTCCTGAGGTCAGTGTTCTGCAGCCTCCTGCTCCTGAGCTCCCCAGCTGCTGTTTCATGAGTTCTGGGACCCAGCTTTGTGTTCACCCATCTGGTGGCCCAAGGACTATGGTAGGCCTCCTGACCTGCCGTTCTCCCCCATCTGGAGGCCTTGGGACTCTGGCAGGCCACCCGACTGGCTGTTTCCGCCTGCCTGGTGGTGCGTGAACTTTGATAGACCACCCGGCGCATCGTTGTCCCCCATCTGGTGGCCTTGGGACTCTGGCAGGCCACCCAACTGGCTGTTTCCGTCCGCCTGGTGGTGCGTGAACTTTGGTAGACCACCCGACGTGCCGTTCTCCTCTGTCTGGTAGCTCGGGGACTTTGGAAGACCACCTGACGGACTGTTCTCCAGCCCAGCCACAGGTTGTTGGGTTGAGGGGGCATGTGTCTGTGTATACTGTATATGTTCCTCTCAGTCCTTAGTTCCCGGTCGAGTCGTAAGCATTGGTTATGTTCCTCACCTGTATCCTGTTCTTGACTGTAGTCTGCACTGTTATTTGCGCTGCATGTCTCTTTATGGACTATCTAGCCTCGAGCTGTGCTTTAAGTTATTAAGTCTATTCAACCTCACCTCTGCTTTGGGTCTGTCTTTGCTGCTTCCCTGGCAACAGATCATTACAACTGTAAATGCAAATGTAAATTTCTTATAAATAAGAGGTTGTTTTATCACTTTTAGTTTCACCATTGTTTCCCTGAAGTAAACTTTTTGACCGACCACCACAATGATGGCTGTGTTTGTTTTTACATTAAAGATTGTGGAAACTTCTCATTTCTTAATAGGTAAACACAATAAGAACATTGCCTGACTAAGAACAGTATCAGTGTGTGGTAATGCCAGAATGAAGACCATAGACCAGGGGTGTCCAACCATGTGCCATGGAGAGCCAAGACCCTGCAGGTTTTACCTCCAACCAGTGTCTTCAACAGCAGATTTCAGTGAAC